>NIBX01000143.1:0-43299 GCA_002718315.1 Agaricales sp. HM26-F1
AGTTGAATTATGTACTGACCCAGAAGCACAATCTGAAGTGCATAGGAGTATTGACTTGGTATATACACTTCAGTGCGAGCCTTATGTCTATTGATATAACCATTCCAACAATACCAAGGATCAAGTCGCAGCCCTTGAAAGAAATATTGAGAAGAACATGACAGACAACGCCTAGCACTATGACAACCTGAGCGAGTGTATCAAGTCGCGTTGCGTAAGTCTTGAATATATGCGCTGCGATTGTTCGTAATTCAGTGAGTGCAATCCGAGTCGTAGAGTGGCCGGTGACTTACAGGTATCATAGGATACGCAAGGGGCTAGATCAGGCTTCTCCGGTTCTGCTGGTAAAGAGGCGCGACAGATCTGCACACGATTGGAAAGCTGCTCCATGAGCTGCTCCACTTGTATTCTAGGATTCGTGATTGCGTCATTCTTGCATCGTATGCCCTTGAGAGACATCTGAGCGAGGGAGACCTCCTTTGACTTTGAGTGTAGATAGACGCGTCGCGCTGGATCATCCTCCAAGGAATCGTAACCAGAGGGAAAGGACAGGAGGGAAGCTCGAAGAGTGCTATCTAACTGACTCAGCACTTCCAAGGTTCGCTGCACTTCGCCTCCTTACACCCCACGCAGAGGTAACTCTAGGTTGTAATGACCACCGGCCTCATGAAGAGTGGGTGGAATGGAGGTTTGCAATACGGCTTTTGCACTGGTTAACATATCTCCGGTGTCAATCTTCGGGCTGGAGAGTATATCTGAAACATTAGATTCAGTCCTATGAACTCAGAAGATCCGAATCTTAAGACGAATGTGCGTACCTTCTGGAGATTCTGAGTCAGAAATGGCCATGCACATCAAGGTATTCTCCAGCCTCTCTAGAGAGACAGAATCCTCGCTAGTCGTATTATCTTGAGGCTGAGAGATTCTGTGAGATGAGACAGTATTACTCATAGGTCCAAGACGTACTACTGCGTCTTGGCGTTCCTCCTTTGTTGGAGACAAGCGCAAAATCTCCAGGTTGTGCTCGACTTTTCGGGCAGCGGAGACATGGTGACCTTTGGGATAAAAGACACAATAACAGCGCCCCTTCTTGAGCATCAAAGTAGTGGATTGGCTGGAATGACTGTCGGTAGTCCGGAGGGAGGAGTTGAACGGTGAAGGCTCGTGCTGGATCTTGAGACCCAGACGTCGTCGATAAGGGGTCGAGGATAACTCATACCCACTGCGTACAAGCTTTTAAGTCCTGGTTCCGGGTGTGTAAGTACAAGCGAAGATCCCCAAAAGTACAAGATTAGCATCCTGTTATATAGAACACGTTGCCAGGTGAAAGGGGCCTTGTTCTTGCAACAAAGAAACATGGCGCGATGGCCATATACCCGCTGGAGATCAAGAAGAAACCTAGTTATTGGCTTTATTGAAACCTGAGCATTTAGAACCATTAGTCATTGGAGGCCGTTGCAGAGGAGGAAGCGATGAGACTAAGGGGCGGCCCGCGTAAGTTCGCGCAAGTTGCAACGTCCATGAACATCACATGTTATAGCTCACTTATAAGTTTCTCTCTTAACGTTAACTTAAACGACCTCTGACGCTTACCCCAAGCTCTCACGACACATCCTCTCTCATAAGACAATCCCAATTCCTCTTCCTTAACATGTCTCCAGTCCTCTCCTCTCCTCGTCGAGCTGCATCTAGTTCTCCCACTCCATCTTTGTCTAGCCTGAACGCTCGCACCTACGATCAAGCTTTCGGCAAAAGCAAGGGAGGCGGTCGTCACTACAAGCGCAGCCGTAGTGAAAATTCACTTCCGTTTCGCATCACTGAGGCACCACCTACCAAGGTGGAGAATCCCAATCTTCCCGAGGCTGTTTCTCCTGAGGACGTCCCTCTAAACACCCCTGAGGCCATTTCTCCCGAGGCCTTCCCTCTCAATCTACCTGAGACCATTTCTCGCGAAGTCGTTCCTCCTGAGACCCCTTTTTACGTTCACTCAGACGATGAGGGTGACCTGGATCCAGTACTTTCTGGGATATTTGCCAACGGGTACTTATCAGGCTATTCTTCCGACGCATCGGAGGAGGACTGGTTCGAGTCCAGGCAATTTAATCGGAACTCCTGTATGGCCTCCCTTTGTTCCAAGCTTCGGGATAACCTAGCTACCACCAACGAAATAGTGGAATATTCCCGTCGCATTCATGACACCCCACGCGTCGTGAGGTTATCGCAACTGGGGCTCATCAATGAATGGCGTCAGAATGGAAACTTGAAGGAGTTTCGTAGTGCCCTTCGTGTGGCACCCAGTACTTTCGATGCCTTAGCAGATTCCATTCGCAACCACCCAACATTTGAAAGCGAGCCTAGTCAACTAACTGTTGACTCTCAGCTGTGTATCTTCCTGTACCATGCCGGGCACTACGGCAATGCAGCATCCCTAGACAAAATTGGACTGTGGGCGGGTGTCTCTGGTAGCACAGCCAGGCTGTGTTGCCATAGGGTCATGTCGGCGATCCTTTCATTACACGACGAGGCTATGGCCTTCACTCAGGAAGACAAAGCACAAGCCAAGGCTTGGGTTTCTAGTAAGACATGCCCCTCTTGGAGAGGTGGATACCTCGTCGTGGATGGAACAAAAATTCCATTGTACCAAAAACCGCCAGGCGAGGATGGCGAACTCTTTCTTGACCGTCATGGTAATTTTTCACTGGACCTGCAGGTGCGCCAAATGATTCCCAATTTGTTGAGTGTAATCAGGCTTATTCCAGGTGATCTAGCTGGTCGTAATGCCACATAATCTGCAGATTGTCGACTATGCCCTGGGGTCAACTGGTCGAATCCACGACGCCGCTGCGTTTGTCAACACCGCGGTCCATAGTAATCCCGACTCTTTTTTCTCGTCTGGTGAATGGTTGTGGGCAGACACTGCATATCCACAAGATACCTGGTGCATCCCTCTTTATCGAACACCGCAGGCTACTAGGATGCGCACGGAACAGATCCACTTCAATATGCAGGCGTCTCGAGTGCGTAGCCTGATATATTTCTCTGGATCATATTATAATAAGTCAATAGGTCAGAGTCCGGGTAGAACACGCCATTGGTGCTCTCAAGCAGCGCTTCCAAGCGTTGAAGGAGATTCGATCTACGATGAAAACTGTGCAAAACCGCCAATCGGTGTTTGCTTTCATACAATGCTGTCTTATCCTACACAACTTGATTCTCCGCCATGAAGGTGTGCAACACTTGTATGAACTTGCAGAAGAGGAGGAAGATCAAGTAGACGGCCAAGATGACTCTGACTTTGTTCTGGATATACCAGCTGCTGATCTCACGCGTATCGAGGTTCCGGATCCACGATCTTATGAGGGCCCCGACTTTCGTGAGGCTCTCATCGAGGCCAATCCCCCTCAGTTCCTTCGCCGTAAAGCTCCTTCCTCCGAACTCTCATCCCCATTCATTGTCAATGAAGTTGCCTAGATCCATGTTTGTGAACATATGTATTCTCTGCCGCACAGGCTGTACACCCTTCGCCCTCCTCTCTGTCTGCTGTAGCCCTTGTTACCTTTTGAAACTCACCTTTGTCGTATCTCCTCCACTATCCATAGCTCAAAGAAGACTATCAAATCCAATTGTTATACTGAACTGGCCAGATGATGTGGCTTAAATAGAAACTACTTGGTAAAAACTATGTGGGCTCGCCGTCTCTAAGGGCCGATCATTTCATCTATGTCCATTTCCACTTCTCTCAGCTCGAAAACTTTCTTCGAGACTTTCAGCTTGTCCTTGATCCACCATTTCTGCTTTCCTGCCAGCCAGTCATCGGCATACATACTTTCCGGAAGGCCTTGGGCTGCACAGCGTACAGAGGTTTTGGGTACGCTCGGACGGATGCGGGGCATGGGTTGTTTGCCACGGGGTGCAACGTCGTCCTGTTCTTCATCCGAAGGGATGGCCATTTGTTTTCCAGCAGCGTCGATCATTCTCATATAATCGGTTAATGCTGGATGCCTCCACTCGAGACGCTTGACGTAGAACACTGATACCATTTCGTCCCCAATAGGAGCAGCACCATCGTCATCGGATGACATGCCACCCGTATTGAGGAGAGTGAGAGCCTTCTTGAGATGCTTCCAGGAATCCAAGTCATCGTGCTCCTCTCGTTCGGCTTTAATTTCTAAAACTCGGTTCACGATGCTCAGACGCTTTTTGTATCTCTGGATATGAAACGGGGATATCGCTTTTAGCTCATAACAATTAGACAGAAGAGGTAGGGCTTACCCTTGAACGCGCAGTTCGACTCTTATTGCTTCGGGAGGTCTTGATTCTGTGAGTCTTGACTCGAACATCACGTTCTGCCGGCGTTTCTAGTGATCCGTTCATTTTGGCGCGAATGCGAAGCTCTGCCCAGTGCTCATGACTGCGAACAAGGATCTTCTTGAGCCTTAACTGAAGATACTCCTCGGGCACTGACACGAGATAATCGCCGGTCTGCTGACGTTCCTCCATAGCGTCTTTGACCAGCATGTCGATGATAGCGTGATTCCAGCTACTATGCCTCCATCCATCAGTGAAATTGAGTTTGAGCTGATCAAAATTAGACGGTCCTGGCGCGTTTTCGTCGTTTTCGAACCTCTGAACGTCTTCGGTGTCTGCAGGAGTGTACGTTTGGAAATCAAGATATTGCTCTATCCCAGTAACTCGGTACCATAATGAAAGCAGGGCGCGCTACACTACAATCATCAGTAAGAGACTGCGTGTATTGGCAATGGCTGACCTTCCAGTTGTTATCAGCCTCGGCACCTATCTGCTCCGTATAAAGTTTGAGACTGTCTCGCTCTGTCATCCTTCTAGACTTGCTTGGTTTCCCTGCTATCCTTGACAACTTGCCTGATTGGGTGAGTTTCTTAACAGTTTCGCGAACTATGGAGTCCACTTTCGCTTCCAATACCGCCTCAGAGCTATCACTGTCGTCCTCAGGAGAATCATCGTTGTCGTCGCTTCCATCTGAAAAGTATTTTGCGTTGGACCTAGCTTTCGGCATTTTGCGATGACGGAACGTATATCGTGGTTTGCTGCTTTCGGGGGTCCTGTATCTTGGTTTAACTCTGGTGTTTTCAGGATGTGATCTTTCGCTGCCATCACTTTCCACCTGAGAAGCTCGATCTAACTCATTCCTCTCACGCTGCCCTCCATGCACTGAATCGCTCCTCGTATCCATATCCAGGTCATCCTCAGGGAATGATGCTCTAGGCCTGGATCGTACTCGTGGAGGTGAGCTTGATTGAAACGCCACACCATCAGCACGACTCTGGTATGTTGGCGCATGGTGTCCACGGCGTAAGTTGGGAAGACGGCTCTCGCTCTCAACAGTTTGCATATCCTCATCAGAATTGATACGAGAGGGTCTGCCAGGATTGTAGACCGTAGTGTTGTGGTCATTGCTGTTGACTGTGTCCGGTTGTCGTGAAAACCGAAGTGTTGGAAGCTTTGCTGCCTCCCTGGGAGGTGGCCGCCTCGTGGTTTGTTTGCCATGCGCTCGACTTGACGGTTCACCGGCCTGACTAGTGGCTTGGGCCCTCATCTTACGAGCGGCTTCTTGCAACCTGCGTATCTCTTGGTTCTTCTCTTCCTACACAACACGCGTTCATTCAGATACCCCAGAACAAGCCTCATTGGGAACTGACCATTAATTTAGTAAATGCTTGCTCCTTCTGTTGAAAAGCGGATTCGGCCTGTGCATGGACTACTCGCTGGCTACCAGTAAGGACAGGCGAAGATCCAAGTACCGTAATAATGAACCTACTGCTTCCTCCTTTGCGAGTAAGGCATTGTTGAGTGCTTCCTGAGACTCTTGCTCTCGACGCTCCTGCATTCATGTTAGAAAGCGTGAAGAAAGTGATCAGCGTCTTGGCTTACGGCTGATGATCGAGCTTGCTCAGACTCTCCAAGTCGGATGATTGCATTGCGACCCTCCACTTCCTAGTCAAGAGCGTCAGCGGATTTAAATCAGTAAAGTGCACTGAATCAGCAGAAGACTCACCGCTCGGCTTTTAGCCTTTTCCAGGGCAATGAGATGCTCTTTACCAGCATTTAACACATCTTCTTTAGAAGATAAGATTCCTCTCAGTTGCTGTAGTTCCTGCTCGTTCTTTGCTATTTGATGCTGCTGTTCACGGAGACGGGCGGAAATGCTTTCGCGCAGTGAAGACTGTTCCTTTGCGGTGTTCTTCCACATTCTAGCTTCCTCACGCGCAGAGTGAGCTTCACACTCCTGTTGCAAGCCCCACTCCCTTAATTGCCATTCCACATCGTCATAATCTTGCTCGTCGTTGCTTTGCGTTTGTTCGTTTCCTGTGTCTGAGGTGCTCTGTCGCATAGAGTAAGAACGATGGGGGGATCTATAAAAATGAATACGAGATACTCTGACACTCACTGTGCATACACCTAGTGTCTTATCGAACTCCGTTGAAGTTAAGCCACTTGTACCCTGTAACTCAGGCTGAAGTACATGACCTTTGAGTAAAAGATCTGAGATCCAAATACCAGGGCCACAGAAATACGACATCCAAACCTGGTATTTCTAGAACCCTGGGCACAGACAATGGCGGGCCTGAGAAGAGCATGTGGCGTACCTACATCGAGTGAGCTGATGATTTAGAGTAGGTATAGTGACGGCAAACCTCTTCCGAATCCATATTGGGGCGATCTCTCTCAATATCAAGAACTAGTCTCCGAGTGCCCTTTATCCTGGTAGTTTGCTGTACTTGCTGTTCTGCAACATGTCTTCTGCTTTTCGACTTTGAGACTAACCCGCTGGATGAGTAGGAGCGATTTCGATGTTCCCCGTGTGTGGAGAGTTGCTGAGAGTTTTCCGGTCGAGATGACAACGTGAAGGGCGTCGCACTCCTGGGGACATAGTATGGCGCGGAACGCTGATACTGGGATTGAGGGCCTCGAGCTGCATGGTCAGAAGCCATGAGCTTCACCACCAGATAGAGCAGACGATCAGCAGGAAGGATGCACGTCAAAGTCCGATAGAGGTCAGGAGTCGTCCCAGAAATACTTTAAGCCAACCTACGTCCAAATAATGGAACATGTTGAGCTTTATATACTCACAGGTGACCCGGTCTGAGAGGAGTCATATGGAATCCAGATGATTCATATTCGTAGTATGATTGCTGCTGAAAGTGATTCCGGTGAAGCAAGAAACAGTGCAATTGATTTCGAACTAGTCATATCGAGCGCGAGTCGCTACTATTCAGGGAGATGTTGCCGAGTGTCTGCGTCGCAGTACAGTGCAGAGGATCACCGGTACGTAGATGTACCATGGATGGACCGTCGTCGTCATTTCTGAAGAATGAAGTCTGATTACATAATCAAGGGAACCTGAGAGAACTTTGCTCCATCGTTTTGGTGATTCGCTCGTGGTTGTATCGTTTGTTTTCTTCTGTTCTTGCAATTTTTTTTTGTACAAAGAGCTAGTGAGGCGCATTAATTTTATAGTTGTGTACCTGAGTTATGTATAATGTAGTCAGCCAATCCCATCGACTTCAATTTCACTCAAATGAGGACTGTGAGACCGTCAGTTATGTACGGTGATAATTCTGACCGAGAAGTCATTGGGGCCCGGAGTGCTCGACGAACTTGATCCAGCCATGTAAAGAGAGAATTAAGTCTCATGCGAGTGGATTCCTGGGAAGCCATCCCAAAAGGGGCCAGATTACATCGCCTAACATTTCATCACCGAACAACAGGCAGTCTCTTATGGGACTAACTGGACACCATGTACAATGGGGGGTTGAATTCTCTGGTTATCACACTCCTATATTCTGGAGACCAATCATTAATGCACTTGCCGAGCAAGCCACTTTGCGACGATGCGAGCCTCATCCTAACTCTACCAGAGGATGCCCTTCTCCCTTCTCGGGCGCAGAAGAGAGGTTGAGCGGGAGATCGCCGAGAATCTCATTCTGGAGAGTGGATTTACTATCAATGAGGTCCCTAATGGGCCTAGAAAAGAGAATTTGTTGAGATTCTCCTTCAGCTTCTGAGCTACGATGAGAAGCACGAACATTGAGGACTATGATTGAGATGTTCTTGATGCTGGTGGCTGGTTCAGTCGGTGCAACAGATGCAGCAGCAACAGGGGTAGAGGGTGTAGCTGCAGCGGCGGAGACAGCGGCCTCCTCAGAAGCAGCTAGGGTTTCAGCCTCGTCCTCGACGTGATAGTAAAACACATGCACATTCTCCGCGTGGCAGAATCACATTTGCAGCTGATGGAATCGTCTTGGGCCTTGTACTTGGTCTTGAGTGTACGGGTAGCCATACCAGTGAGCGATGAGATGCTTGAACACAAAGTCAACGAAAGATGATCCTCGGCTCTGATCTTTGGGCGGGGCACGCGAAACTGATAGGACACCATCGAGGCCTATGGTAAACCTACGGAAACAAGAATCTCCTTTCCCCTGATGGCAAAGACGAATTTCACTCACGTATACGCCAGGCAGATAGTCTCTGGATGTGTGTAACAATACTTGTACATGGCGTTGACGTAGAGAATTTCATACATCCTGATGTTGCCCTGATCCAGAGCTGGATGAGAGCCCAGTCTGCGATCGGTGACGGGGCTGACCATGGTGCGACGGCTCAATGGGCACAGCACCAGAGACCACAGTCTCTTCCATCTAAACACGTTCCCTTTCCCGCTCACGCTCTTTCCTAGCCTTTTCATAGGCTTTCGCTGCATCAATAGCACGAGACACAACAGTCGTAGAGACGGTCGACACGCTAGGAGGGGCCACCTATGCCTTTGAAGCTATTGAATGAGTGACTGAGGACGAGCATCATGAGTCGCATGGGTCTTCTGGCTCTAGCTGCTCGGAAACCAGAACTCGAGCCGGGTGCGTTGTGGGGGTCAGAGTCGAAGTGATGAAGGCGATGTGGGATCGTTGTAAGTCGTGATACTGAGTCAGAATGAGCTAGAGCAGTGGGATCTGTGGTAGCCACCCGAACAGGCCGTCCGTCGGCATAGCCAACATCGCAATAGCAAGGACCAGTCGAGATCTCAGGATCTACGGGCCAAGAGGGTGTAAGTTAGGAATTGATGAAGGCTGGGTTGGATCGTTGAGTATATCATGTAGTTGCAATCCTGTGATGCCAGGCCCATCCGATCCACGTGTTTAAAAAGTGGGATCCTCCTCGTCCTAGGCTAAAGAAGCCGAGGGCTTGAAATTCGCTATTGCGATAGAAATAGTGGATGAAAGGCTCGTAGATGTCTTACAGGGGGTTTAAATTTGTCAAAATAAGATCCACGGGTGCCCTGGCCATTACACCCCGTATGAGGAGGCCTCTCCTTTCTCTGGGGTAGTTAAGAGAGCGGAGGGTGGGGCTCGAGGAACGTCCTGCAATTCGTGTCACTCCAGAGTCGAGTTTGCCAGGAAGTACGTCCAGCTTGGATGGGTACTGATAATTCGGTGAAGACTGTGAACGGGTTTGGGCTTGAACATAATGCCCAGCTGGCCGGAGTGTTGAGTGCCATGAGACTTGAGTGAACGTTCACGGTGGCCCTCAAGATGTTCGACAGGAAGTCCAACGTCCTCTGACCACTTTCTGCTTCAGAGAAACGATAAATATGAGGATGACTGGGCTGTTTATAACCGGTGGGAGAGCCTTCTCTCTTGATGACGACATTTTGCTCTGGGTGGGGACTCTGAAAGTGACTTGAGTTTGTGATCACGATAATAAAGAAAAGAACCCACTTGTTTTCAGGGAATCCGTAGAATGCAAAGATGCACTTCACTGGACTGACTAACTGAGAAGGTTTATCCCCTACAAAGAAGCAAAGGCAAATTTTCGTACCCTTTTTACAATACCAACTAAAAATAACAATAAAATCTTACAAAAGGCGGTCAAGAGCATATCATCATCTAGTAGAACAACATCCATCTTTGATGATCCTTGGATAGATTCCGTGTACGATTTTAATGTGCTAGAGTAGATCCAGAAGACAAGTCAACGGTTGAATGAGGTATTAGGTCGGACTGTGAGTGCGACTCACCTATATATTTACAGGACAAGTGAGAGTAGACGTTGTTAACGATGATCATACAGATTTAGAGGAGATAGAGTAGAGCGCATGGAAAGCGATTCAAGAAGCTCCGAGCACAGCTGAAGGTGGTCGTGGTCCTAGTAAATCGACGCGGGTTTGACGCTGGCAGAGAAGAACGCGCACCGGGCCGGTTTTTCAAACCACAGCCGCGTTCAACACCACCAACGACGACCGTCAAGGACCAGATCCATGAATGAGAGCAATAGCTCGCGCTCTGCCTAGCAATGAGTACAACCTGTCGATACTGGCTGCAACGGTGGCCGCAGAGAACACTTGTATCATTGCTCCGGTTGCCTTTGAGACGCAAGAATGAACTGGTCTTGCTGGACCTCTAAAGGGCATCACTGCCGCTGCCAAGGACGGCATATGCACCAGAGGCTTGCCGACGACGTGCTTCTCGAATACTGGCCAGTGAGTGATGCTTTAGCGACATTGACCTAGAGTTGGCCTGTCTTACCCACGGAGAAAGCAATAGACTCACTCTAATAGGACATGAACCGACACTAGTGCTCAGTGGTCACCGGTCATTGCTTGCTCAGACGAGATGATATAGTTAAGTATGATGAAAAAATGGTTGGAAATTTGGCTCTGCGCTAAGAACTTATGTAGCGTTCTGTACTTACTCGACTAGCTATGATGTAAATGCCACCCGAGTCGGATCTTCGGAACTATCTATGTTGTGAAAATCAAGATTTTCTGAGTCGGATCGATCAGAGTTGAGGTACGCCTCAGCCAATTCAGCTGGCCTCCGACGATGATAGTACTCTTTCCTACCAACGGGGTCACCCCTAAGGCTCTTGACAAAAATCTGAACGAGATTTAACCCTGTCTCCTCTTCGTTCGGGACTAACATGGTTAAGAGATAGTGAGTGAGACCAAGCTGCCTCTGTCGGTATACAGACATATCTAGAAAAGGGACTGTTCAGTCCTAATTCCTAATTTAGCATGAAGAATGAAAGGACTCACGCTCTTTCAAACACTTGCTGGGCTCGTCGGTGAAGTAACGAACATCGTGAATCATAGCCTCCTTCCGTGCACGGGCTTCGTCTAGCAAACGATCTGCTTTTGCACCGGAAATTACACCCGAAGCACTCAATATGGATCCCATGAGATCCGCCACGCTGCTTCTCACAGTCTCAAAAGTGTCAAGGGCATTGACCATCGTGTTAACCTGAGCTGAAGTATCCAATGTCGCCAAATCAGGGGCCAAGAGGGATGGCGCCTCATTGCCATTATCTGTCCTTCTCCCCGTGGGAGTAGGGGTGGGAGGCGTGGTATCGGGTACGCCCATAGGGAAAGGCTGGAGTTGGGGGCGAGGTGGAGCCTCTGCAACGGGACGAGTGGGACGAGATAAGGGGGTAATCGGAGCAGTGAAAGGCGTAGGAGTGTAAGGTAGGAGAGGAGGTCCCGCGATTTCCTCTGCCAGGGGAGTGGCCGGGAGTAAAGAAGATGACTCTGAGATCCTACCAGCAGCAGGTGTTGAGTCGGGAGTGGGAAGCGTGTCAGCTGGCTTGGACTTGGACTTGATGGGCGTAGACATGATCATTTGACGATGAGCTTTGTTTGTTTGAGTGACTTTCTCTTTAGGCATGGTGATTCGGTGTGAGGATGTGAAGTCTGAGTTCTGAAAGAGACCCTTTTTATACCCTTGGAAGGGTTGCACAACTGTCATGGCAAGCTCAGACCGTCGTCCTTAGAGATAGTACCAACTCCCTGACGGACACCGACACTATCCCTTTGAGTCACATCTTTGAATTCAGGGAGTCATTGCTGAGCGTACACAAAAGGGCGGGATGATGGCAAGATAGTGATGGGGTCGGGCGGTCTGGGTCGCTGAGTCAATTAGTTCAACCGCGGTGCCTGTATTGAGTATCCGCCCGCAAGATATTGCGCGTACAACGATGACACAGAGCGGTACCTGTGTGTGAACGCGAGTGTACGATTCAAGACGAAGTATATATTGGTGACTGTGAGTGACAGTCATGTTCAGTAGCAGAGACTATGCATGCTGATGGGAGTGAATCATGAACCGCACAGTCAGGAGCAGCGGCCCCACCACCGTTCAGGGTCTCTGATCCATGACCGTCGAGGGACAGACTGTCAGAGGGGTTTTTTTGAAAGTATGTGTCGACCTCGATATTTCCCGACCTGTCATCTCGTTCACCATTGTGAGAGTGGTTGGCTCGTCCAGGCGGAAAAAGGGAATCTGATGCGCGCTGTTGTATGGATCGAGGCTTAGCCATTGGGCATCTCGCTGAAGTATGCGGTTAGAGTAGAATCGAATAACAGGGAGGAAAGGTTGGAATTATGAGATTGACGGGGGCTAGGCTTGTCAATAACTATACATTGCTTGACGAGGGGTTGAAAACGATATGGTTCTCCTTGCTGGCACCGGATGGTCTAGATTCAGTAATGAAACTGTCTTGAGGAGCGAGACGGCCTGTTAGTCCCACTCAATTCACGAGGCAAAGGAGATTGCCGGTGTACAGGGTATGATGCTGCTGCTGAGAACTAGTGCTGGACTCGCAAAACACTAGTGATGGAGTCGATGAAATTTCTATGGGCTGGGGTTTGGCAGAGGGGGTGACAGGAACCGTTCCTAGGGGTAGAAGGCTCCGAGTAAGGCTGATGAAGCGATAGAGATCGAACTCCTCAGGAATCTCCAGAAATGAGATGATACGAGATAGCTTTAGGATGGTTGACCACAGCTATGAACCTGAGGACTCAAACAATGCTGTCTAACCCTCGAGGGCCTTGATCCCCGCTCCCAAGTATTTGGTCTAGGACGAACATGTACAGCGATCTCTCGATTGCTCTTGACTTTAATCACAACGGCAATAGGCCCCTCCATGAGGAGAAAGAGAGTCGGAGGTGTTCTACATATTGAGTGGTGGATTGACACTGGGCGTCTCTCACGAGTAGGAGGATAGAGTAAACTGGAAGTAGGTGAGGAAATATTGGAATTATGGGGATTGGCAGTGAATGGGGAGATTTGGGAAGGGGATGAAGATAGCCCGGGAGAAGGAGTCCTTGATTTGCTCATTGAACGAGAACGACTGCTGCAGCCGTCCCTAGGGGAGAGAGATTGTGATGGAACAGGAACAGAACGAGGGGAAACGCAGGATGACCGAGAGACCGAACTCCTTCGGCCCTCCCGCTCTATCGACCTGGGTTGTGATTGCGACTGGGGCGTCACATTGGAGGAATAGGGCGTGGTCTCAACTGCTTGTGCATCAGCAGCCCTATCGCCGCGCTTCCAAGGGCGTTGTTGGCCATCGCGCTTGGCACCGAAGTCCTCCCCAAGATCCGGACCCTCGAAGTAATTGTACGCGCTGCTACCATGCGAACCTCTCCGAAGTTTACTCGAGGGTATGTCGATAGGCTGAGGGCTCTATACCAACACCGACGTCGAGCTGAACACAGAAGCTGAGGAGGAAGTTGTATCCTGAGGTAGTGGTGCTGAGGGAGTGAGGGATGCTGATTTGTTAGCGACGGGGGAAGGAGGTGTGACTTTGATGTCGCCAAACCTATCGTGGGCAGCTGGGAGAGGACCCGTGAACGGGTAGGTATAGATGACCTCGATTACGTTGACGATCCGAACTCCTGTTGAACCATCGGTAGTGGCAGGATGTTCATCATGCACCACCTCCAGTTCTTCATCCTCCTCTGAATGAAGGTAGGACCCATTCCACAACGGCGGGACATAGACTAACTCGACAGAATCAAGCAGCCTATTCTCCCTCTTCATCGTCTGTTCTTCCCCTCCCTCGTCAAATCTCTCGTTCCACTAATCAAACACATCGTCAACTGATCCGAGCGGATAAGCCTCGGTGTTGGCGGTGTCCCAGTTTCCAGACGTGCCAGCCGCCTTGAGGAGAGTAGGCGCGATCGGCGCGAACGTAAGAGGTTCACGATCACCGAGGCTGGAGGTCCGGAAACTTATCATGGGTGATCTAACGTGTGATAAGGCACTCTGGGAACGGCCTTTGCGCCCTGAATGGACTTAGGAGGAGGGGGGGGGGGGGGGCGAGATGAAGTAGAGGAGGACGAGGTGGTGCTAGAGGAGGAGGCAGAGTTCTTGGATTTACTCCGCTTCCTGTTTATAGATGACGATATTGGAGGCTTGGAGGATATGGAGGAATGTGGGTTGCGCCGTGAGCCGGCCATGGACAGGACTTCATCTTCGTCTTCATCATCCTCTTCATCCTCGTAGTCTGGTACCGTGAGGTCAGGATCAAAATCGCTGATCAGCGCAGACCCGTCATCGAATCCGTCCTCTTCATCTTCTTCGTACCTGAAGAACGAGTAACGTGAGAAAAAAAAACGGTTGATGAACTAAAACGGGAAACGAACCCATCATCATATTCACCCCCTGTAGTGGGCGAGTAATTACCTGGTAGCGAGTGGGGCTTGTCAATGGCTATGCATTGGTCGACAAAGGTGTTGAAGCTAATATGCTTTTTCTTCCCGCCGACTGATGAGCCAGAGCCGGCAGTGGAATCATCTGGAGGCGATAAACTATTTCCACTCGATCCTCGAGGCGAGGTAGATCGCTGTTGTTGAGGGTAATGATGTTGGTTAGGGCCAGTACTGCACTCCCCGAAGTAACTAGAGAGGTTCGTGGAGCTGGCCCGTCGTGTTGTCAGTGTAGATGCTGGCGCTGTTGGTTGTGAGGCTTGTACAATCCTTGGTGGGAGTTTTAATGCAATGCACGGATGGGTCCCCTTCGAAAAATCTGTTTGTAGCACTGCGGATGTGCTAACAGGGAGCATTCTTGGGGTGGTGAAAATGTCGATCGTTGGCGAGATTCGCCATATTTGATCTTGAAGCTTCAAGCTGCATACGGATTTGAGGGTCGGTGTATCTGGCGTCCCAGATCGCCAATGGTGCGCTCCATGGCCTATATCTCAACGGAGAACCGCTCATTTGGGTCGTCCAAAGTAGGACACTCTGGGAGCCTGGCAATGGTATCTTCATCCAGTCTACTGTTCCTAAGAGTGGCGGCTTGAATGGCATAGACGAATTCTTGTGCGAGGTGGAATCTCTGGATGCGGGAAGATAGTTGTGCTACGCCCGGCAGCTCTTCTTCTGCACCATCGCCGAGCGACTCCGCTGGTAGATCTCCTGCAGCAGACATGACACCTAGGAACATGATAAGAACTCGAAAGAATAAGTTCAAAAGGAGACGAACCATTATTGAGGTCACCAGCACCCGGGTCATCTCCACCTCCGTAATCCATCCCATCGTCATTGTCTCCTTCCCAACCTGTCTCTGTACGATCCTCGGGGTTGTCACCCATCTGATTGTCGGTGAGTTTACAGTGCTCCCTCTGTGCCGTGCAATGCTTCAAGATCCGTCTGCCATTGTTCAATGCGATGTTTGATCGTGGTAGGTTTCACCTTCCTGAGACCACTCCTGAGATCACTGACACTCAGGCCCGTCTGAGAGTGGACGCGGAGCATGGCTTCCTGACAAGCTTGCTGGTGCATTCAGAACAAGAAAAGTAGATTGGTCTCTTGTGGCGAAGCATCGAATCGTGAGATGTCCCAGAAATCAACGGTATCACCCGTACAGTGCAAGAACAATAGACATGAACAGGAGAAAAAATCGTAGAATTTCCAGTCGAATATACGCCGTAGCGCAGTGGCGTCGTGAGGCAGCTAGGCTCCCTTTAGCTGAGCTAGAGTTCTCCTGGTTGAGCTAGGGTCGAATGAGGCTGGATGGGGGCAGGTGGAGGCATAACGAGAAAGATGCGCCATCAGGTTTGTCAGCGAGTCGAGCCCAATCAAAATCTAGCTACTCTTGAACACGATTTAAGCTTAGAGTTGAAGGGGAAGTTTAGAAGCAAATCTCAAGCATCATTGTGTACGCCCTGACACAGGGTGATGAGTATCGATTAGTTCCCACTTTGTGACAAGCCCCCTCTTCAAGGGAAGCTCACAATCCCAATCTACTCTGACACATGGACTAGACGAACACGTAAGAAAGTAATGAACAGAGCGATTGGATACTATTTATTCAGACTATTGGATCTCAAGCGTTTACATTAGTGCTTCGCTCGCTTTGGCGGCCAGTCTAACTGACTTGGAACGACCTGACTCCTTGATGCTCTGAGTGGCCATAGCAGAGACCAGTTCAATCTAGTCTTGGAATCGGGCTTGCATCAGCCGAGCTCTCTTGTTGGATTTTGTCTGAGAGGTGCGCTGAAGTCGCAAGGCAATAAGTGTGCGAGAAAACCACCCATCCTTGAAGTTACGGAGGAACGGGAATTCTGTATTCAGCTAGAAACTCTCAGTGCGAGAAAAAGAAGGCGAGTGAAGGAACGTAAAGTATACCCTATTTTGAAGTGCTTTCACCCTCTTCTCGACCTGGTTACTGATACAAACAGTCGGATCAAGGAGCTCCTGAATCCCAGAGTTGAGCTGCTCCTGTCAAAAAGTACAGCGAGTCAAAAGAGATTGGAATCAGAAGAGTTGAAGGAGACTGACCTCTAATTCCTTCTGTGTTTCCTGGGCTACTTCAGCGATGTACTCCATTAGTTGGGGTTTGGTGAGACGGAGAGGATCTCGAGGTTTGGGGATCAGGGTCCTGTCCCCCAGATTGACCGCAGCGGCGACTGGAGCGCTGACTGAAGATTGACCAGGATGATGGCGTGTATCGGCAGAAGCCAAAACTGGGGACTCATCAGAGTCGTCAGGCGTAAGCGGAGAAGATTCGGGATCAGTGGTCTGAACGGGAGCCTTCCGCGCAGTTACTGGAATAGACAGAGCTGGCAGACGTTTACGCTTGGGTGGTTCCGCAACGGATTTGGGGTGAGAGGGAGCGCTCTCAGCAGCAGAACGGCCGAGATTCCGAGCTGGAGGGGCATTCGCCCGGGGGAATGTTGGCATTACGTCGAGAGATGCATGAGAAAGAGGAGGCGACCGACTCTCAATGGTGAGGGAGGTAGCTCCAAGACGAAGAACGGCAGGTGTCGGTGGTGGTGGGTGGGTGACACGAGCGGGGATGATGTCAACGGAGATAGCTGGAGTGGGTTTCACTGACATACAATATTGTTTGATGGATGTGGCAATCTCACCTTTGCTTTTATTTATGTCTACTTACTCCGGTCTAGAACTCTATCCATTGGCCACTATAGCTACGCAGGGCACCGGAGTCAAACTCTGTCGCTCGGAAATGACTGTTTCCACAGAATGGACTACACAACAAGTGTAATCGTGACGCAGCAGGACAGTCTCTGACTTTCCTTGAGTAGCGCGGTCTCAATACAGTAGAACCTGTGCATGGACACCGTAACCGGTTGTCGTGGTCTTCAGCGGTTCCAAGTGTTGTACACCTTACAATGTCGTCCAGATAAAAGGAGGATGCTAGGCTCGATGCGCTTGCTTATACGTCTTCATCACCACTTACTTCGTCAAGATCATGTCTTTGCCTGCGACCTACTTGAAATCCATATCCAACTCATCCTCTTTGACTGGCGAATTCGAAGCTCAGCCTTCCTTGGTAGGGCATCGAGACGACATCGTCGCTTTAGCAATCAATACTAAAGGTGATCGTCTTGCCAGCGCAGGTCAGTACACTGTCCCGATCGTGTCTTCACTTATGATTGGATGCTAGCAATTCATTAGGTTTGGACGCCGTCATGATCTGGGATCTTGGTAGGATGAGGAGGGTTCAGACCCCAGCTGCTGCCGGTCACCGTGGTGGGGCAACTGCACTCGTGTGGGCACAACCTGACGACTGTAACTCCGAATATCTTGTCTACGGTACACAAAAGGGCTGGATAGTTGTATGGTCGAAAAACTCGGTGAGAATCTGTCGACCGACGATTGAACACTTCACAGTCTGACTAGTTCTGTTCAGGGGGCATGGGAAGAAGTTCGTTGCATGCCGACTCCCCATGAAGGGGAGGTAACCGGCTTAGCCTATGATACCTCATCTAGTCGCATCACACTCACCAGCCGATCTGGTCTTGTGCAACTCTACTCTGTCTCGGGTTCTTTCGAGATGGAGAACATTTTCTCAGTCAGAATCAACCACTTTGTACCGAGTGGAGTGATTTTCGGGCGGCTCGAGGCGGACGTTCGGGCAGTCATGGTGTTTGGTTTACACTGTGGGAGAATGTAAGCACTGGAATATCCTTGGCCCACCTACAAGTGCATTGACCCTACTCACACAATTCTAGTCATGTCTTGAACAAGTGCACCGGTATGATCGAAGAAAGCAAGGAAACCGGAACGATGATGTATGGTTCCTGTGATCAGTGCAGATCGTCTTCTGATGTTCCTCGCTAGTGGAAGTGCTGTACTGGGATCAAATCGCACTCTTCTTCTGCTAGATATTCCAGCTGAAGGAGCTGCTTTGTACAGGCTGGAAGGGGGGACAAGGCTAAAGACCTTTCCCATTCCCGTCCAGCGCGATCGTCGGCCACGTCAAGTCTCTCTTGGGGAAGGGGATAACCTGATTGTATCCGGCAGTGATCACGGAAAAGTCTACGCTTTCAACCGTATGGATGGCAACAAAATTGATGAATTGGAGGTCGAGAAGGACGTTTGGGTTCAGACCATTTTGGTCTGTTGTTTACTTGGGCTGATAGAATCTCAACCACTGACATAAGCCACGCACACTCTAGGCCGCAAATGTCAACGGCGTTTCAACTATATTTGCCTGCAAATCTCAGAATGTCGATGGTTCCAATCCCATTAAAGTTTGGACGAGGCGCACTGAAATCACTCAAATCACTCACGGACGCAGATCCTGCGTCCGTGAGATCATTCTTTGGATTCTGGCGATAACTTTTATGCTCCTCGTGCTTACTCCTCTTTTCTGGGAGAGGATGGATGGCATGATGCAGTCCATCATTCCTGCCTTCCCGAGGATGGGTGAAACGGGCAGAAATGATGTTGGTGTCGCGGTTATTCAACAGAGACCTACCAATAAGCAGACTTCAGAACGCTCCGTAATTTACTTATAATTTCGAGTCAGAGCGCCCAGTGGATAATCCTCTCAATACTATTTCGTTGCTACATCAAGTCCTAGTCATTCTACAGCTGGTGGTTGCAAGCTTTTGAGGAGCTCCACCCCAAAATTCGACTCAGCTTTTGCACGGTTGGTAGGGAAGTCGGATCCTGTCGAGATCATAGGAAGAGCCGAGGTCCTCGGAGGTTTATGGCCCTAAACTTTGGTTCATCGCTATCGTCGGTTCCCTTCGCCTCTTGGGTGTTATCCTCCCCTAGAGCCCTAGATATGGCTGCACGATGCAGTACCTACTATCGTATCCTCTCTTGGTGAGCTGAAATTAAACACAGAGGACTACCATCAGACTAGAAGAGATAGTTCTAGTGATGTTCTGGAACCACCCAAGTTGACGATAGCATATCAACTTGGACGATGATCTCAACAGTGCCTGAGTGCGAAAGCTGAGCCGAAATTGAGTGTAGTGCTTCTCAAGAGCTTGCGACCAGCTGTAACCCACTCTGAGTTTTTCTATTTCGTACGTACAATCTCTCAGGTATGGCTTTATCTCTCATCAGACGTGTAACGTTATTATTGATGCGCTCTCGTTTCGTTCAGTTGCCAGCGCACATTGAGCATACATTTTTTTTTCCTGTTGTAAGTATAGGTTTATCGTTAACCCTCTCTAATTCAAAATAGTGTATCCGCGGATGCACAAAATCTGGCTAGGCATTACGCCCTGGCTTGGTCTCGTCACTACAGTTCTGTCAATATTTTCTTGGTGTATCTGAGGTTGCCCACCTTTGCCCCCTCACCTTGCTCATCAAGAGTTAAAACCAACTGTGCTGTCGACGAAACCGGCAGGATATTCACTAGACAACACAGGCCTAGGTGCTCTCCGACTAGATTAGACCTGCGATCGCTCTATCGTGGTATGAATAGAAAGCGCCCGAGTTAACTGAGTGTATTGGCACTGACCCTAACCATTCCGCAATGCTCAGTCCATCACACTCACGGCATGCGTTACCCTAAATTCGGGGAGGGACACACCAATAACGAAGCGTCAATGGTAATCCATTAGTACCCTGACTAGCTTGGTGACGGACACTGAGGAAACTTCGCTTTCTTTCTTCAACTTTTTCCGACTTGCTAGCTCTCAGCGTTTCTACTCATCTGAGCCCCGAATCATCTATCTTCGATCCTCAATGACCCAAAGTGCCAGGGACACTAGTGTTCCTCCGCGCACCGTCCAAGGTCCTCAAATCGTGGCAGGGTTCATGGTTTCTCCAGACTCACAGAAATCTCACCCGGTCACCCATGAGTTGGTGAACCACGATTCCATCCCAGCACTCACTGAGTTACAGCAGCCTACCTCGGCTCATCGTCTCATGGATGAGGAAGTAGAGAAGAGAATATGTGATTGGTGGGAGCACAAAATTACGGAGAACTCTGAACTAGTTCTGGCGATTCGCCCCTTCACTCTCAAAGGTTCTTGGGCGCATTCTCTCCAGAAGGCTCCCCATGACGCGTGGCTTTCTATTGTAAAGCACTGCTTCTACGATGCCTTCAATTTTCATCAACCAGACTGGGACTATTCTGCTGGTTCCATGATTATGAGCGATGCTCTGCACCAGCTATCTCGCTGTTTTACATCGTGAGTAGGGATTCTCTCCTTTGTTTATCGTTGACTTCTGCAATACCTACGTTGCCATCCATTAGCCTTACAAAGCAGTACCTCAGTCATCTCGGGGAGCTGCACTCCACTGGGTTTGGAATAGATCCGCGAGGAAACGGTGCTTTTGCGCATGTACAAGGTTCGCAGTATACTAACCTTTCCTACATATATCACTGACTGTTGTTCTGATTTTCTGGTTCAATTTCAGAACGACAAAACTGTACGTTCCCGCAATTCGCAATTGTAGACCAGGTCTGGTCCCTCTCGCCTCGGTCAGAGTACCTAGATATACAACCCCTAAACTCGGCCAGTTATTCCACTGGTAATCATTGGGTATTCACTCCCAAGGGTGGTGAAGCTGGTCCGCCCTCCACTGGGCCGACCAGTAGCTCTACGGCTGTTTCACGGTCTACTACACCATCCAAACCATTTGCGGTCCCAGTGGTCCCAGTTTTCACCAATTCCCGACGAGCTAGCGGACCTGAACCCTCTAAGAACAAGAAGCGCAAAACCAGAGACGAGGAGTCTGGCCACGAAACTGACCAGAGCGGCTGGACTAACAGTTCATACAATTCTACTCCTAGTAAGACGCCTTTCTGGGGCCCCAATGACAAGACCCTCCGGGGTCAGATTGGCAGACAAGTCAACGAATTCAATACTCTTATGAAATCCGTAGGGCAGAGTATTACGGACGACAAAGACTACATTGTCGCCAAGCGTGCAGTGGACTTAGACGATCGGGCGGCAAGGACGAGGTTAGCTACAATCGAGCAAGCAAGGGGCATTGTGAAAGACGTAACATCCTTCTTTCACTTCCAAGGATTGCCACTGCCTGACTGGCTTGGGAACATGTATGAAACCTTGGCCAGGTCTTCATGCGCAAACCTAGAGCGCACCGTCATAGATAGCGATGGCAATAGTGCTAGAGTTCTCAAGAATTTCGCCCAGCTCGCCGGGAACTCGGAGGTGAAGGAATGATGCATAGAGAACGTAGCTTGCTACTAGATAACTCATAGATTATCCCAATTTTTTTTTCTCCTCATTCTCTCTGTAAACTGACGAATTGAACTCAAATCAAAACTTCACTGGCTACTACGGCTCAGTGCCCAGTATTCAGTGCTGGCTCAGCTCAAACTCGCTTTGCGCTCGTCATTACATAATCATGTCACCTCAAGATCTCTTACTATTAGTTCTCAACCTTTTCGATTACCCATCGACTCAATACAAGTCAAGATCTCCTGGGTTACTTTATGCTTAGTATACATCAAACCCAGCCAGCTCGGTTGCGAGCTCTCGCGGTGGCGGGAATCCCCAAAGAAGGCCTGTATACTTCACAGGTTTCTGTGTTACGCTCGTGGCCCCACTCCCAAGGGAGCCCCCATAGATTCTTCACTTCCTCGAGAGTCGCCAATGTGGGCCTTCATCCCAGGGTACACGAACCTTGAGAACTCTGCAGAATCTGGAACTCGCAGTGTGAGAAACTCCAGGTTCATACCCCTCAGGATGTTCGCAAGCGACTGGGTTAAGGAGGAGTCAACCCGCCTTCTTCGCCTCCCCCTCCTACAACCCCACACCAGGCTAGGGCACTCATCGACTAATCCACTTCGATTCCAGGTTCTGCAGCGATCTGCACCGGGATAACGAGGCCGGAGGACACCAATCTCGAACTCACGGCGCTCAGGAATACGCGTGTCAACCCGAGCGGCCACCCTCTCCTCCTCCCCCTGTTTTACTACCACCCCGGGTTAGGGCAGTTTGTGAAAGCCAGAAAATCCCAGAAAGGATCCAGCAGGCTATACAATTCCCAAAAAATGGAGAGGACGATGCAGGGGTCAATGGTAACCTCAAAGATAATCGATAGTGCTGCCAGGGTTTAGAAGGTTACTTCACTGGGGGTACAAAGTCCCTCCAAAACAGAAGATATTGCTTCGGACCTCTCAAAACTCGGTCCATCTGAGGATGAACTAAAGTCTGGAATCTATCCTTACAACGCCTACCGCCATCCACTTACACACTTGAAACGCAACGCGAACGCAGACCCCGCATTGTTCACTACTCGCCTTCAGCGCCTCCTTGTTCCTACTGTCATGCCTAATGGTCTCGATGTACATCAAATTCTCGCCGAACGAGAGCGTTACATCGAGGCACACATGCAGCAAAGGATACATGAACTTGAGGAGCTTCCGGCTACTATTGGAGACGGCGGCTTTGAGTCCGGTCTTGATATCGGAAAGGGCAAGGAGAACGAAGATTCCAAGGACCCGTTGAAGGATGACGCGTGGAACAAGACTCTCATTGCACCGGGTACTCGCGGAAAACTACGCGCACTCATCAAACTGAAATCACTGCGTCTCGTTGAGAAACAAAGGATGCTCAGAGCTCAAGTCGCTGAGCGGCTCGTTCACGGGACACTCCTTCCTCTTAATCGTGTCAACTTCAGGAGGACCCGCAAGCCCACGATTCGGTATGCCAGGGCTATGGAGACTGTCGAACGAAAACAGAGAATCGACCGAGAACGACGTGTCAAGTACAAGCATGTCCAACAACTCGATATTATCTGCAACCACAAAAGAGAGGTCCAAGCTGCTAACTTGGCCGCACAGGACCGTGTCCTCAAATTGGGTACTATCTTTCCATGCACAAACCGAGAATGAGAGCAGAAGCGTATCGAGAGGATCTCCAGAGAACGTCTGAAGGCACTCACGGCCGGCGACGAAGAAGCTTATATTGGACTCCTTGACGTCGCCAAGGATACACGTATCACCCATATCCTTCTCCATACAGAAACCTTCCTGGACTCTCTCACGCAAGCTGTCGTTGCCCAGCAGACGGAGGGAGGCCTGGTGTACAACAATGCGGGTCCTCTCGTCGTCAACGAAACTACGCTTGGTGCACAGATGAGCAGCGAGGAGGCTCCCCAGAACCCCAGCCAACCGGATTATCATGCTGTCGCTCATCGTATTCAGGAGAAGGTTGAGCGTCAGCCGACGATCCTGGTCGGGGTAAATTGAAGGACTACCAGCTCAAGGGCCTACAATGGATGATCAGTCTCTACAACGACAAGCTAGACGGTATTTTGGCAGATGAGATGCTCCTACTCTTCTTTGCACAATGTGAACCCAGTTTGGCTGACACTTTCTTCGGAGAGACTTGGTGGGACTTCAGACGATATCTCTTGTAACCTACCTCATTGAGGTCATATGACGATGCGGGCCTTACCTTGTCATTGTCCCTCTTTCTACCATGACGAATTGGTCCTGGTAAATACCATACACCTCAGTCATTCTCAAGCATGAATGCTAATATCATCTCTAAGGGAACCCTCACGTTAATCTGCAGGCTCAGGATTGTGCTCATCGTATCGCTCAAACAAAGCTGATTCTGCGATTCATCACGGAGAAGAGTGTCGAGGAGGCCATGTACTCTCGTGCCCTCTACAAGCTCGACATTGATGACGAGGTCATTCAAGCTGGTCGCTTCGTCTACCTTGGAGGAGCAAGAGGCCTTACCGGTTAGTGTTTCATACTCATGTACTGGTTCCTCCATCTTGAAAATGTTTCTCTCCATTGATCAGGATGAAGACAAGGAAGAGGCTGGAGATACAATGACGGGGTCAATGCTCTCATCAAACGTACTGACAAGGAAGGGACCGTTTTCAGGTAGATGGATATCGACAGCGAACGTAGTACCCTGAAGACGTGACGCAGTGCCGGTAACAGAGGGAAGCCACCGGCACACCTCACGCAGATCGAGGAGCTACCAGAGTGCTATCAAACCGACGAGCCTTTCGGTATGAAAGAATCCGACACTTGACAGACCAACTTTCTGATATCTGACCTTTCTAGTCCATCAAAGTTCTCACGTTGAGTTTCTTCCTTTTCTTCCTTCGTACCATAAACTCAACGTCTCGTGCAGCCTCTGGTCTCAATCTCTTGGCTCAGCCGTCCGTCGACCTCAGATATCATGTTGACTGGTCGACCATGATCCTGGGTCTCAACACTGCATTGTCTCGTTGGTGAGTGTCAGTTACTGGCTCCCTAGTCTCTTTCTATTGATACTTCGTTGACTAATAGCTGACGTCGACCTGTGAAGCTGATGACTGACTAAATTCAACTCATCTGCTGGGAACTGGACCTCCAGCTACTTCATAACATGTCTCGCTCTTTCGACATCCTGCTCTTATTCTGCATTCCCTCCATTTCCATACTCTACCCGCATTGTATATATACTGTTTTCATGTGCTCTGATAGTATCTTTTGTGTATTTTTCATGTAATCGTGTGAGAGAGAAAAGGATCGTCAGAATGAAGAGGTCATAAACGTTAGGAGGATGGAAGGAGAAAGAGAATGGAGGATGCCTTGAAGAGGTTAATATATACAACAACTAGTAGATGAAACACAGAGCAGAGAAATTTTGTGACAATGCGGAAGCCAAACGGCCGTAACAAGTGATCATGATCATGAGAAACCGGGCTTCGTCGACAGTGGACGATGATGAATCCCACTGTTGACACGATTCTAGCGGCAAATGTGCTTAGTCACAGTACGAATGTGCTCGCGTGTACGACTGCACTGCACCAACATTCCTCTTCTCCCACAGTCATCCATGCCCACCAGCAAGCAAACTTCTGAACTCCCTTCCCTTCGAGAACGCATCTTCCATAAATCTAACAATGCCTTCGGTCTAAATTTGATGAAAGGAAGACGAGATCGAGGTTTGGGCACTGGACCGGTACGCCATCGCCACACCACCTTCTTTCCTGTTAGCTCAACATTGCCAGGTGTCAACGCGTTCATCGGCCAATGCTGTCAGGGATCAAAATCAACATGGAAAGCGACGTCTATCCATAGCTAACGAGGACTCCACCTCTCTCAATCTGCAATATTGACGACCCCTCGGACGATGAAAACTCTGAGGCACAGCACAGCGAATCAGTATGTGAATATTTCTACTCCGTTCTTTCTTGGTTGTTGAGTCCTCGTCTAGGAAGAGCGACTGTACGTACGCATCCCTGCTCATGCATCTTCCAGAGCTTCCAGCTCGTCCATTGCATCGCTTGTATCCAGTCCATCGACCTTCACGCACTCCCTGCCTATCGTGAGTCCCTCCTTAATTCCAATTTGATAACTCACATCATACCCAGTGCGTCCCACAATAGGTAGCATTTTTCTGATCCCCCATGAGACTCACAGTGATTCCAGAACTTGCCACATAACCACGCAATGACTGACCTTCTGGGTGTCTCCCATCCACCGGTATGTTGTATTCGCCTTCATGTCTACATATCCACCTGAGTAAATTGTAGGCCGCTCACAGTGCTCCCGATCTTGGGCTACCACCCTCAACAAGGAGGAGAATCAGTGACGGTGTTTCGATTGTGGGCAATCCTGGTAGGGTTTTACCCCACCGAATCTTCCAGTTGTCATCCCACTGATTTTTATTGTTATTTTTATTTTTCAGCGCCCGTCCCCTCCATTCGTCCTTCTGGCACGGGTACACGCTCATTCAAATTGAGAGAGAGAAAGAAAAGGGCTCGTGCTGCCAAAGAGGCGACCGAAGCGGCCTAAGCTACTTGCACGGCCGCCGACGAGGATCGCATCGTAGACTCCGTCATTGAGGTCATAAGTACATCGGCTCCTCACTCAAATAACGATGTGTACGAAATGAAGGAGGTCAGTGCCCTTTTCTTCGCCCACCGCCCTCATTTGCTCCCTTCTTTGGGTGATGCCGTTCAACCAAGCACAACCACTCACTACTATCCCATTGTCTAGTGTGCGACGGAGTCCCTCGCATGAGATCCCTGTCCCTTGGTCTCGGAAGACGAGCAGGAACGGGTTTCAAACCTGCGCCTCTCGGTTGTTATGCACACACCTACAGTGTGATGTGGTCCCTCGCGTGAGGTCACTGGTGCTGCTTGTAGGGTGTTTTCCCTTGGCCAAGAAAGAAGGGTCATGGTTTCTTTCCCCGTCTTCCTTCCAGTTTATCTATTGAAAGAAACACTCTCTAATTACCCTTTTTACCCAGATCTAGGCCACTCTCCATGGGCTCCCTGTACACCAAGTACACTACCATCTTGTTGACCACAATCTGAATCTTCTGCGCAAGCTTGTTCGCCGTGAAAACAAGAAGCGAGGACCATTGGCCGAGGCTGACACACGTGAAATTGCTCCCACGTTCACTTGGATCTCAGAGCCAGGTTTTCACATTGTGTGGGTTCTGACTGTTCGCATCGTGCTAGTTCTCTCTACTCTTCTAATTTTTGCTTCTAATCTGAACACTAGCCCCTGGGGCCAACACGGTCTGAAGAAGAAAGCTGACACAAGAGACACTGAAGATCCTCATGGACCTGGCTGTCCACCAATATGTTATTAATCCGATCCGTCAGTTTACAGAGAGAATGAGGAGAAAAAAAAATTGGGATAATCTATGAGTTATCTAGTAGCAAGCTACGTTCTCTATGCATCATTCCTTCACCTCCGAGTTCCCGGCGAGCTGGGCGAAATTCTTGAGAACTCTAGCACTATTGCCATCGCTATCTATGACGGTGCGCTCTAGGTTTGCGCACGAAGACCTGGCCAAGGTTTCATACATGTTCCCAAGCCAGTCAGGCAGTGGCAATCCTTGGAAGTGAAAGAAGGATGTTACGTCTTTCACAATGCCTCTCGCTTGCTCGATGGCAGTTCCGTGTAATCCCACCTTGTACAACAATCTTCTTTTCTCCACGGTTTCTCTGACTGGCCAATACTTCTTTACCTCATCGACATTGAGGTTAGATGATGATGTGAGCCTTACCTTGTCATTGTCCCTCTTTCCACCATGATGAATTGGTCTGGTGAGTTCACGAAGTGGGCTCCTGCAGTGAATCTTATTGCTTACAAGGGTAATCCAGCACAGCGTCGGAATCTCCAGCAGGATGTTCGAGTGAATCACTAGACATTGACACGCTATAAAACTTATGACCAGGACATTGATCGGCATCCTCCATCTCCTGTGATACAAAACCCACGGACCTACTTGTTGTCCCTCAGTGCGTTTCCTTGACGAAAAAATTTTTTTTTTTTTTTCCCCCTCTCGTCGGTGTTTCCTTCTCTGAGTCTCCTCTGTCACTCTTTTATCTCCCTAGCCCACCCATGGCCCTCTGTAGGTCCTAATCTCAGGTTTTCCTGGTGTCCATATCCTGAGGCTTCCGAGGCTTTAAACCTCTTCCAGCGCTAAATTCCAAACACATCAAATCTGATTAGATGTTTTCTATTCAATTTTAATCCATTACATCATGTAAACTTGGTCGATCTCGATCGAACACTAATCTGAGGCAGTGCTGCTTTAAGTATATATAAGATTGTCTTCACCACCTACAAAGTTGTTGTTTCCCCACCCCCAACACGCTCATTATGATAGCATCAGCCATATTCACTCTCTTTTGCAGATATTCAATTCTTTTTCACCGATTTCGACTCAAGTCTCAAAACCCGGCAATGCTCCAACTCCTCCCACTTCAAATCCTGAATACCATGGCCCAGTGAGCCTCGTTGAAAGGACTGAGCACTCCTCCATCGTCCATGAATGGCACTCTCTGCTAACCTACTGACCACTATAAAAATCCCTTCATCGACTGATCCCGTGATCGGCTCTCACTTCCTTCCGTCACCTACATTATCTCTTACCGTCTCGACAGCTTATCGAACTATTCTCAAATGTCGCAACACTCACCCATCAACGTGGACCTTACACCTGCAAATTCACCTTTAGGCACTGCTGGTTTGCGACGCGGAGACGGAGTCCACACTGTGAGTTTATCGAAATTCCTTCAGCCCTCTGCGACGATATCGAGACTCCGTTTTTCATATCCGTTGGCGTCAGTGCCAGTCGACCATGGACAAAATCAAGCAACGCCTCAAGGATTTCAAGAGGGTGAGTCGACTTCTTCAAGAATCGTTCGGTTCCATTTCATTGATAGTACTTCTTATTAGAGAACCAAAGTCGGCGAGAAGAAAATTGTGAATTTGGAGGGGCTTCTAGCTGGGGTGATGGTCGAGTTGGAAGGCGTTAATGCCCACCTAGATGCGTCTACTACGGAGAACGAAGGCTTGGTGAGCACCCTTTCATCTTCCACTCGTTTTTTGTGGTTGCTGATCATCCTTCAGCGTCGTACAATCGCGCTACTCGAGCAGAAACTTCAGATTGCAAACGAATCGAACGGAGATCTTCGAGCGCAGGTCCAGAACGATGAGCAAGTTATCAGGGACTCCGTCGTGCGTTCATTTTCACTTATCCTATCCTATCTCTATCTAATCCCCTTCATCATCACAGCCCGTGGCTGATGTACTCGCTCTCCTCAACTGTTCGTTCTGTGGGGAACGTCCCGCCGCTTTTTCTTTGTAAGTTCGCCTAGTTCTCTACGAACATCAGCTCAAGATCATCCTAGGAAACCTTGCGGTGAGGGACTTTGTGGCCATTGCCTCGAGGTCTTCTTCACAGCCCAAGAAACCGACTGGGTGAAGACCTATGGGGACTCTACGCCCGCTCAGCAGCTACTGGCAGGCTCCGTTGCTCCCATGATCTCGATGTTTAAGTGTCCTTCATGCCACATCGACGTTTTCCATCCGCCCACCCAGAACGTCAAGCTCTTCTCGATCTTGGAGCGCTTGGGTGAGCCGGCGCCACCTGTCGGTGTGTACAATAAACTTTGGGCGCGATTCTTTCGGTTCTACCGATCGGATTGCGAGCTCTAATCATCTCAATAAGCTTTTAGCATTGTATATGTTTTGTGGGGCGGAGGTTCTCATGGGGTAGAATGTTGTAAGATATCTTTCTTGATTTGTTTGTCGTGCTTGTTTTTGTGCTATCCATTGTCCTAGTCCTCTCTTGTAATAGCTCATACTATCTCATTACTGAATATGATACCTGATGTTCGACGTTTCATCGAATGTTTCCTTAAAATTACGTTGCGTAAAAACACTCGCTGGTACCTTTTGGAGTGCTGGTGTTTGGATCATTCAAGTGCCCTCCTGTGGGGATTCAGATGAGCTGAGGATCGTCAATCATCATTCCCAAGACCACAGGTAGATAGATGCACGTGAGGAAAGAAAGCGCTGATGCGCTCAACTAGGTCCATGGTGCTCGGTGCTTTGGTTCAGCGACCTTCTCATCACTATACTCGTTGCTTCACGCCTTTGTCACTGCATAACGCCACGTTCTCAAGGGGCTCCCAATATGCTCCTTATGCGATCATCTGGTCGTCCTTACCACTCACACAGGACGTAAACGACAAGACTGGCTGTCTTGTTGTGCATTCCAGGCACACCACAGGACCAACGAGCTGCCTCTTGGGTCTAATAAAGGGCGAGCACAAAGCCGGCTGCGTAGAAAGTGGCCCTTGCCACTCGATGTGCTTAGCCTTTGGCGTGTATAGAAGGCACAACCGTTCAATCGGCCTTCTCAACTGTGTCCTGTGTCAAAGGCTCATTATCCAGCGTGTTTGTTCTAAACGACGTGGTAGCGTATTCAAATTCTAGGACAAGGTATCATCTACTTGAAATTTCCCCAGCAGTCGTGTCCTAAACTCGACTTACCTTTACAGAAATTCTCAAATCAACAGCTTTTCCACGGCTGTTTTTTGGTTTTGGACGTGCCACGCGTATTTGCCTATACCTGAACATCATGCAAGGATACAGAGCTCTACGATGCTCAGGCTTTTTCTTTCGAAGAGTCGTAAGGCCTCTATCCTCCCGGCCTACACTTCCCTCGATGATCATATCCCCTTCGTCGAGCAATTCGTCGAGAAGTACTCCCTCGCCAAGGAGCAGCTTCTTGCCACCGAAGACAAGCTCTACGCCCTTGCTATCTGCCAGCGCCCTGGTCAGAAGCCCGTTCCGTTTACCTGTCCTCGATGAGAGGTTCGAGGTTTGGTTTAGGAAGGTATGTCATTCCACGATTGCTTCATTCTTCCATCCACTGACCACATCGCTTTCAGAACTTACTCTGGGCATCAGAAGATATCGAGGCCGTCTTTGACCAAGACCCTCAGCCAAGGTGCATTCTGCAAGGTCCTGTCGCTGCCAAGCACTCTACGTTCAACGACGAGTCTATCAAGGACGTTCTCGGCAACATGAACAAGGATCTCATCTGTCACGTCCTCGCCCACGACTACCTCGGTCAACTGCAAGCCTTCTCCTCTTCCTCCCTGGCTCAATATGGTGTCACCGTCGAGTGCAAGGCCGATGAGGCTACCTTCACCGTTGGCGACGAGCTCCCTCCTACTGCTGAATGGGTTTCCACTTGAGGGGACCCAAGAGTTGCACTGAAGTGCATGTACTCACTCAGTACCACCATGCACTGCAGATTTTGCTACTGAGCTACTAAGAAACTACACTCACTGCACAGCCAGCTTGATGGATGATAACCCCATTTGGGCATGACCTTCTTTACAAGTGATGTCGCACTTTCTTTGTCTATGTTCTCAAATATTACCTGGACTAAAGCATAAATATTGCGAGTGATGGAGGATTTCGTTCTTGGCCTCGGCTATATTACGGGCGCTTATTGATGGGATACAATAGCCGCGGCGTTGCCCTATATATCCACTATCAACTTTCTTTCTGGACTCTCCTCGCCTCGCGCACGCCGTAGGATTCGCAAAGAGCAGTTAAAGGAATATATCTATACATGAGGAAGGTATCAAGATAACAGATGAGCTAGCAAGAAGTTATGAATAATCTAGTTCAAGAGCAGAGCAAGAGAGGGGACTGGGCAGAGTGTGAGGATCTAGACGGTGTGAAAATGTTTGGTTCAGGTATTCACACGTCGTCGAGGACGTTTGGAACCAGATTGAGCTGATGCGCTGATTTGGGATGACTGAGCCGGTGCCGGATCGTCGTCGAGAGAAGGAGAACGAGCACGCTTGTTTGGTTTCGCAGCGCTGACCAGGGGGTATATGGCATGCGGGTCGGCGGTCCAGGAGGCGATGGTCTTGGTCATGTCGATGGCCAATGAGAGGTATGTTTTGCGATCCTGGTTTGGCATCACCTGTAGCCACCAAAACAGGCCGAGGAGGACCGTGAAGACCCCATTACGACCGCTGCAACAAGCTTGACCCCACTCCTGCGTGTCGCCTCTCTCGTACACGGCCAGCGGCATCGTACTATCCTCCGACATTCTCCACTTCGGTTGAAGCGAGCACCACCACTGGGCCATTGACGAAGGAAAAAATTCCTTCTCAATAACAGTGAAAGCAGGAGTCTTGTGGAGCTGGCGATGTCTCCTGATCCATGCTGGAATCTGGGTAGGCCGACTAGACGTGGCGAGGTTGCGGTTGGGCGGGCTGGCGTATAATGCGGATTTCTCGAACCTTTCCCACGTCTCCAAAAGCTCCGTCCACTCCTCCCCACCGTCTACCGATTTCAAATGGATACTGCAGTCGAGAAACTCCGGATTGACAGGAAAGGTGACGACAGGCGTTTGCACACCAGAGGTAAAGGAAGAATCTGAAGAGCGTAACGAGCTCTCAGGGAACGGATCGCCAGAAGGGCCATCCTGCCTTCCGACTCGCGCTACGACAGTAGCTGCCCGTGCGATTGTGGGGCTGGAGGCGGAAACTGTATCGTTATGTTCCGCAGTACAAGTGGGTGGAGGATTGGCGGGAACATCTGCAGGTTGGGGAGGAGCAGTCAACAGGACTGATACTGAAGGATATTGGCTTGATCTCTGGTCCGTCTGAATGTTTGGGCTGGAGGATACCGCTGAGGATCCAGAAGAGACGATAGCAGTTGTCGAGGATCCGGAAGAGACAACAGCAGGCGTCGACGGTGTATCGGCAGTAGTAATATCGATACTCTCCGGAGTAGACCCAGTGGATGAAGGCTGGCATAGGTTTGGATTGGGCTCAGAGATCCGAATGAGATCTGGGTCTAGGAAGGACGTATCTGGCGGTGACGAAGAAACCTCGCCTGCATCAGTTCCGTCGGAAGCCTGAACAGGTGGCTGTGGTGCACCGTCCGTCTCATCCTCTCTCTGCTGGGGCTCGTCGTCTTCGTCAATCGTGAACAGAGCATTGGCCCTTACTGCTGGGGCGCTGGAACGTCGAATCCTTGGGAACTCCTTTGTTCCGTTCTGCACATACTCAGTCAACCTCTCGATTCGAGCCCTTCGAACGTCTTCGTCTAGAAACGCTTGTTAGTAATCTCGAGCCTGGAATAAAAAAACGCTACGTACCCATCACAGTGCAAACAAAATTCACAAATGGCTGAACGACTTTTTTCCAGTACTTCTTGTGGTGCACCTTGAAGTTCTCCCCGCCCTCATCGCAATAATACACACTGTGCCCAACGTAAGCCTGAAAACGACCTCGATCAAGAAGGATGCACGAACCTCGACACGCAAACATCTTGGCCTGGACGCATTATCCCACCTACCAAGATGTGTAGGTAAATACCGGTGAGCTCGTGGACCTCTTTCACAAGACCTTCGAGTAAGGCTGGGAGTTCCTGCATCCTCCTGAATACACCGAAAGATAGTGAGTGGCTGACCAGCTGTACAAAGCCATTTACTTACTGGTGCCATAGCTCAGGATCGTCACTAGGATCCCGCAATCCCTCCTCTTCCACCAGACTGTCGTCGTCATCAGAGTCGCTGTCGTCGTCGATGCCATCATCGGTATGAGCTGGCAACATATTACTCTTGAGTAGCGACGCATGGGTCTTCCGAATGGACTCCTTGACGTCCTCGGGCTCAACCTCCCACTGCTCTTTCGTGATACGATGGAGAGTTTTCATGCGCCGGCTGGCGAATTCCTTCGCGGTCTCGTTCGGTTTCCTGACAGCTTCCCGGTCTACGAGCGGCCTGATGCGCTCCTCGTAGTGCGCCATCCTGTACACCTCCCGGAGCTGGCGGGCCCTCCTCTTCTTCGTCTTCCGCTGCAATATCTTGCTAATAATACGCGCGAAGCTGCTGCCTTTGGACGTACTCGCGCTGCTGTTCTGAAACCACTTCTTGATTTGCTATAGAACGGGTTGATGAGCATACCCTGAACCTCAAAACGTCAACAAAGCTCACCTGTCGCTTCTGTGAGCCCACCTTGTTATACTCATCCCTGTCCTTGTTGTTAAGGGTCTGGACATCCCGAACCTCACCAAAGATATCCTTAGAAACTGGCCACTCGGCGAAGAAATCATTCACAACATCGGTGAAGAACCTGGAGACAGAGCTTTTCCCCTCGGTTTGCGCCTTGTCGTATTCTGGCTTTCTCTTCTGAAGCCAATCTCTCTGTTCGTTGCTGGTCCAGCCTTTTTTTGTCATACTGAGCGGGCACGATGTGTATATGGGTAGGGAATGAAATGTGGAATTTTTCTTCCCGTTCAGCTTGATAGGCCCACCTCACCGTTCCACCACACATTCCGCCATCAAACGCATGTCAAAGTAGCTCAGAACTTTTGTAGAACCCGCACTGCCTAGTCTGGAAAGCCAGCTGCTTTACGGCTTTGCAGCTTCGCCGTCAGCGGAGTTTCAACCGTTTTTTGGGGTATATCCAGCCAGGATTCGACTAACTATGCTTCTCATCCCCCCATTCATGTCCACTCCTTCCGTTACTGCTACTATCCCCCTCGACGTCTTTGCCTCTCTCTGCCATGCTGTCAATGGTCTGAGTATTGCGGTTTCTCAACGTAAGTGACGTTTTTTCTTGTTTATAGTCTCTCCCACTTATCATTGTTCAGAGAGAAGTGGACCTCCTCATGGCCCTCATGCCCCTCCCAGTAAGTGATCGCCACACACTCTTGGAGTAAAACTGATACAGCAGTTTCATAGGTCCTACCCTCTCATCTGTTTCATCTCTTACCGCTACTGGTGCGTTTCCTTCTTTTTCATCGCCCGTCTAATCCAATTATTTATCCGCTAATGTATAGACGATGAGGACGATGAACCAGTCGCGGCACCCCAACCCAGCCATATCGGAACTCAGACGATCTGTGAGTACACCACCTCCGCGACCTCTTTCTATCTCAAACTGAAGAACTGTAGCAACGCCTGCCATCCACAACGGGGGGAGTATCTCTTCTCCTGGAGCAGTTCTCCAGCTCCAGTTCACGGTCCCTGTGGCCAGCCCTACGCCTGTTATCGATGGCGGAGCGAACGGTGGCAGCAATGGTGGGGGGAATGGTGGAGGACGTGTTCAGATCCCTCCTCTCCCCATCGTCCGACCTTACGATAGTGCTGAGACCTTGTACGTGGTCAAGATCGGTCAACGTTGCGGCGTCTTTAGAAGCTGGTACGTCTTTTTTTCTTTGCTTCATTCTCTCCTCATCTAAGGTTAACTCGTCTCCATAGGGCTCTCGCCGGCTCCAGTGTCCGCAAAGTTACGGCATTTTCCGTTCACAAGGTCCATGGGCTTGCCGTCGCACACCAACTATACACCAGCGCGTACAACCAGGGTGCTGTCAAGGCTGTTCCCGATCCCGACCCCACTCATTTCGCAGATCCAGAATTTTGTCAAGTGCCCCCTCTCACTCGCCCTGCTGCAGCGGATGACCGTGCCTGGTACGTCGTTACAGTCGGCCGTTCCCCGGGAGTGACAAGCTCTTGGTACGAGCTTCTTTTTTTTTCTTACTTTTTCTCTTCAACTCACGGTTCATGTGTAATAGGGCTACCGTTACTAGTATGATTTGTGGCGTCGATGGTCCTGTATACTGCAAGTTGCCTTCTTGGCGTGTAGCTGTTCACGAGTATACTCTCGCTTATCATCTGGGTCTTGTTAAACACGTCGTTTGAGTGTCATGTCCCGCAAAAGGGCTGCTGTTTGTATTTTTGTTGTGGTATCTCTGTCGTATTATCTTGGTCATTATAAAGCAAATAAATATACTGTTACCCCCCCCTCCCTCTCAATCACCGTGGTCCATGCTTCCGGTGGATGAAGAAAAAGGCCCCACGTTTCGAGAAACGGAAGTTGAGATACCTAACCTAGATATCTTAGAGTACGTACATCGTACGATTGCTTATGCCGAGGATCGCCATCGCTCACGCGGGCTGCCAATTAAACTCGCTGGGTTCGGGGTATGAAAACACGCAAGGTCAACAGAACAAGGGCCCTGCAGCGTTGATTCTTACCTCTTCTTGTACTCACATTTCCCTCACCAAACGCAAACAGACCACTTTTCTGATTGTACGTGGACATCCCTGCAACGAAGCCGAGTCGGAACGATAGAACTTATCTGTCTTTTACAGATGGCACCTATCCTAACCTTTCAGCAAATAATATGGTTATCATCACACATACATATGTACAAATACATGCGCTCTCAAGGGTTGTCAGAGATCTACCTTCGAGGTCTCCTAGAGATATGGTGGGATACTTTTCCCACTGCGAGGAAGCCTAGTTTAGGATATATGTATGTAAACGGTTGCCTCGTATGTATCTTCAGGACTACTGCATGTCTGTCCCAGAACTGACGGGATCGTGTTGTAGAGGTACGAGATCAATCCGGGGTATGATGAAGTATCGCAGGTGCCGTAGTAGTTCATACTGCTCGCGTTTCTGATCCTTTGCCCTAATACATGATTTATCTTGCTTGTTAGGAAGTTGTCCAGACCTTGAATTGGATGTGTGGGCTGGAATTCGTCGGTAGAAGCGTCTTCGAGGACTAGGAGTAGTAGCCAGTGGTCAATACAAATCAAAATGGTTCCGATGCGGACGACTTGCGGTTGACGTGATTGGATTGATTTTCTATTGGGCGCCCAAGAAACGCCTGAGTTTTCCTTACCAGTACCACCACCTGTAGGAAACCGAAGCCATGTGTGCCGAGAGAAACAGTAAACCGAGACGCCAGCTTACGGAGGACCAGAAAGAGAAGAAACGACAGCGAGGGCGAGATAATTATGAGAAGTAAGCCCCAAGACGAATGTGATGTTCACGATACAAGCTGAACGCTAATCTGGTCCTCAGAAACCGTGAACAAAGGCAGGCGAAAGCGAGAGAACGGTATCATCAGCACAAGTGAGTTTTGCCTGAGATTTTTGTATTCCTGTTCCTCATCGCAGAGCTGTAGAATAGATGGGACTTTACCTGAGATCACAGAGGATCGCAGAGATCAGTGGAGAAAGGCCAGTGCTCGATGGAGAGAGAACCCAGAGTACGTTGTTTGATCCTTTGCAGACGAAAACAATGTTCATCCCAGTAGTAATAGAGACAGAGCTCGAACGGCTGCCCGAGATCGGCGTATCAACCAGAAGAGTATTCCCAACGTCGATGAGTCCTGCTTAGAAGACCTTCGAACTGAGCGCCCTAGCCGAGAGTTCATAGATAGATGGCGACCCATCCTTGAACTCACTGTTGAGGTTGCCGAGGCCCGTCGAATCACGAGAGATGAAGATCACAGATTTACTCCAGAACGTACTTTGAGAAACCTCGAAGAACTTATAAATCCAGGACGACAACGACGTAAGAGGGCCAGGCCAGATGATTCCTATGTCGTGCAAAGGAAGAGACTGTATACACCTCAGTCTCCAACGCCCGGTGCTTCCGAGCTGGGATCGGATGACGAAGATCATAACGCGTCTTCATATGATTTCTATCCCAGACTCCTTCAATCTTACAGAGTTCCGAGTGCAGACAGCGATTATCACGAGGAGCACCATCCCAGAGGGCAGGACGTTGTCGATTACCGAGCTAGCACCAGAGAGGAGGATGACGGCGTGGAGGATTATGACATATCAGAGGACTCAGACGATTCACTGGGCGAGAGCGAGTAACCTGTGCATTTTGACTTCTCTACAAACCGTAGCTGTGTACCGTATTCCTTATTCCATGATATTAGCCAGAACAGTGCAAGGCGGAGCCGTGGAAGGGTGAAGATGAACAGGCAAGGGTACCTGTATGAGAAGTAACTGGAGTACATTGAGCTCAGATGCGACTTCGCCCACTCCGAGAACTTGTCCATTCAGGAGGACGCGTATTGCACTATCTCTAGAGAGTTAAAGGCGGACGCTTTGAAGTTGTTGTTATCTCACCTGAAATCGATAGGACCAGAGCCTACTTGTGTGATACGGATGTTGATTGCTGATCACTTACGCCCTCTCCTAGGGATCTCGAACTTGAAGAGTTCTCCATGAGAGAAGAACAAGTAGGAGGAAGACGACCACGCTCACAGAATTTGTCCATTACCCAAGGAGCAGAAGGGCCCTATGAGAAAACCAGATCAGCAAAAAGCCGGATCGGTGTAAAGGGCGATGCAGCAAGCCAGTTAATTCGTGATGGTTCGAGTCAGAAGACCAATTACTGGATGCCGGACGACTGATCACTCACCACTTGGACGCAACAACTTGTTGCTTTCGCCCTGCTACATTGCGGCCTTCAATTGACCTGGTATTCTCAACTTGGGCTCACTTAGACCCAAGAACTATCTGGTATTATTTTGTGGATTTTAGAAAAATCGATCTAGAACTCGAGTTCAACCTGGACGAGCTACGAACGCATATGAAGTCTCAGCATAGATAGGCGTTTCTCGTTCGTTCATCGTGCACTCTGGGTGTCTGGGACTAGGACCGGACGGAGGTCGCAAACTTCAAGAGAAATGGACCCGGATACGCGATCTGGGCTTTATCGTTGCGAGAATTTGCGGTCTATCTGGAAACGAACTGGAAAGGTGAGTACCGTCAACTTTCTGCTACGCGTCGTCAACTTTCTGCTACGCGTCGTCAACTTTCTGCTCCCCATTGTAGATATCTTATCATCATCATCATCAACATCAACCTTCTGCCTCCTTCGCTGACCACAGTCAATATCCACATAGTTCTTCATGATCCGAGTCGGGGCCTCCTCCTAACCTGCCGGCATACCACTGTTTCAACACGACAGGCATGGGAAACTCCCCACTTGGCGCTGTCTACTGTATAAGAGCAGCGTTTTATTGAAGCTTCCCAAGCTCGAACTCCACAGGCTTCACGATGAACGGCAGGTAATTGGGAAAACTTGGTCTCCGCGTATCTACTGAAGACTGACCTGTTATCCAGGGAATGGCAGCTCAATATCCACCAGGTTCATCATATCGCCCTCTACCGCACCAGCTTCGAGGAGGCATTTCGTGACGATGCACTGGAGCCTTTCTTGACTAGTTTTTTTAGAGGTTTTTTCACGAGATTCGACAAAAGAGTCAGGAGCTGGCACAAGAACAACCCTTCCATCGCAGAGGAAGTCATTCGCGAACGTCGTGAGAACGTACGAGTCATCATTCGTTCAAACTACTACTTTGCTAATATATCCCTCCTCTTCCAGATGCTTCGCCTGGAATTTGCTCGCGCTGCCTTTCCATCCGACAAGGAGTCTCACGATCAAGTCCAGACACTTGTCGCAGAGCCGGCTCGACAAGCGATTGCGGAATACCCCAAGAAGCTGGCAGCAGCAATTGCGTCTGATAGCGAGCGTAAGAGCGGTGGAACTTTGTTGGTAAATCTGGTTCATCTCGTATGAGTTGCGCAGTACTGACGTTCAGAAGGACGCAAGTGATGTATCCCCTCCTCCGACAGATTCAGCAGTGCGTCGGCGTCGACACTCCCCATCTCCGGTTCTCGACCTTCTCCCGCCGCCTCAACTCCCTTCTCTCACTGCGGTGTCCGACATCGATCCAGTGATCCTGCCCGCCGAAACGGTTCCTCAAGCTGATGATACTCAGTCAGCTGGGCGACACCGTATCCAGACGTCTGCCCAGTTGGAAAACAAGAGGCTTTGCAAGGCCTTGGAAGAGGCTGGGGGAAAAAGAGAAGCCATGGCATACGAGCAAGCCCTCACCGAACAAAAACGACGACGCCGCTCCTCCTTGACCGATTCCGAGTGTGGTGACGATGGCTCTTCTGCCTTGTTTTCTTCTCCTACTGCTCTCTCTCCTGCTCCTTTCCCGATGGACCTCCCTGACCAAATATCTACCTGTTCCTCATCCACATCAACTCAAAGCAGAAGGAGGGAGGTTAAACGTGCTAGGCGTCACTTCGATAGCTCGGTGATAGATTAGTTCGGGGTATGTACGTTAGCGTTTTCGTTGCGACGCTTCTTTTCCTTCGGACTTGGAAGTCGCTTCTGCTTTCTCTCACCGGCCTGCTCTTGTATTGCTCTCTTACTTTTCGTGCGTAATTCTTGCTTGCCCCTCGTGTCCCCTAGAACTTGTCTCTTCATCGGACTTGCTTGTCTGCGAAAATATATGTAATCGTGGCGATAACGACACTGAAGCGCTGATCACCTTCCCATCAAGTTTAAGCTCTTGGGTGACTAGGTGGGCTCGGATCGTTAGTTGCGCCATGCCATATCCAGGTGTACAGTACGTTATAGGGGTACCCAAGGGGCCAATTAAGTTGCTTCCCCTCGTCCTTTCCCACTCTCTTGACCAACATGTCTTCTGTGAGCACTAACATCGAGCTTACGTCGCAGGAGGTATGTACTCTCCACTTTTATTTGTCTACGTAGTTCTGACTATGTCCTCAATCCATTATTTTAGGATTTTGCTAACCCTTTGAGCCCGTGTCAACTGAAGGAGAATACCACCTTCATAGGTCCTTTGACCGAGCTTGAGTTCTTCATCAAGCACAGAGTGGGCGGTACCACATACGACGAGATCAATATGGACGACATTTCATTCCTAGAGGGCTCGAACACAGGGGCTGCGTCAACGATCACTATTGTACAGGAGGAAGACAGCGATTTTGAGCTGGCATACCGAGCCTCGCTAGAGGAATTCTCTATCAGGCAACTCGAGGAAGAAGCGTCGTTGATGGAGGCTGCGCAATACTATCTAGATGCAGAAGAGGAGGACACAGCACAACGTGCTCTGGAGTACTATCATATTTTGGCCTTCGGTGGGGAGAATTCCGATCGATCTGAGGAGTCCAACGACTCTGATACGAAATCACTGACCGAGGAGGAACTGGAAGAGATCAGACAGGGGGCAGAACTGCGTAGCTTGAGGTATATGACTCGTTTGTTGAGGGAGAGCGGCTACGATGGCCCCCCTCTCTAGTTCGACTACTACTTCTCCTTTATTCGAGATTTGTTGGCGTTTTGAATGCTGCTCATGTTTTCTTCTTGCAGAGCCCGTATATGTTCATTTTTTATGCTAGTTTTTTAGTCACAAACTTATTATATTATGGTTCTGTGGTCTCGTCGAAGCTGCCTATGTTCCTGCCCACTGACTTGATTGAACGACCTGGGGTGTTGAGAGGATTCTTAGCTTGTCGGTCAAGGTTCAGCGCTCGATATAGGCAATCACCGAGGACCTCGGTGTACTGTTTGTTTGGCCTTGTTTGCTCAAACTGTGACTTTGCCGCTTGTTGTTTGTTGATCTACGACTTGTCAGTTATAACTCTGCCAGACCCCCATCCGAATATCATGGTCCATGCCGCCAAATTCGAGTTTGAGTCCGAATTCTCGCTTCCAGCCCCTTGTCCCAAACCCGCTGCTGTCCCCTCCCAGTCTCGCAAATCGAGAACCTCCAAAGGGACTCAGAGCGCGAAGTTTGAGTTCGAACCCTCTTCGATTAGTCCCAGCAAACGTGTTGCACAGAGGAAACACGTATACCGACATACCGATTTTGCAGTATCACGCTCTGGGTCCTCTGTTCGTTCCACTTATCACTCTCGCAATCTTTCGCCAGTGAAGAAGAAACCCCCCCCACCAGCCGCATCGTCATCCTCCATCCTAACGCCTCAGCCTGTTTCATGCCCGGCTATCCCACAGCTTCACCTTCCTTGTGGTGATCTAGACCCACTAGCATCCTTCGAGGTTCATGTCTCACCTCACGATGAGTTCCTTGCCGAGTCCAGTCTGGAGATCGTACCCGCTCCTAAGAAACGCGAGCAGCCGGTCGAGCGTCCGGTTATCACTTGGTACAAAGAGGAGAGTCACCGTTTCCTCAAGGAAATGTTTCATTGGGAGGGCACTGGTCGGACCCAGACTCGATGTGGATTACCCAGCTGTAAGGCAGACGGTCCTTTGTACCGTTGCAAGGACTGCTTGGGAGGTGCCTTGTTGTGTGGGTCATGTATGGCAGGAATTCATGCCGCCAACCCACTACATCGTATCGAGGTTAGACCTTCTTCGCGTTTCAGTCTGGTTCACTCACTAATTATTTCTTCCTCAGTGTTGGAACGGCGACTTCTTCGCTCACGCTGAACTCCGGGACCTGGGAGTAAAAATACATCTCGGCCATCCACCTGGCATTTTATGTCCCCTGCCTATCAAAATACACTCCGAATTCGTCGTGATCTCGATTGGGTGCCAGCAAATGGTCGATATCTCTCAGTGTGGATGCGAAATGGCGGGTGTCGGCGTTCTGCCTCAACTGCTTCGATATGGATTGTTTCCAGCCACGTTCAAATACCCCAAAACCGCCGCCACCTTTAGTCTTCTCAACTTCTTCGACCTGCTCTCATTAGAGAGCAAGTCGTCATGTTTCGATCTCTATCGGGCTACTCTTCGAAGCACTGACAATACTGGACTCCGCCCTCGTTTTGTAAGTCGCACAATCTACTGCTGATGACCCCCTCTAACTTCAGCAACCCCGTGTTTCTAGGATCGTTACGACGACCTACGAATGATGATGAGAGAGTGGTCGTTTCTGAAGATGATGAAGCGAGCAGGCAATGCCTATGATAGGGCTCCAGGAGACCTTACCCTGGCGTGCCGTAATGTTGTGGTAGAGTGCCCTTCTTGTCCTCATCCTGGCAAGAATCTACCAAAAGGCTGGGAGAAGAAACCGCTCGCAGAAGGGTAAGTCCCAGTTGTACCCCTAGTATATGAGTTTAATGATGGAGAACGACTATCTTCTAGGGGCTGGCTTTTCTCCAAGAGTATTGCTATCGACGGCAACTTCAATCTCAGTCGAAAGGACGTCTCAAGCGAAGAGCTCGATCCTGCCCTCACCGACGCTGTCGGTGCTTTCGTGCCCACCGCCCCTTATCATGCATTTATCGAAACCTACGATTCCTCCAAGGCGCCCGTGGAAGATCCAGGTGATTGTCGCTCGCATGAGGCACTCAATCAAGCGGATTCCAAGGATAGCAAGGGTTTAGCCACAACTGGCGTCGTTGCTGTCGTCGATTCTCGTCACGACTTCCATTTACCTCACTCGATGGGAGATCTCCAGAAAGGCGAAAGGTTCGCTTGTTTTTGAGTTTTTTTTTCTGCCCTGTTGCTCATATCTCATTTTCGCTAGATACAGGACTGTAGATTATGTGTTCTGGACGGTGATGTCGTTGCTCGCGACGACGCGAACAGTCATTTCATACGACATCGGCTGCCAATGGCATAAAAACCTCCTGGCTCGGTTATCACTACTCCCATCCGAACTGCGGTCCAAGCTACGACTGCTATTTTATATCTATGTGTTCCTTGTCCCTAAATTCCATCTTCCGGTACACGTTGACAAGTGTCGGGAGCTCTACGCATTTTCTCGAGCGTTATACACTGGTCGAACGGATGGCGAAGCCCCAGAGCGTGGGTGGTCGAGGGGACCTAAGGGTGGGCCTTAAGTGCAAGTACTAGACCAATACCTCGATGCACTTCAGAGTTTGCTGCTGATTCAGTAGTAAATTCAA
>NIBX01000144.1:0-269739 GCA_002718315.1 Agaricales sp. HM26-F1
CCATATCATGAATACCAATGAATTAATATTGTGAGACTACGCTAAGAATGAGGGTGTGATAAGGTAGGAGGCCATAGGAAAGAACAAATGCGTGGGTATGACTGCACGATGCAAGAAGATGAGTGATGTAGGGAGAAGACATTGGAGTGATGTAGGGAGAAGACAGTGGAGTGATGTAGGAATACATTGGAATGTCCGGCAACATGATAGCAAAAGAGAAAGCAAGGGAAAACAAATGTGGATTCAAGGAGGCCGAGTTATCATCAAAGCCTGATGGAGTCCGTGGAGAAGACGTGGAAGCAGGGGAGGGAGTACCTGAGCTGGTATCCGAATACGATGGGGTATCCGGAGTAGTAGGAGAGGTAGACTGAGAAGAGAGGTGGGAGGGTACCGCAGTGTTAATGGGATGTGGGAGTATCGAAGAAGTGGGAGAGGGCTCTGGTGGTGATGACCTGTGCGCATTGCCGAACATGAGGATTGGGCTAATGGTGGCGTTGGGTGGGGGCATGGGGGTTGGAGCGTTGGAAGAGTTACCGGCGGCGGCGGCTCTTGCAGCACGTCGGGAGACCTGACTCAGGGAGAGTAGGTCGGGTAGGGGTCGTTGGACACCAAGAGATAGCCCTTCACCGTTTTCTATTTATTCGAATCAGTGTCGTCACAGATCACCTTGGAGGCGATCATGAAGGCTGAGATGAAGTGACGATGACCAGAGTAGCCCCGAGTGGTGGGAAAACGAGCTTTAAGACGCTGTAAGAGGACGAGGGCGGCGAAAGTGACGGAGGTATGAAGCTTGGTGCAATACAGGGCGTAGGCGATGAAGTATGGGAGCTTGCCTGGCTGGGAGGTTGGCTTGAAGGATATTAGAGAATGCTGGAGAAAGGAGGTATGATATGAGACTGACCTGAGCATACCGTTGCTTGAGGATCCCATTGGCAGGATGAGCGCAATTACTGGGTTATTTCGTCGTATTGTCAATCAATATTGTATAGGTATGCTGATGATAACGGTAAAAATACAAATCATGCTGCAGAGAATTCCGGAAATGCTACAAAGAACAGAAAAAATGCGATAAAACAAAAGACTACAGGTCAGAGGGAGGCTCATCCCAATTTTGGATGGAAGGAGTAGAGAGACGGATCGAGGAAGTCGTCAAACCTGTCCGAAGGAGGCTCAATTCGTATCGATGCCATCTTCTCTGCAAGATCCTCGGCTGACACCTCGTAAGCCACCAGTATCCCTTCAAACGCAGTCTTGGTGGTCTCGAAGTCAAGCGTTGGGATATCTTCAGACGTCTGCTCAATTTCATGCTCAGGTTCCTGGGATTCCGCCGCAGCTTTCTCCTGGCCCTCCCTATATTGCAGGAGCTTCAAGAAGCACGCCGAGACGTGGAGCAAGGGTTGCTATGCCGAATCAGACCGCTTGATAAGTTAATAAGGAGCTGAATGTTTCTCACCACAACCATAGTTTCTAAAACCGTAACGCGCGAACTCAGGTTGTCAGTTGGGTTGGACACCCTGAGCTCGTACTCATCATCGATGCTCTGGATCATCTCCATGAATGCCCGGCATGCAAACTTGATCTGCTTCGACTGGTACTCAGGGAAACTGTGCCCTTCTAAGTAGCCAAATGGGTCCGTGACCCGACAGAGCATGAGAAAAATACCCATCGCCACAAGGATCTTGACGTTCTCCATGCGGTCCAGGCGGTAGAGTTCCAGATCGTACTGGACTACGAGCCAAATCATGAGCATTGATACGGACATCAATAAAGCCTGGAACTTACTGTCTTCGTTGCATTTGTTCGCGGTGAGGAAGACGGAGATGAGACGGCAAAACGTGGATATTTCACAGCCTGAATGAACTTCGTTGGTTGGGTCACTGTTCATGGCGAGCAGCTGGAGAGAGAAAGCCCAAGAGTCCAACAGGCTGGATCTTGTGTAGAAGTGTTGACCTTGAAAAAAGCCAGTCTTCGTAGTATACACGGCGTGGAGAGTTCCGGGAGGCATGTAACTTTGCGATTCTTCAGGGCATTTGCCTGTGAGAGCCAGTAGAAACTTACAGTGTGCGTTTTGCGTCCAACTTGACGATTTGCCAATAGTAGTCCTTCAAGTCAGTGCCTCGCGGGTCGAACCGATACACGTATGAGAGGTGACGTTGAGAACCTGCGGACTCAAGTCGTGCTTTTGCCAGAGCAAAGTATTTAATAGCATCGATGCCATTTACACTAGTGCAAAGGCCGTTCGCGTCACCGTGGATGGTTGAGTAGGATCCAAAAAGAGACCAAAGGAACCAGAAATAATCCTTCTCCCGAAGACCATCGGCAAACAGGTCTCGAGGATATATTTCCTCTGTGTATAGCCAATAGTTGAAGGCACCTAATGACCTAGAAAGCGTGGTGGAGCAGCTGAGAATCTATCTTGGCTAGAGAAGATGTACCACTTACTCTACCATGTTGTTACTCACGGGAAGTTGCGTAACCGGTAGGCTGAGTGCGTTGAGAATCCGGTTCTCCGATGCACCCTTGATAGCGTCGGGAAGTGTGGTCGTTATATACGACGGATTGCCGTTCTTGTCTCGATTCGTATGGTCTAGAGAATTTGCTCAGCGGATATCGTATTGAGCTGAACATTTGTCCTCACCCTGGACCACGATCGCTCGATTTCCGATATTGGCCTTGATCTCGTCAGGGGTGTACAAACCCTCGGGCTTTGGAGACGTAACCAGGATGGGCTGTTGGCTCAGAATGACCTCCCGTTCTTTACCTGGGATTTTCTTGAACTCGGCCGCTGAATACGTCTTAACAAACTTGGTCGATTTGTTACTAAGTTCTACAATAGCTGCCCACTGATCTCGTTCCTCCTCTGTCTGAAAACGAAGAACGTCTTTCTCATACTTGAGATCGAACGTTTTCCGGGGATTCTATAGTAGAGGGCGTCAGAGAGATGCTCAAAAGGGCGGGAAGTTAATCCAGAGTCTTACCAGAGAAGGGGTTGCTTCAGTAAGCTCAACCTTGATCTGGGCCTTTGGCCCTACTTCATCATAGTTCAGTCGTTGGCCCCAAGGTGGAGGGCGAGAACTGAACGCGACTATCTCGACCTCCGAATCCAAAGACCTGACCACAGTGGGTGTGGTACCTTTCCTTCTGGGTCTTCGCTTAGAGGGCTGAGCGCTGCTCTTAGCCTCGCCATTCATTTTACCGCTCTTTGAACCTTGACCTTTTGACTTGGGCTTCGATTCTGTGGATTTGGGCCCACCATTGATCGGCTCCCTGTCCTTCTTTGTTGTATGTGCTAAGAAGTTGTTAGCGAATATATTCAAAGATAAAAAAATAAATATAAACCTACGCTTAGGAACCTCTGGGGTTGTATCCGACTCAAGGTCGGTCAGATCGGACTCGCTGTCTTCGTTCGCATTAGACGGAGGATGATCGACGTGTAGCTCCTCGTCGTCGTCGTCTTCGCCTTCAGCGTCAGCATCAGCATCGTCCGCGTTAGCGTCGTTGTTGTTGTTGTTGTTGTTGTTGTTGTCCTCCTCCTCCTCCTCAGAGTCTGGTAGAGTAGTAGAGGATGTACTACGTTTCTTTGGGGGTTTTAGAGTCCCTACATCCTCTTCATCATCAGCGTCATCGTCACCCTCGCCCTCCGGCTCTTCATTCTCGTCTGAGCTCGCATCGTTGTCTCCGTCACCTTTGTCTCCATCGATGGGAGTGGGAGCCTCCGGTGGGGACATACTCTGATCAGGTAGTTCTTTGTCGGTCGCTCCTTTCATGCTACGGCCCCCTGACCCATCATCGCCTTCCACTCGCTGGCTAGAAAGGGGCTCCTTATCGATTTCCATACAAGAGTCAAGGGGAGACTCAGGTTCATCTGTCCAGGAATGAGAACTTTCTCACGACTTTCTCAGAGTAAAAACCTACTTAAGCGACGTCGTTTAGCCTCACGTTCAGATGTACCTTCCTCGTAGGAGGTACTACCGTGTGATGGAATGCCTGACCCTGGGATTTTGTATGTTCGAGGGTCTAGGCGGTCAATGTTAATCTTAATAACGCGAGCATACAAGCCACCCTCGTTATTCGTCACTCGGAAGTTCACTCGCGGTGGAGGCCCAGGCTCGAAGCCCAATGAGTTACACTCCATGTTGGGCACTGTACAAGATGATATTGAAATGAGGACATGAGTCGAGAGATTCAGATCGGAAGCGTGGTGGAAATGTACCTTTATTCTCATCCAATATGAAGGAATCGAGTTCTACATTTGTCGTCTGAGGGCCTTCCGTATTCTCTAACACCTGCACGGTCTCATTGAGGACTTGTACGGGTGTGGTTAAAAAAGGAACAGATCTTTTCGCCCAGCGTAAATACTCACATATGCGTAGAGGCCTCACATCTTTGTAGCGCAAAGGCTCCAAGATGTCATCGAGACGGATCCCTTGGGCGTTGCCTGACAGTTCCCACAGAGAACGCCATATGCTTCGCTCGTCATCAAATAACAAAGGAACGCCATCGTAATCCCCCTCCAGATCATGGGTGTTGAGATGCGACTCCGCCACATCCGATGCCATGCCGACCTTGGAATCGTTGTGAGAATGCGATCTCGATTTTAACCCAGAGTCAAGCATACCTTCAATAACTCGTAGCCCCCGAAATGGTTGCCCTTCGCGTTGAAATTGATCGGCGAGAGGAGGAGCAAAGGGCTCCCAAACAGAGCCAGGCATACAGAAGTGTACATCTCTTCTGCATTTCCGTTCTTGACCTTCTCCACCTGGACCTTAACCCAATATGGTACTGCGGGATCATTTTCAATATAGTGAAATACCCTGGGAGAACCATCAACATGAGCTTTTCTGCGGAGGAACAAGTAAATAGATACCTAGCAGCGCCTGTTTTAATTGCGATAGCGGTAAAGATGCCCTGGAGACACCGTCAGCGCAAACTAGTTAGCGGCACGAAAGAAATCCTACGTTTCTTAACATCCTGAAGTAGGTGATTGCCCGAACGAAGTGGGCTTGGATCTCGTTCAAGTCTGCCGCCTTCTCGTATTCTGATCCCGAGTTCACCAGCATAACACCATAAAGGAGGTGCTGATTCCCAGGTGGCATGGCCTTGAACCAGTCCATGTCCTCGATATTTCCATGGGAATCGACACGCAATCGTTTGGTATCTAGGCGTAGGTTGGAAAGGAGAGAACTAACCTTTGGAGCCGCATATATCAGTTTTATAATGTGAAGCAAGCTTAAAAAACTGTGTCTTACTGCTCTCTTCGACTTTCCGTGCCCGGTGTGAGGGAGATTCTTGAGTACCTGACTCAAGATAGACTCATTTTCATCAGGAGTTCCCCAATCCTCGCACCAGCGACCATCGATGGGCTCAGTGAAGTCGATATCCTCAGGCGGCGTGTACAAGATCCCTAGAAGTTTATCGAAGGCGAGAAAAGGAGCCAGGAGCCGAAGTATCCACCAGCCTTTTTTCTTGTCGGTGATCCTTTCACCTTTGTGGGCTCCCATGAGGATGTCAATCGCGCCGTCAGTGGCAAAATCGCCGTGTTTCGCGACCAGCCATCTTGTTTCGAAGTTCCAGATGTCCGACACAAAATCCTGTGAATTTTATGAGCCCAGCGTACAATAAACATTTATTTTGGGGATACGTACCTCCATGAATGCTTTTTCCCCGGCCGAATAACCATCCCGAATAGTGTATGCTGATAAATTCTCGCGGTAATCCTCTTGGCTGAACCAGAACCAACGATTCCCCAGCCTCAGGTTACGAAATATGGGGTGTTCAGTGATTACACGAACTGATCATAGCTTAGTTACTGTGTAGGTAGTACATAAATCAAATAATACGCGTACACGGGGAATTAGTATCGCGTTTGAACCGTGCAGACGCGTTATATTCTGGATCCTGAAATGAGGCCATGGCGGGGTAGGTAGTGAGTCGAGACGAAGTGAGAAAGGCTTACATAAACATCAAAGGATCAGTCTTGAGGTCGCGGCGGAAGCCGTGGGAAACCTAAGGTCGGATGTTCGGTACGAAGAAAAGGGAATGTCCGAGCTCCCCGGATGGATCACGTGCGATAGGTGCAATTGCACCTATCGCACGTGATCATTTTTCTTCGTACCGAACATCCGACCTTAGGTTTCCCACGGCTTCCGCCGCGACCTCAAGACTGATCCTTTGATGTTTATGTAAGCCTTTCTCACTTCGTCTCGACTCACTACCTAGCCCACTACATACCCCTCGTCTTCGAGTGTTCGTTCACGATCCTCGACGCGTTATCACTAGTAAGATTAATAGTATATATTCATTAGATATTAAAGACTGTCTCAACGTTGTTGGAAACATTAGAATAAGCAAGCAAAGAAAGAAAACACAGAACGAAACCATGCCGGCCAATTCGACCACCTCTTCAATGGGAATGGTATGTTTTACCGTCTTCTTCTATTTCTTTCGTTCTGACAGCGTTTCCTAGGGTGACCAGATTGCTGCAGTCATGAACGGGATGTTCGAGTCCCAGATTAACGAACGAGCGGCGGAAAACATGGTAAGTTCATTCCATCTTATCTATTCGCCCGAGCTGACTCGTCCACCCTCAGGATTCCTCAGCACAATCCGATATTGGCTCAATTCGGTCTCACCCTCAACATCAAGCTACAAACCTTGGGCAGCGTTCTATTTCGAGGGAAAGTACTCCGAGCAGGGATAATCTGGTGCGTAGCCTTGCTCATTTCGTTCCATCACAATTCTGACTGGTGTGATTACAGCCCAGTACGCCGAAACCAATCAGGAACGTTGAGCTCGGATGTGCAAAGAACCCGGACGGTACATTCAAGGACGCCAAAGATATAGAATGGGACCACTCGCCCACTTCTACTCCCTCAATTAGCCTGGTGCGCAACTTTTCAACCCGCGTGCCATCCCACATCTCTGACCAGTTTTACAGTGGGATCCACCTACCCAAAAGGCAGTCACGAAACCTGGGAATGAGCATCTAGCCTCTACTTCGGTATGCTCTCAATTCAGTCTCTGGATATCAGTAATTTCTAACTGCTTGAAGACTCTTACTCTCATGGATCTCAGCAACGCCGGCTCCCGACTCCCAAGTCTTTCTGCGAAAAGAAAGCGCAGGGAACCCGTCCAGTCTTCTAGCAAGCCCAGGAAAAAGGCACGTATGGACGGCGGCCTTCTCAATGCAAGACGTTTTCTGGACATTGAGGCTCAAGTCGATAATGGAGCGGAGTCTGAAGAGGAGGAGAACCCAGAAGGTACGTTCTTTTCTTTGTGATACAGATTAAATGCTCAATTCAATACTATAGATGGAGCTTTCATTAACGACGACGACGACGACGACCTCCCACCACCAGGCTCGTCGAGAATCCACCAGGTCTCTCTCGCCGGGGCCTCCTCGTCGTCAGCTATTCGCCCCAGGACTGGACTCGAAGATAAAACTCACGAAGAACTCGAGAGTATCGCTCAACGGTTCAAGTCCAAAACTACCTATGTCCTCGTCGAACCAGAACAGGACCGAAGTGTTCCCATCGTGGACAACAGCCTCATTGGGGAGGCTTTGGCGCAGGCCATGCAGCTGGAAAAAGAACGAATCGCAGACTTCGAGCATCTGGATAAGATCCAGAACATCGCATTCAGGGGTCTACCAGAAGAAGAAATTTATAAGATCCCAACCCTGGTAAGCCTTCTCCTTATCGTCTCTTGCGCAGTTTCTGATCCGGTCTCGTTTCCCTAGGAGGGCGTGAGGCACCAAGAGGAGTTCGTTTCATACGTTAGGAGATTTCGCAAAGACGTGGAGAAGAACACAGGGAAGGCCGTCCGTATTCAAGCCTGGCATGCCCACTGCTGGACGGAGGACAAGGGACACGTTTACCTGTCCATCGTCCCAAAGGATTTTCCCTATGGTGCGATACAGACCATCAAGGAACTCCTGAATCAGTGCAGCAGCACCCCTAGGAACTCGAACCCCGTACCGCTCACTGCAGGGGACTCTTTTATGATTCTTCAAGCCAAAAGGCGGGAGGATCTGTTGGACAGAGACCGGTGGTATTCGGAGAGGGAAAAAGAGAGGAAGAGGGTCCAAGAACGGCGGGATAAGGCTCAAGCTCAGCAATACAGGAAGCACGCAGACCGGAACTGGAGTCAACAAAGAGGAATTACTCCTCCCCCACTTTCTCATGGCCCACTTAACAAACGCCAGAGGGAGCTCCTCGCTTCCAGGTCTCAATTCTTCGACAAGCCTCCTCCCGAGCGACCACAGTTCTCAGTCGACGACGAGCTGATGCCACGAATCAAGGAATGGGAGGAGCGTTTGGTGACAGGCACGCGTGTTCTCATCAAGGTTCCACCGAGACTCGGTCAAGCTGGTGTCGTGGAGTCTGTAAGTCCAGAGGAGGCAGTCGTCCGATTGAACTCTGGCGAAACTGTTCGGCAGGCCCGCTGCTACCTTCGACCTCATCTCATGGAGAAGGCTGCCGTCACTGTCACCCATGGTCCGCATGAGGGTCGACATGGTTGGGTTGCCTCAGTATACGATGAACTCCGACAGGTTGATATCGTTTTCTTCGATGGTGGTAGAGTCGACGGTCAATGCAGTCAAGCAGCCCATACTCGAATCTCAGACTACATCGTCAAGGAGCTTGGCAAAGATACTGAGTACGATGTTATGGGCCAACGACCTCCTCCTCTCCTTGATCTATCGACTCAATCCGACTCTCTCAACGCCCACATGCCCTCTGCAAAAACCAACTACCTCATCGACAAGAGTGTGGTTCGCGACTGGCGGGTCGGACGTCAGGTAAAGATCGTCAACACGACAAATGCCCACAAGGGAGGTACGGGATACATCCTGTCCATCGATGGGCAGGGTTCACTATACGTGGAGATCTCAGGCATCAGTGAACGCGCTCAATATCGTTTCTCTGCCCATGAACTCGAAGATATGCAGTGAGTTAATAGCCTCAGATAAATAAATATGTACAGACTACTGATCATTACTATTCTAGAACCGGATACAAGATGGACGTGTTCAGTAGCCGCGTGTATTCCGTGAAGGGTACACTCCTCTACAGGCCTGGCTTTGGCCCAGTCGGCCAAGGCAGTGGGACGAGCGGGGCAGTCGCGATCCACAACGGGACTGAGGTACAAGTCGTTGGGCGTAACGCAAGCAACGCCCAGCCTGTAGTCCCGAGAGCTACTACACCGGTGCGAGCTGGCACACCAGTGAGAGACGCGCTTGAGGAAGCTGAGAACTCAGCCTGGAACCCATGTTATGAAGGGCCCGGCCCAGGTACGTATATTCCTCATACCGTTAGTATTGCTCAGGACTAATATTCCAACCGTAGAACTGGCCGATTTTTCATTCATGCACGATAATGAGAAATCGAAGCTTGCGCAGAGCCATCTAATGGTTCGCTTCCAGGACACCCACAAACCTACCGACGGTCTACACGATTGTCCGGAAGGTTTCGAGGGTAAATACGCGTACTTGAACTCGTCTTACATGCGCCATCACATAGTCACCGTGGTTCCATGCAAGTTCAAGTTAAATGGCAAAGAACCAAGCGTCTCCTCTGAACCTGAGGATGAGATGATGGTCCACACTAACCATCTTGTATTCGTCGAGCCCAAGGTGTACATGCGCGTCGTTGATTCCAGAGGACGTGTTGGATACGTTCACACAAATACGAAGAAGAAGGGTTATTTTTTCGTCGCTGATACGCTCAAGAAGAAGGGCTCAAAGATGTTGGGAGACGCTTCCTACCCGTCCTTGGAGGAATTAAGAAAGGAGTGGTGGTCCGTCCGTGAATAGATACTCTCTGTTTTTTGTCTTTGCTTTCTTTTTGCTATCGATATCTTGTCCATACTGTACTCGGTTGCTTTGTATTAATGCATTCATGGTTTACGCTTGCCCCGCGGACTTGATCCGTTGTGTGCTTCTTTGATGACGTCACGAAATCGAGCCCTGATCGAGGAGAAAGGTAAATGCTTCTCTATATTTCCATATATGGCAGTAATTAACTCTATTTTTAGGTCAAAGCGATGCCAAACTTCTTTTCCCACGTCCTCCGGTCCCTGGTATATATACCTTCGCCGTCTGTCGTTGATCGCCTTTCCCACTTTCTTCCCTCCCCTCATCCCACTAACATCTCCATATGGCGCCCACTCTTAGGAATAGTAAATTGACTTTGACGCTCCCTCCCGCTGGATCTCAAAGGTGAGCGATGTCTATCACGAGCTCCGTCATGTACTCAGGGACCGGGTGCATCTCAGGCGATCGCAGGCACCCACAGCCCAGCCCATTAATTCCAATGAGAAGCCCAAGGATAAGTCCAATGAGCAGTCGAAGGATAAGTCGAAGGATAAGTCGAAGGATAAGCCCAAGGTGAAGGCCAATGAGAAGCTAGAGCATACAGTGAGTATTATCTATCCTATGAACACTGTAGACCCTTTCGACGCGTTTGCTCTCGCATTTTTACGCGTTTATCTATCCTCTCTACATGTTTTATTTATGTACGACGCGTTTCTCGTTGTTTCGACGCGTTTTTGTTCACGTCTGGCGTGTCGTTTCTTTCTCGTATATGTGTAATTCCTTATTTTACTTCTTTTTCGCCCATTGAGCGCTTGGGTATCTTTTTAATATTGATGTTCACAGATTCACAAGACGAAGAAACAGCCCGTAAAAGATATAGATAGCAAGAAGCGCAGTCGGGACTCAACGCAAGCAGTCAAGGTACGTGCGGCAATGGATGCACATGTTTTTTTAGAGATAAGAGAGCGCATATATACAGGTTTCCGACGCCCTTCATAAGGAGAAACCCGTCTCCGTGAGTAAATATCCCTCTCCCTACCTACTATTCGATGACTCCTAGCTTCAAGAGGGCAGAAGATGATGATTCGCCTCCGAAGAAGCGTCCCAGGACTGACGACTCGAATAATAACAGTACGCTATGTTCCCCTTCATTTATCTCTATCTTCCTATACTGACTACTGCCTACAGAGAAGCAGGCGGAGGCCGAGACAGCAATGTTGAAGCTCAAGGGGGATCTTGCTCTCCAGACTCGTATTAATAGCGCAAATAATCCTCGCAGGTCAGAGGTCAACACTAAAGGGTCAGACAGCAGGAAGAACGAGTCTGCGACAAGAGTCTGTTTTTCTTTGCTCTCCCGCCTAAATTCCATGCTCTCGCAGCTGATCTTTTGCTTGTAGTTCGGCTCCCCAGATAAGGAGAACCGTGCGATCCAGCCTACGGCTAGTACAGGGGTCGAGAAGAGCTCAGTGACGAATTATCGTCAGTTTACTCATTACTCTCCGCTACATCACGGGGGATACTTGAAGTACGCGGATGAAATCCTGCAACGCAAGACGCAACCTCAGCTGCAAAAAGACCTCGAGAAAGAAGGTCTATATAAGCAAGGCAATCGCGATCCAGTACTTGCTTTGTGGGAGTCACACCTCAATGTATGCAGGGTATCGAAAACGGCGAGAAAGTATAAGAGTCACCCGGTGAGCCTTTTCCTAATCAACACTAGCTGAAAGCTGAAAGCCATTACTACCAGAGCTTCCCGTTTCTGGCCTTTGTGGCCGCGATAGAATCGTTTAATATTCAGTGCCCTCAATGGAAAGACAGTGATGTCCAGTTCGCTGTAAGTCCAAGCCAACCAACTCGGTGCAAGTAGCGTCGATGGCTTATATACCGTCCGAAGGACCCAATTGGGCCCAATGATAAAATTACTTGGAGGGTTCACCTGTACTCCCTTCTTATTTTCTCTGTTCTGACGAACGAAAACTGTACCGACTCATCGCTATTCTGGTACGACTGCTGGAAGACTTCGTCTAGCACCTTCAAGGATAAACCCGCCTATCTCAAATGGGATGGCAAACTCCATTCCCTAGCTATGAGCCCACCAGAACTGCGGGGTTCTAACTGGGAGGATCCGGTAGGTTTGCCGCTCTTTGTTGATCTTGACTCATATTTCCTTCTCCATCCTTAAGGTGCCCTATTTGTGGTCTGATTTGCTACTAGTCGAACAGAGAAGGACGGTTCCACACGACGAGACGCAGGCGGAGGAAGCTGAGGGATGTAATGACGAGGAGGGCAGCGTTCTTGAGTACTACGACAACAACAACAACAACAACAACAACAACAACAACAACAACAACAACAACAACAACAACAACAACAACAACAACAACAACAACAACAACAACAGAGCCGATAACGACGACAACGACGAACACAACGACGATAACGACGACAACTACGATAACGACGACAACGATGGTAACCAGTCAGAAAGAAGCAGTCAAGTGGACGCCCCAAAACTCAAGAAGGTTAAGCGTTGACGCAAATAATGCTAAATTGTGGTCTGGCACCCTTCGGTCAGGATCACCGACCTTGTAACGCGAAACCCCCGTGTTCGACTCACGCCCCTGCCCTCTCCTATTCTTCTCATTTCCTTCTCTCTGATATGATCAATGATCCATGATCCAATCAAGAAGGAGATTATACCTCCCCCTTTCACTTCTCAAGTGCTTTCTTTCCTTGCACACCTTGTTCCTTCCACCCTTCCACATCTCCCCTTCCACTTCTACTGCTGAATCATCTGCTTACTCATGGATTACTAAGGCCCATTCAGTTGCTTAGTAAAGCTGTTGAGATTTAACAGCATTACTCATTCGCTCGGGAAGTAAGTACCCTAAAAAGGCTCCTTCCACAGCGATTCGTCAGCTGCTGAGCAAGCAGCTTACTCAGACGAATTCCTATTCGCTCTGAGGGCCCCTTCCACACCAAGAAGTCCCCAGATGACTCAGCACGACTAAAGCTTGATAGGTAAAACGTAGATATCTTGTACAAATAGATACACACACGGAATGGTATAAAAGGGATGAGGTTGAAAGAGAGGAGATTTGCAATAGCAGATTTAGAAGGAGCTGAATTCCAAGAGTGAATTCAAGTTTGGAGCCCAGTTGTTTTGGATACAACTGCCCCGCCTTCTTACTCCCCAACTTCCCTTGATAGGACTACTGTAGATCTACCTAGGCAGAGAAGTAGCTCAGATAGCTACTTACTTGGACAGTAGACTCTTCAGACTCAGGCCTATATCTGACCCTGACTTTGACTCTTTCTGATTGACCTTTGCGTGTGAGTGTGCATCCATCGAGCGATCGCAGCTACACCAATTCGACTTCGACTTACGACATCAACACTGACGACACTGACGACTTGTTTTACTGACCTGACTCGAACCGACAGACCTGCTAGCTCGGAATATTGATTCCCAGCTCCCCAAGAACACCTAGAACAGTCTCTAGGTCCACGATCGCTTGCCAAATCCAGTGCGTATCCTATTACCCGATTGGAGTACTGACGTTTGATTTGACAGCGTACTACTGATTCGCTCCTCTCTCAACGAACTCAACCTGAGCTCTTCACTTGGCAGTACCATCTGTAACTCAGGGAAAACCTGGTAGTCTTTTGAGAGACCACATCGATTACGATATCACCTACCGTGTCTAGCACAAGTTTCCCCTTTGCGGAACTCTAGCAGCGGAATCGCCTACGTACCCGTCTCGTATCTACCTCATTGGTAGACCCACACCTTGCCCCTTTCCCCTCCTTCTGTTCCAAGAAGGTCCCCCTTGTGCCACCCGTCGGTAGAGAGGCTCCTCCCCATCAGAGGTGCTTTTGACTAAAACCGGGTTTTCGCGCGACATAATCTGGAGCCCACCGCGAGGGGCATTCAGTACTATAACCTCACATCAAACACACAACTCCTCTTTCCATAATAGGAAATTGCATAGGATTACCAACACAACCATGGACACCAAATTCCTCAACAACTTGGACGAACGACGGTCTCCGGTACCACAGGCCACGGAAACTGCGGAAACCACAGACCAAGCATCGGGATCACCAAGCACAGATTTCTCTCTATTCCAGCACTCAGCGCAGGCGCAGGAGTCAGCACCAGAGATATATCTGGGTCCCACCAATCCCCCAGTATCCACAAGTGCGAATGTATCAAGAGCCAATCCCGTTCGCATACCCGACAATCACCACAGCTATGTATCAGGGCTCTCCCGTCTGGACAGACTGGAGGCGCCCCCAGATGGACCATACCCTGATGACTACCAAGAAGGTACATTGGGAAGACCCGGAGGTTACCCATACCTATCAAGCGGCATGGCGCCGACCCCGGAGTTAGACAGTATCACCTCATCCAAGGGATTCACAAGGAATCCCCCAGTTGATAGAGGAACCATGATGCCACCTCAGGCAGGAAGAGGGTGCGCACCCAAGCTATTCAGAGGGTCGCCCAATGCAGTCAAGACTTTCCTTTTAAGGTATAAAAATATGTGTATTGTCATGAAACTCACACAACAAGAAGCCATGGACTTCATACATGACTATGTGTCTGAGACAGTATACCTATTCATCTGCAACCTCAAATCCTACAGGATGGCGGACTGGACTACCTTCGCTATGGACTTCCTCCACTTCTATGATGCCAAGCGTCAGCAGTACGAGTACAACCGGACTCGGCTGCGTAACTATATGAAGCGAGTGAGAAAGGAAGGAAGAGCGAATATGGATGGATGGCTGGAATACGTACGGGAGTTCACGACACTCAGTCAACCTCTCATAGATCAGGGAAAGCTGACCTGGAGAGAGCGCGACATCGATTTCTGGGCCGGAATAGGAGATGAGACTCGGCAACAGCTCGAGCTCCTCCTCAGACATCGATACGTGGACCATAACCCGAGACAGCCATGGCGGTATGACCAGATAGCCTGGGCTGCCGAAACACAGTTGCTGACCAGAGAGAACGGCTATGATGAGTTGCCGCCTGGGTTGAGAGTCTCGACGATATTCAAGACGAAGTCGTCGCGAGACGACTACCCAGATGATGAGAGCGATGTCGACAGTGATGATGAGTATGATGATGATGATGATGATGAAGACGACGAGCCGAGAAGGAGAAGCCGTCGCCGCAGACGTGTAAACACCGAGAAGCAGAGAGGCCGTAAGCGAAGGAGCGCATACGACCTGTATGAAGATGATGATGAGGATGATGATGAAGAGGACGACCGGCGTAGAAGGCGAGGTCGTTCGAGAAGCCGTGTAGCCCAGAAAAGGAAGTCGTTCTCAAAGAAGCCGAGTAGGCGAGACGACGAGGATGATGAGGATGATGATGAGATCCGGTACGACAGAAGTCGGTACCGGTCGAAGGCGAAACAACCCCCAGTAGCCGTATCAAGGCCCCACCCAAGGAAACGCCTAGCCCAATAGATCAGTTAACAAAGCAGATGAGTGAGCTTACTGTAACAGTAGCCACACTCGCGAAACAGACTATGGGAAACTCACCGAAGGCACAACCGAATCACCAAAACAACCCCTGGAACCCCTATCCTCGACAACCGAATCCTCAGCCCAATTCCCAGTCCAATCCCATTAACCGATTCCCACCCAGACCGCCGGTAGATAACAGACGACTATGGCAGCCGCCGCCTTCTCACCAAGGGTGGAGCCAAGCGCCTTCTCCCCAGGTGTGGAGAGGTGATCCGTCGTTTATGTCGAGATGCCACGGTTGTGGAAGCGAGAACTGCCGAGTGAGAACTTGCCCAAGAATGATTGACTTGCAGAAGCAAGGCATCGTGAAGCAAGGAGCCGACGGCAGATGGACACAAGACAACAAACCAATACAGAAGGAGTTCCCAGCGCAAACTCTATCAGAAGCGGCGCTGGCAGTACGAAACAAGAAGAAGCAGACGGAGAAAGCTAGCGAGCCGGCACCAAGAGTCGCGTTCGCAGGCTGTATGCAGATAGACGAGCCCGAGGATTTGATACCTCCAGTGTGGGAGGTGAGTTCGCATTTGCTGGACGAAGACCTAAGCGAAGATTCTGATCCGGAAACCCCAGAAAACGTGTTCGGAGGCGCTTGCTATGTAGCCGACGATCAAATAGTTCCCCTCGGAGCTATGTATGATGTCGTCTCTGATATCAAAGAGAATATCGAAGCGTATGCCTTACAACGGGGGAATGAATTGAAGAAACCACTCCCAGGACCTTACAAGGGAATGGGAGGAGAATCTCGCTGGGGAAAGAGATTGCGAGCTGACCCCAAACCGACTCAGAAAGCGATCGATGCGAACCTCACGCTGAACAAAGCAAGACAGAGAAGAACCGAATATATTCGGAAGGCGACGATCGCCGAGAACCCCAATATCTCACAAGAACCAGGTACCGTTCCTCCTTCTACCGAATTTACTGAACAGAATATTTCAGGACGAATTATTAACACCGAGAGTACTCCTACTAAGGATACTTCGGTTGTACTAACACCTACAGCATCTCCTTCCACTGTGGAAGGAGGAAACTCAAAGCAAAATCTCCCATCACATCAAGAATTGCCCCGGCGGCAAAACCAAGGTAATGTTATTGAGTCGCAGCCGGAGTACTCCGAAATTGGTGTGCCTGAAGCAAACGCCGACGGCAACCTGCGCCCATCAAATGAGATTGCCGAACCGACGATCTGGCGCAATCCCGAGTTCTCAGTACCTGATGAACCTATTCCCATCGACGTTGAAGGGCCTGCGCTGCCTTTAAACGGCGAGGTGGAAATGGAACATATAGATTATGTGAAAAAGCCGCGACGGTATCAGTCTAGAAAGGACTCCTCTGAGGAGGATGGCTTTCCCCGCCTGTCTGAAAGAATTTCTAAGGAGAAATCTAGAAGTTCTATGAATAACAAGCGAGTGAAACAGCTCAACAACCGATCGCTACTCGATAATCTGACCCTTACAGGACCCCTCAGGCAAATGATTGAATTCATGCCTAGAGCTTTGCAGCAGACGGTCATTGATCGTCAGGTCCACAATGTATTCGTGGCCGAGGGGGAGTACGAGAAGTCTCCCTTGATCCGTTTGAATTTAGAGTTGACGATCAACGGATTCAGCGAACGATTACTAGGTATTGTAGATACTGGATCGCAACTCAATTTAGTTAATGCACGGCTCGCAGAACAAGGTGGTCTTCTGGAAGGATACCCCTATGAGACGCGAACTCCCATTACTATGAGAGATGCAAATGGGGGAATCCAGAAGATCAGCCGGATCATGAAAGGACTAGAAATGGTAGTATTGGCCGGAACGGATACTCGTTATCCAACCGGCGGCGACTTTTGGATCTCAGGAAAGGATGCAAAATTCGATGTATTATTAGGAGAACCTTGGCAGGAGCAGAACAAGGTTTCGATTGTGCGAGCCGACGACCGAAAGACCATCGAGTTTGGAACTCGAGGGCAACCTAACTATTTCTCAATTGTAATACGCCCACAAAGTGCATTACAAGGATTTATTCAATCTAGCAAAGAGCTCCTAAGGAGGCTACAGCTTGAAGCCGGTCTACCTATGGAAGCTTACCCATACCAATCTATCTCTGTGGAAGATGAGGTTCTAGTTCTGTCCTTCCAGATAGAACAGGAAGAAGAAGCCGAGTCTCCCAGGATAACACCAATAGAAGACGGAGAAGCCGATCCCAGAATAGGAGAAGCCGATCCAGAACAAAGCACCACAGATTCACAAGAAGAAGAAGCCGTTCAAGACGAACTCACGGCTACTGAACTGACGGACGAACCAGTTCAAGACAAGAGTGAACTGTGTGAACGAGATAGACCAGAAGAGGTCTCCCCACCAGTTGCCGAAGAAGAACCAGACTGCCGAATGGAGGAAGAAACTCCCACCCCATGGAGAACCATCCGGCCTAGCGGACCAGACACCCCATTGGGATCCGACACGGAAGAGGACATGGATGAGGATCCTCCAGATCCTCCAGAGCAATCGAATAAGCGTAGACTGCCCCAAGAAACTCGACCTAGGAAGAAGCGAGAGACGATAGACGTCTCCTCGAGAGGGATCGTTGAACGGGAACTCACAAACTCATTCATACGTTTCCGAAGAGCCCTAGATCGTCGAGATGGGAAGACCACAGTACGCGCAACTATCCCCAGAGGAACGTTGCCCTCCCAGGAGTTGTTCAGAGCATACCATGCAGATGATTTGCTCCCAGCCCAGGCACAATTCTGCGGAACTTGCCTTGAGGAAGCTGGCATGGGAGGAAACGGACACCTTAGTCTCCAGCAGTTGTACCAAGCATACGACGAGAGACAGGATATATTAGGAAATTCGATGCTTTGTGGAATATGCCAGCAAGGGAGACAAGATCCCAGGCATCCGCTCCATGACCAATTAATCTGTCAGAGACTGGGACACTCAAGAACGCCGCTAGCACAATATCATGCTCAAGATCCTGAGAAGCGAGACCTGTACATAGATGCAGAGATAGCCCAGGAAGTGAAGCAAATCAAGAAGAAGCAAGGAGAAGCCGCCCAGAGATTATACCAGATAGTCGCTGTAGGAGACGAGTTATTGGTGAAAACTCTTCTCCCAATGAAAGAAGAATTGAGCCAGAGATCTCCTGAATGCGACTGGGCTCAGCATGCATTAACAGATATGCTGGGATTGAATTCGCCTGAGAGAGAGACGAATTTCGAGCCCTGCTGGTATCAGAAGAGACTGAGGAAATATAGCCCACTGTGGGCCAAATGGTTCTACCATACAGCGAAGGATTGTTCGCGATATGATGCGGCGATTCGAGTAGCCCTCAGTTCAAGAAATCGATATGCAATCAGTAACTGGGATATCGACAGAGATGGCGACATATCCCAGGTATATTCAGAAGAAGTGAGTAGAGCGTTGGAACAGTTCAACGGACTCTACTCGTCTATGGGTATCAGTGAGGATCAGTTAAATTCACTGGTCCCACCAGATTCCTATCTACCGCCTCCTCACAAGTCAGGCGAACCAAGACCTTTGGTTATAATAAAATTTCTGGACCCCTATGGAGAGTTTGACGACAAATTCCCTAATATTGGATGTGAAAACGTTGCGTATGTTACCACTGGGATCCTCGCCGACTCTGAGAAGCGATTCAAGCAAAGAGTTGAGAGGGAAACCAAAGTTACCGCTTTGGAAACAATTCCAGAAGAGGCTCAACGTGAAGCTCCAAGGAAATTCACTCGAGGGAGAACCAGAAAACGACTCCTTAGCCACAATTCTATAAGCCGGAACAAATTAGCAAAGAGGTTTGAGCGAGTTGAGCTGGGTCGAATCGACTCAGGCACGCGAGAATCAGTTGTTCCCAATTTGGAAGCTACTACAGTTCACGAGGCTCGCAAACTCTCTGGGTCTCTTGCGACTACTTCTGGGGAAACTTCTGGCTCTGGGCAACTCACGAACTCTTTCTCTCTGGCTATAGATGAGAACTCAGCTCTGGAATTGTACGATTCTCATTCGTACGACGAATATATGCCTGTGGGACCTCCTCCTGGATTGGGACCTTCGTTTCCCTTAAATACGAGGCAACCTCGACCAGCCGAGCACCCCACCCCCATCCTTCCAAACTGCTACGAATCACCATCACCCCAACTCTGGCAAACCCCTCAGTTCCCCCTCTACCCAGATCCATCAACCACTACCACGCCCAGAACATCTTTATCATCGAGCGACAAGACATCCATACTACCACTTGGTCCGCTTCCTTCAGCGCCGAACGTCCCCTTTCCGACTCCTCCAGGCGAGCGAGCTCGGAAGATTCATCGATCCGCAACACCTCATCCACCCAAGATAGGTGTAGGTCTTGTGAATCTCGATACGTTCTATGGACGAAAAGCTTACAATGCCTTGATCGATAGCGGTATCCGAAGAACACAACTCCCAATCGACCCAAGACTCCCAGAACCTCACTCCTCAACAACCCTCTCACCCTCTACCTCAAGAACCTCTGTCCGTGCCGTCGAACGAAGCGAGTTCAGGTTCGTCGAACCCTTATCTCATCGAGACTGGGAACGACTCGCTCGTTATTTACTCAACTTCCACGAACAGCACCGGACCCACTCAGATTCGATTCCACCAGAGCCGCTCCATTCATCCAACGCACTTCCACCCTCCTCTGCGAACTCTGTAAGTCTAAACGCAGAGACGAGCAGCTTGACAGTCAGCCCATCAGATCCGACAGTGAGTATTCGCCCCTCTGAGGATTGTTCGAGCGAGTCTGATGAAGAGCTTGGTAGCTCTTTGCTCGACTCCCCAGACCGACTCTCCGAACGGAGCGACGAGTACGTTGTCCAGTATTTTGACTCGGCAACTCTAACTCACTGGGCTTCTGGTTCACAGCACTCAAGCGACGCCGACATTCCTCACCTGAACCTCAGCCAGACTCAGAGCCCTCCAGTGTGTACTACTCCTTCCATTTGCACCATCTCACCCTCACCTAGTCCTAGTCCCACCATGCAACAGCCCGAGCACGAGCAACTCGATCATCGTCGGGTCGCCGATGGGAACAGCTCAACCCAGGGACTAGACGACTCCGACGTACCCCTGAGCGACTCAAAAGAGTTGCCGCCTCCTCGACCTCAAGCACCAACTCCACTGGAACGATCTAACACAGAACGAAGCGATCCTTTCTTTGGGACAGAGCCCAGGCTCCCTCAAGGAGAAGTATTTCCTAATACGGCAACTTCCCCTTCGTTCCAACTATTCTCGGCAATTAACTCTGAGAATACTCATCAACCTTTCCACTACCCCTGTCCAACCTTCGATCACTATCCACCTCTTCGCTCTGAATGCACCAATCCTTTGACGGTTCGCGAATACAACCTTGCTCGCGAACGTCTCTTTCTTCAAGAATCCAGATCCGACTCTAATGGCAACACACCAGAACTCGCCGTCTTTGCACCTCTGGCTACTACTGTCGACCATCTTACTATTGTCAATGAACATGGTCGTGTGGTATCTAAGACGTGGCTTGCAAAACGCGCTACGTTGACAGTACGCGATCCCGATCTCGCCAACTCTCCTTCTAGCGACGTTTCTATGGACTCTCCAGTTCGAGACTATGGCGACATGAATCTTCTCATTACGGCTATCCCTCGACGCAACAGCGACAGTGGTCCTTACCATCCTCGCTGCCATTCCAACGCCGACTCTCTCATGTTGACAGCTATCCAGAGAGCCAGCGATACATCTTGCTATCGACAGATATCTGGTCTCAACTTACTTAGGAATGCTCAGGCTGCTTCGTTCCATCAGCAGCTGTATAGTATTCTCATGATCCTTCCCACTCGATCCGAGCCATTCGAACATGCGCTTGGACGACTTCTCAATAGTGTTGCCGCTGATAGACCGGCAATACATTTCCTTAACCTCCTTCGTCATATAGCTAGCATGCCCATTCCCAACTCTACCAAGCTGTTGGCTCGCATGCACATGCAAGCTTTCATGTTCGAAGCTGGCAACACTCATTTTCCCAAGCCCTTGCCACCTCTGACTACGTCGGCAACTCATACTGGAGGAGGAAAGACTCCTCGGCACCTCGAACATCTGCCGGCAATTGCTACGATCCAAAGCTCAGCAACCTTTCGACCCAATCCCACTATCGATACCGACGACTCAGAGATGCCGTCTCTGATGTATGCAGACGATGAAGGCTACGAATCCGATTACGACGACGACAGCATGTACTCAGACTACTCCGACTCACTTCACTCGGATACACTTTCCTCGTCCTCTAGCGATCGCTCTGGCCCCGCTTACTCACCTGCTGGCAATCGATATGCTCCTCTAGACTCGTATAGTCTAGAGGTACTCGAGCCCTATAGTGTGGAGGACTCTGCTCCTCTGCCGACTCAGTCTAGGACCGACTCTCAAAGCATACCGGCACGAGTAAGTCCATCTAGTGCTACTGGAATGTCTTTTGAACGTTCATGGTCTCGGCAACAGCATCGTCGACTTGATCCTCATCAAGAAGACGATCCCATGGGCTCGACTGATGCTCCTACAGAGCCAGCTACTCAGGCCTCCGATCTAAGGCCTTCGACACCTCTTCCTACTTCAGCACCTCAACCGGCAACTCCCTCGGCATTACCTACACTAGCTGCTGAGCCCCCTACCGGTGAGAGTCGACCTCCACCTTATCATGATTCTCCAATCATGCAGTTTTTTCGATCCAGGCCTGCTTACCCCTCTGAGCTCCCACGGGGAGCTGAGGCAACCTTCTCCCTTTATGAATGGGAACCCACCCACACTCCTGTATCCGCCAATCGACGACTCATGGACTCAGGAACGCGAGGACGAGAGCGAACGCCAACGGCTACTCCTCGACCCACCGCTCGAGAGCACTCCAGCTCGAGCACGGCTACTCAAGGCTCTGGCGAACGAGTCTACTGGCGAGGCACTCTCGGCGTTGTCAAATACAGCGCTCCTCCACTTAGCGAAGGTCGTACTGGCGACGATCAACCACCACAACCCCCCACCGACTCCGGCAACGACAACGATGATACTGGATGGGGACGACCTTGGCCCCAAGACGACTCAGGATGGGGAGAACAAGATGCCGACGACAACTGGAGAGAACAGCCATCCAACAACGGCTGGGGATTCTCTGAGCCAGCAGTACCTGAGCCCAACGGAGCTATGGAAAATGGTACAGATTCGTCCTCCGTCTCCACCCCAGCTGAACCTTCTTCAACAGCCTCCCAAGATCAAGGATCGCCTGACGATAACCTCGGAGGCTTCTCTGCCCAACAGATTCGACGGATCTGTAAGCGCTTCCCCCCTGATACACGATTCCGCATTAATTCCTTCCAGGCCTCTCAACCAATTTTGGTCTGATCATCGGCAACTCTCTTCGTTCGAGGCTGGTGCCCTCGACATGTATTATTATCTATCTTTGGCTCGTGTTCCCTCTCCTATCGATTCCTCGCCTATGTATTCTCTTTCTGACCTTCTCCCTTTGCGACTACTCCTTCATCATTATGCTTTCTACTCCCTGTATCCTTGTGTTCTTGAATGCGCTCTCTTTTTCACCACTTCTAGCTCAAGTCCTCTGGCGCACAGTCTTCGCCTGAGGCTTCTTCGTTTCTCATTGGTTCGAACGTTTCGTAACCCCCTCGTTTTGTTCGTACGCCCTCTTCTGTCTCTGATATGCTTGAGCTCGATGCTCTTGTCGTCTGCTGTACTCTTTCCTCTAGTAAACCTAGTTGTTTACTATATGTCCGCTTTAATCTATTCGCGTTTTAATGAACTCGTTCGAGTGAAGACCAGACGCGATTGGTTTAAGCTACTGAAGGATCGACAACGACTCAGAGATAAGATTAAAGGTAACTTGAGGGTAACAAAGCGTCGAGCTCGCCTCAAAAGAGAGTCGCTCGCTCGCTCTCTTACACACAGGACGACCGACGAGTGTGCTATGTCTGCTTCATGGCAGGACATTTACTCCTCCATGGGAATTGACAATATATTTTCTATGGACCTTATCCCTCCCAATTTGCCTCCTTCCTATCAGACAGAGGAAACTCCTATACAGGAGTTTCCCATCCCAATTTCCTTCTTCAAGTTTGTCCTACCAAGGGAACTTGAGAAGAGGATTGAGGTAGAACCTAATAGGTTCTACTCTCTATATCCACATAATCCTTGGAAACCTTTGTGTAGTATAGGCGAGCTAACCTATAAGCCTACTACTACTACTACTAGTTATGTAGACGAGTTTGCAAACGACTCGTCTGACGAGCTGCCGTGGGCACAACTACCACCAGAGCTCGATGACTACCTACAGACAGGTTTTTTGAATGGGGCAGAGAACTCTCTCCCCTTCTATAATGAGAACGAGGCGTTCTCGTTATCTTACTCACGAACGTATGACGATCCTGAACCAGAGACTAATAATCATTATGTCTACGCGGATTCTAATACGTATGCGAGTCTAGCAGACTCTATACAACAGAGCTCCCAGCGCTTTGAAGAGCTGCACTCTGTGGACGGTGTCTCAGCAGAGATAGACCGACTATCTAGTAAAGGCTATCTAATAGATAGCGAGACAAATGAGAGCTATATACCTGATGATGGAGAAATCATCGTCGCCATGACCGAATGTCCCAACGAAGTAGAAGTGTACGGGATGTACAAACGCGTTGCCGACAAAATCAAACCGGTCGTAGCTCCAATAGATCTTGCAGATACCGTTACCAGAAAGTTTCCACACGATCCCCTAGAGGATCTTCCAAGTGTACCCAAGAAAGCGAGACCATTCGTACCATCTGACAAGATAACTCAAGAGCGAATGGACGGTCTCGAGCTTAACGACGACGGATACCTCACAGATGAAGAGGTAAGTATTCTCCAACAGGTGTTATTCAACAATGAAGAGGCGATAGCCTGGGAAGACGAGGAACGAGGAACGTTCCACCCAGGCTACTTCTCCCCTATATCTTTCCAACGAAGCCACACGTACCTTGGACGTACAAGTCGATACCTATCCCCCCAGGGATACGAGACAAGGTGCTAGATGCACTGCGTGTGAAGATCCAGATGGGTGTATACGAGCCTAGCCAGTCTGGATACCAATCAAGATGGTTTTGCGTTCTCAAGAAGAACGGCAATTTGAGGATCGTTCATGACCTCCAGCCGTTGAACCAAGTCAGTATTCGAGAAGCCGGTTCGTTGCCAGTGATAGACGAGTTCATTGAGAGGTTCCAAGGAGGACAGATCAACTCAGTACTAGATCTGTTCTGGGCGTTCGATGCCAGAACCTTGTCGATGGAGAGTCGCCAGCTGACAGCGTTCCAGACGTTGTTTGGACTGTTGCAGATAACAGTCCTGCCGATGGGATACACAAACTCACCTATCGAGTTCCAGAAGTGTTTAGACTTCATTTTCACAATGGAAAACGATGTTGGCACCTACATAGACGATATGACAATACGCGGACCTACCTCTAAGTATGCGGACAGCCGAGGATCCCCAGAGACGATACCAGAGAATGCCCAAGTAAGGCGTTTTGTGTACGAGCACCTGGTAACGCTGAACCGAACGCTGCATCGTATCAAGAAGGCAGGTATTACTGTATCTGGAAAGAAGATACAGCTGTGTAAAGAGTCAGTTATTGTGCTTGGACAAAAGATAACGTCTAAGGGACGCTTACCGACAGACGAACGAATCCAAAAGATTTTGGACTGGCCGGTACCTACCAATACCAAGGAGGCGAGAGGCTTCCATGGTCTCTGTAGCCAAGTCCGTCTATGGATTGATAAGTACTCTGAACTGACAAGACCAATTACCGCATTATGGAAGAACGACGTCCCATTCGAGTGGACGCCTCAAGCTCAAGAATCGTTTGACAAGCTCAAGAAACTTGTAACGCAGTCGCCGTGTCTCCAAAGCATAGACTACCAGTCCGAGAAGCCGGTGTACCTGTCCGTGGACACCAGTGTGAAGGCGATAGGATTCATCCTTTCTCAAGAAAAGGAAGACGGTCGGCGAGTACCAGCCAGATATGGTTCGTTGCCATTGAACCCAGTCGAGTCGCGATACTCGCAATCAAAGCTCGAGCTCTATGGGCTCTACCGAGCTTTACGCGAATGGCGATACCACATCATCGGACTGAAGGACTTACATGTTGAGACAGATTGCGCTTCTATCAAGTACATGTTGAACAAACCGGACCTGGTTATGGACGCAGCTATGAACAGATGGATATGTGGGATACTAGCCTTCCACATCCAGTTGCACCATGTTCCAGGACGAGACTTTCAAGCCCCAGATGCACTATCCAGACGAGTGCATTCCCAAGAAGAGTATAAGCCGGAAGACACAGACTGGTACGAGCACGACGAGGTATTCACTCTGCAAGAACCCGAGGTAGAATGGAGAAGCCGAGTCGAGTTGCCGTCGCCCAACAGAGAAAGCGACGAGGTAGCCAGTCAAGTTTACCGGATTCAGAAAGGTATGTATCACCTCGCCGAGTCATTTGTGCTCAGCGAGGCCCAGAAGCAAAGGTATATGAATGGGGCAGCCGCCGGCTACCCCACAGTCTCCCATCAAAACGTTGGATATCCTGATCTGAGGAAGAAAGCGCGCGAGATAGATGATAAGATAAGCTCAGCGATCGAGGTGCATGAGATCAATGCCCTTGAAGATCAAGCTTTAGACGTCGCTCGTTGCGATCGTTTCCTCTATGAAATAATTAGATTCTTTACTGATGGCTCGTTGCCTGAGATCTCGAAGCCTCAAAAACTTCGGCGCTTTATCAGGAATGCAGCAAGATTTTATTATAGTGACAATACTCTATACAAGAAGAACGAGTACGGCTACCCACTCAAGGTACTACTCGACCCCGACAAACGCTACAAGGTTATTCAAGAAGCTCACGATGGATTTGGACACCGAGGAGAGGAAGCAACGTACCAGACGTTGCATGTCCGCTTCTACTGGCCTAGGATGCGTACAGACGTGGGACATCATGTCCGTACCTGCCATGCCTGCCAAGTTAGGAAGGTAGTACAAATGAAACTCCCTACCACAGTGTCCACTCCAACGTTTCCGTTCGAGCGAATGTACCTAGATACCATGGTTATGCCCTTCGGGAATAAAAATGAGGGGAAAGACCGAGGTTACCGGTACATCATAGCGGCGCGAGACGACTTCACCGGCGCAACAGAGCTTCGGCCACTCAAAAAGGCCACGGCTAGAGCGGTGAAGAGCTTCTTCTTCGAACAGATCTATTGCAGATATGGTTGTGTGGCTCAGATCACCACGGACAACGGTGCTGAGTTCGGCGGTCTATTCAAGAAGCTTTGTATTGATTTGAACATACCCCAAATTCACATTAGTTCATACAACTCAAGAGCCAATGGAGTTGTAGAACGGGGGCATTTCATTATACGCGAAGCACTAATAAAGTTCTGTAAGGACAAGATACAGAACTGGCCTGATATGGTCATGTTAGCGCAGCATGTAGACCGGATTACAGTGAGGCCTTCCACAGGCTATTCACCCTATTATCTCCTCCACCTCACACACCCTCTGCTTCCTTTCGATCTCACTGAATGGACCTTCCTGGCCACGGGCTACCGAGCCCATATGTCCAGATCTGAACTAATAGCCCTGAGAATGGCGCACCTAAGTAGGCGATCAGAAGACCTACAGCAGGCTGCGGAGAATTTGGCTCAGAGAAGATTCAGATCGAAGGACCAGTTCGAAAAGAAGTTTTGGAAAACCTTAATAAAGAAACCGTTCAAAACGGGCGATCTAGTGCTGTACAAAGATGAATCGCTTGTGAACATCCAGTCGACTGATAAGAAGATTAGGGACCGGTATCTTGGCCCATATGTGATCGTGGGACAGGCCTTGCACCAAGGAAGGCCATTGGGCGGGTACATACTACGCGAACCCAGTGGAGCAAGGCTGTTCAAAGGTGTTGCAACGCGTAGATTAATCCCTTACTATGCGCGAGACCACGAACACATAGATAAGATAGCGGCGACTGAGATAAATCCAGGCGATGAGATCGAACAGCTCGAGCAGCCGATGCTCGATGACGATGAACAATATGATGGCATAGAACCCATAGACGACGAATACGACGAAGCAAGCGACTCAGAATACGCATCTGATGAAGGATGAAAGTTATCAATCTTCCTAAAAAGGAAATTGATGCTATGCCTTGATCGCTAAGAAGTACTAACAAAGTTCAAATCGATTCGCGAACTTTGGCCCCTTCCGGTCTCACACCAGTCAGCCTACGCGGCTGGTGCTTCTGCTTCTATTCATTTCTGAACCAGTTTACTGCTACACGAAACATACAGAACGCGAACATTCCCCAAAGTTCCCATATACCCCTTCGTATATAGCACACTGAGCACATTTTCTGTGCCCAGTTCTTTCTGCCCACCATGTCTCCTCACCACCCCTCTCTCTCTCTCTCCACACCAGCCGAGCCTTCGAGCTCGATCCCATCGTCGACCATCGAATCAGCCAGCCGTTCGCCGTCGGCAAACCCATCAGCCGCGGATTTGGACGTTTCATCAACGGTCCGGGACGTCCTCGACAAGGGCCTCACCACTGTCACCGCCGTTTTGGCAACAGTGGTCGTTCTTTTCCTCGTCCACTGGCTGATTGTCTACATCAGGCGAAAACGACAACAAGGCGCAGCTGCCACACAGGCTGAGCCTGGGATCCCCCTAGGCAACATCTCCACCCCCGCGAACCCGGCCACAGCGGCGCATAACCCGCCCACTGTCGACGAGGCTCCAGCGCAACAGGAGACCCCCGGATTCCTGGAGGAGGTGCTTGACGCCTTCAGGAGAGATATAGTAGAGATGGTCTGAGGAGGATGAGGCGAGGAAAGGTCGAGTAGAACGGGTACCAGGTACGATAGTACCACCCCCAGCAAGGCCGCCTTGGGCCTTGTTCTTTCGTCACTAACCTCCCTGTCTCCTTAGATACGAACGAGAGCTGCTCAGAGCCTCGTTCGTCCTGTTTTACTTGGCGACACCCCCAACATACCCCTTCCAAATCGACAACGACGCTCTTTCTTCTCAGCAAAATTTCATGCCCAAACGATTCATTCGATATTCCAAAACGACTCACACGACAGCTTTGACAGCCTAAACATCAATTTAGATCTCTTTCATTGGTCTCGGCAAACCGTATGAGGCTGCACAAGAGCCTCAAACGGTCTGGTCGTGTTCTCAACCCAGCGCACCCCGCCGACTCGACTAACACACCCTCTCCCCACCTCTCTTCCCATTTATAGATCTTTCGACACCCTTACGCTAAACTATTCGATAACCGGCGACTCCACGACACGATCCAAGGCTGCACAAGAGCCCGGTCGTGCTCTCCTCCACCCTTTGGAACGATTCGCCATCACCACCACTAACGACTTCGCACTAATTTCTTGGATTACGCCTTCGCATTTCGACTCACACATATAATCTTGGACTTCCATCGCATCTTGGATACCCGGACTACCGGATTTTGCTTATTCTCATTCTTGTTTTCTATGATCTGCTACCCCACGCCCATAATTCTCTCTATCCCCCATCCCCTTTTATCTCTTCTGCGATCATAGTTTATACGGTCTCAGTTTATATTCTTTTCTTCTTCCTCTTATCCATCCTATCTTGCCTTGCCCACTGGCCCTTGTGCCTAGTTGGGCTTGATCTCTCCCTCTCTCCTTCGCATTTCTTGTACGCGCCTAGCGCGATCCTTCTTTCTTATTTTCTCACACCTCCCTTCACACAAGTCACACCACCGCGACCTCCAGTTTCGCATTCCCTTGAAGTAGTTAACCTGTGCGCTTTCCCCTCATGTATCCTCCCATCCGCAACCTCCTCATTCCAAACGCCCCTCACTAGTAGTAGTTCTAACAAGTGTATAAGTAGTCCTCTAGCTATCCTTGGTAATACAGGGTAGCACTTGTGTTTTAACCTTGGTGATTTAAATCTGAGTTGGATCTCAGAATTCGGTTTGGAACATTGATCGGCGATCTCCATCGTCGATCTCGGGCAAACCAACATTCACCTACACAAGTAAATAAGGACCTACAACTCTTAAAAAGAACTACCACGTCACCAACATCGCTCACGAAATGCTTTCCACCTCCGAGAATATTCTCATAGTCGTCATCTTTGTCCTCGCCTCCATTATCATGGGGCAAATTTTCTTTGGTCCTATCAAGAAGGATCAGGTCCTGCAGATCATCCGTCGGGCCCCGGGCACGGAATATCCGCCCTTCGCAAACACTCAATTCACTCTTCCTCGCTTTCAAACGCCTTCCTCCACCGACATTTCTTATCCTCCCAGGACCGCGACCCCCTCGCTTCCTCCCCCTGCCGTGATCCGGCCTCGCTCGCCCAATTTGGGAAACATGGGCTTCGCGTCGCCTCCTTCGTCCCCTCGGACGAGCTCTAGCTGCACCCACACATACCATTGGCCCTTTGGCAACATTACGGTCCTCACGGAAACGGTTACACATGAGTCCCACGACTCCGGATTCAGCTCAGGAGACAGCGACGTCCTCCATGCAGGACCCTCGGCAACGATCCAGAAGAATTGACAACGGTACGCATCTTAGTCATTCAATTACAGGGTTCGACAACAAGCTCACCCTGCTCCTAGCTCAGCTGTCATTTTAGTTGGGATCTGGGATAGGGTAGCTTAGTTACAAGGCCGCCCTGTAGTCTGTTTACCACTGAATTCATACATTTGTCGTACCGTCTTCTACATATATAAGAGTGAAGGGACCATCGAGCTAGCTAGCTCACTAACAATGCTCTACATGCCCCCTGCTCTCCTCTGGTTCATCGTCGGAGTTGCCGCGACTGCCTCTCTCGTATCACTATGCGTTTTCCTCCACGAGCGGTATAGAATTTTTGGATCAATCTTCGATCCCAAGCCCAGACGTGTTACATGGATAACGGAACTGCCACCGACTATTTCACGGCCATCCTCACCGCTCCGGTTCGCTCCATACGCTTCCACCCAGAGTGACTTGGATTCATCTCGCTCTTTTAGCAATCATTTTACCCGGCCTTCCGACTGTTCCCTACCACTATACAGGACTCGATCCCAAGATCCGGGACCCCCTCCTTACACCACAGAGCCTATTCCCTCCACGTCATCGCCCCTAATAGCGCACGGACCACCACACACATCTCTATCTCAGTCACGTCGCTTAGGGAACCGGAAGAATCGGCACAGTCAGGAAGGGAAAGGATCAGGTAGACCATAGGACGCTTTTGTACCGCTATATAGTCCAATCAATTTCAGTAGCTATCAACACGCTGATAGCTTAGCGGTAGAGCGTACCCAAAATGTATGGACTATTTGGACTTTCGGACAAAAGTGCTTCTGAGTAGCGGCATTACCGGGATCAGAAGCCCGCTGGGATAAATTATGGGACTACATTACTGGGTTGGACTCCGGTTCGAATCCGGATCAGCGTGATCAAACATCTCTGGCATAGGACTTTTTGGCGAATAGTTGGAGACGATTAGGCGAACAGTGCATACTGTTCTGGCATTTGACCACAGGATCCTTTTATACCCACACAGGAACTCATTCCTTGAAATTCGCTTGACTCAAGAACAATCAAGCAATGGAACCACACACGATGATGACTTATATCTCGGTTTACGCTGTTACCACACTCGGTTATCCTTAGCCGAGGGTGATGGCATCCGGGAGTATGCCGCCTTTTGAATGGGGCAGATGACGCAAATAATGCTAAATTGTGGTCTGGCACCCTTCGGTCAGGATCACCGAGCTTGTAACGCGAAAACCCCGTGTTCGACTCACGCCTCTGCCCTCTCCTATTCTTCTCATTTCCTTCTCTCTGATAAGATCAATGATCTATGATCCAATCACCGATGCGATCAGTGATCCAAGATCCAATCAATGACCCAATCACTGATCCAACCAAGAAGGAGATTATACCTCCCTCTTTCACTTCTCCAGTGCTTTCTTTCCTTGCACACCTTGTTCCTTCCACCCTTCACATCTCCCTTCCACTTCTACTGCTGAATCATCTGCTTACTCATGGATTACTAAGGCCCATTCAGTTGCTTAGTAAAGCTGTTGAGATTTAACAGCATTACTTATTCGCTCAGAAAGTAAGTACCCTAAAAAGGCTCCTTCCACAGCGATTCGTCAGCTGCTGAGCAAGCAGCTTACTCAGACGAGTTCCTATTCGCTCTGAGGGCCCCTTCCACACCAAGAAGTCCCCAGATGACTCAGCACGACTAAAGCTTGGTAGGTAAAGCGTAGATATCTTGTACAAATAGATACATACATGGAATGGTATAAAAGAGATGAGGTTGAAGGAAAAAAAGAGGAGTTTTCAATATCTGATTTAGAAGGAGCTGAATTCCTAGAGTGAATTCAAGTTTAGAGACCAGTTGTTTTGGATACAACAGCTCTACCTTCTTACTCCCCAACTTCCCTTGATAGGACTGCTGTAGATCCACCTAGGCAGAGAAGTAGCTCAGATAGCTATTTACTTGAACAGTAGACTCTTCAGACTCAGGCCTATACTGACCCTGACTTTGACTCTTTCTAATTGACCTTTGCGTGTGAGTGTGCATCCATTGAGCGATCGCAGCTACATCAATTCGACTTCAACTTACAACATCAACACTGACAACACTGACGACTTGTTTTACTGACCTGACTCGAACCAACAGACCTGCTAGCTCAGAATATTGATTCCCAGCTCCCCAAGAACATCTAGAACAGTCTCTAGGTCCACGGTCGCTTGCCAAATCCAGTGCGTATCCTATTACCCGGTTGGAGTACTGACGTTTGATTTGACAGCATACTACTGATTCGCTCCTCTCTCAACGAACTCAACCTGAGCTCTTCACTTGGCAGTACCATCTGTAACTCAGGGAAAACCTGGTAGTCTTTTGAGAGACCACATCGATTACGATATCACCTACCGTGTCTAGCACAAGTTTCCCCTTTGCGGAACTCTAGCAGCGGAATCGCCTACGTACCCGTCTCGTATCTACCTCATTGGTAGACCCACACCTTGCCCCTTTCCCCTCCTTCTGTTCCAAGAAGGTCCCCCTTGTGCCACCCGTCGGTAGAGAGGCTCCTCCCATCAGAGGTGCTTTTGACTAAAACCGGGTTTTCGCGCGACAACGGTACTTCCAATAGATTCAGTATTGTGCAGAGTATAGAGCTCATGAAACCTACTAATCTCACTAGTGACATAGAACTGCATTGATCTTGTCTTTGCAACTTGTGATTGAGTTTCTAAAAGCTGCAAATCTCTTCTTGAGAGCAGCAAGCTTAGCTGACATCTTAGGATACCCTCTGTAGTGGACTGACAGAGAAAAAGTACAGCTGTAGCCACATGTAAGTGACTCTTTGATTAGCTGATTTAAAGTACCAGTACTCAAATGTCTTTTTTGATAGTTGTCATACTCAGAATTACAAAATATCCCAAAAGTATGAATTTTACATCATAAATATAGATATAGATTATGGAATATGAGGAATTATGGATTTAGCTCTGCATCCAGGCCCTGTGGATCCCAAAAACCTATGGGTTTTTGAGAGGTATGGACTGATAGGACTATAGATTACTGAAAATCCAACTGTAGATGTACTGGTAATACTTACACCTCAGCTGCTAGATTTTCACTGTTGCTTGCTTCAACATCAGTAAAAGCAGTGCCATGATTGCCAGATTTTCCAAGATGAGTCTCATGTACTCAGACCAAGCAGACAGTGTTTGCTCTTTCGCCCACATTCCCAATCTTGTTACAAAACACCTGGCCTCGTTTGATGCACGGGTGATTCATTGGTATAGCCAAGGTGTGTGTAAACTTCCTGTGGGCGAGCGAGATGCTGAACTCGAATGTGCAAGCCTTATACTGGTGTTGCTCTAGCAAACACGTTCAAAGATTCCCTATAGGAAGTTGGAATTGTAGTTAAGGTTAGCGGTTATCTCACGAGATAGAATTAAGCGGACTGACGATGATCGCAGGTCCTTGACACTACGTGCAATAACACTTTAAATAACGACACCATGGTGTGAAAGCCGAAGCGGATTGGTGAGGTATTCCTCGGGAAGGTGTCCCGAACACCGTGACCGTACGTGTCCCACAGCTTGGATGATGTCGTTGACCACAAGGCTTGCCGACCACAAGGTTTTGCACCCCGTCAAAACCCGAGCGAAAGATGGACTGACTGAACCGGATGAGATTGAGAGGCTCGTAGAAATAGCTGATGAGCGTGACAAAGAGGAGGAAGCGGTAGCCACCGATGACGACAATGATATGCTCTAACAGGCTCCAGGCCTGCGACGACAACGACAACGACGAGGAAGAGAAGCTGAAAACAAAGGCACGTTCAATCAGATAGATGCTCGCAAAAGTGAGTATAAGCACGTACGAGATAATCGTCCCACTGATACGCGTCCAACTAAGTTTTGCGAATTTGCCTCGAAAGTGGGCAAGCGACGACGACGCGTGGGAAGAGGGATGTTGCTGATGTCCGAGCGATACCGTTCAAGCTTGACTATTGTTGATAGGATGCGCAGCGATGGATATGCCTGGACACATAGGGGAACACGGGCGAACGGAAAGAGGGATAGGGGTGATGCGATATACAGAGAGAGAACGGCGAGGAACAAGTCGTTGAGGAAAGCTGAGTGATGGGATGGCGATGGCGACTTGAAGAACCCGATATTGGGGCTTGCTCGTGTTTGAAACGTCGATTACGGAGAAGACTGAGCGCCTTTGGACGCGGTGCGAGTTGAATGGGCACCTGAGGATGTGGAATTGGCATACCGAGCTGCCTCGATGGCTGTAGACAAGGGGCGAGGTGGTGTTGAGTTGATATCGTAGCCAGTAGTGCGAATCAATCTTCCAACAGATTCTTGATAGCACGATCAGACGCCAGCGAGGCTACTTTCGTTAGCCTTGGGTGGGACTATCTACCCCCGAGTATGTCCTCGCATATCTACCCTGTCGAGAGCTGAGAATGCGACTGAACAGAGTAGCCTCTGAGTAGAGAATAACGAATGACGAACCGTTGAGCTCTCCATTGAACCACGACAACAACAACCCTAAAGGCCACCAACCAAATCCCTAGAGTGTTGGGCACAGATTCGCTCTAGCCCCGCCAATCGATCCATATTCCCAATGGTAGCATGGCCGGAATTGATCAGCAATGGCGGGAGCCGACCGAATGTGTTGCTATAACGGCTGCTCCCAGAATGCATTGCCTCGAGACGTTGTGGGTGTGCCTGTGACCGTAGAATGATATAGCACAGGATTCATGGCGTAGGAAGGGAGATACAGTTTGCACAGGAAAGGTTTTGACAGGGCATAGTGGTGGGAACAGAAACAGATTCTCATCAACGACGGCGACGACGATGGGTGGCAGAGATCGGGCTAGAGTCGGCGACGAGGATCAACGGAGAACGTTTTGTGCAGAATGCGTAGCAAAATGAACACGTTTTGCGATGAAATGACCGGAAAAGTCAACTCCATCAGAAGAGGGACAGTGATTTGTCAGCAGCTCCCATCAGCGTTGTTCTTCCTTCTCCTTGCTTGTCCCTCTTCCTCCAGCACTCCACCGCTCTTTTACCCCCTTCTCTTTCTTTAAAACCTCTTCCCACCCTATTTCTCACAGCAGAAAAATATGGGCTGCGTCCAGTCCTCTGGTGTCGATGAGGAGGCTAAGGCCCGTTAGTGTTTTCCCGCTTTTTCTCCCTTATACTTCCGTCTTGCTGACGAGCGCCCATTGTGTTGGTTTACAGGCAACGACGAGATTGAGAGTCAGCTCAAGCGGGACCGTATGATGGCTAAGAACGAGATTAAGATGCTGTTGCTCGGTGCTGGAGAGTCAGGAAAGGTGTGTCTCATCTCTCCGTTTCCGTCGAAACCCACTTCTAACCAGGCCTCTCTCTCTCCTTCCCCAGTCGACGGTCTTGAAGCAGATGAAGCTCATTCATCACGGCGGTTACAACCCACAGGAGAGGGATTCCTACAAGGAAATTATCTTCTCTAACACAATCCAGTCAATGCGGTACGTTCAGCTTTCCCGAGATTTCTATATTAACGGCCCCTAACCCGTTCATTATGACTCTCAGGGCCATCCTCGATGCTATGCCCCAACTCGATATCTCCCTGAACCCACAGAACGACGCACGCAGAGCCGTCGTTCTCGCTCTTCCTGCCCAGATTGAAGGTGACGTGCTCCCACGAGACGTTATCGACGCAGTGCGCAACCTTTGGCGGGATCCTGGAGTCAAGGAGGCCGTTCGTCGATCGAGAGAGTTCCAGCTCAACGATTCTGCCGTGTACTACTTCAACTCCATCGAGCGGATGGCCTCCCCAGACTACCTCCCAACGGATCAGGATATCCTGCGGAGTCGTGTTAAAACGACTGGTATCACGGAGACGACGTTCAAAGTGGGCGAGCTTACCTACAGACTCTTCGATGTTGGAGGCCAGAGGAGTGAGCGTAAGAAGTGGATACATTGCTTCGAGAACGTTACGGCCCTGGTCTTCTTGGTCTCCCTCTCCGAGTACGACCAGATGCTATATGAGGATGAGAGTGTGGTATGCCAGTCTTTCCTTACTCACTTACCTCCTTTGTCTCACTCTCGTTTCCTTTCAGAACCGTATGCAGGAGGCTTTGACCCTCTTCGATTCCATCTGCAATTCGAGATGGTTTGTCAAGACTTCCATCGTAAGCCATCTTCCTGGGAAAAAAATCCCTGCTTATTGACACGACCTCTTCACAGATCCTTTTCTTGAACAAGATTGATTTGTTCGCGGAGAAGTTACCTCGATCGCCTCTTGGTGACTACTTCCCTGATTACTCAGGCGGCGACAACTACGACGCAGCCTGTGATTATCTGCTACACCGCTTCGTATCTCTCAACCAGAGCGCTGCAACCAAGCAGATATACGCCCACTACACCTGTGCCACCGATACCCAGCAGATAAAGTGTACGTTCCTTCGTTTGTTATGCTTGTGTTCGACGCCGTGCTCATCCTTACATCCTCTGACAGTCGTGCTCAGTGCTATCCAAGATATCCTTCTACAGCTGCATCTGAGAGAATGTGGTCTGCTCTGACCGCTTCCGTTCTTGTCGTCATATTTTTTTCTCTCGCTCGTCTTCGTGCACCCCCTGTTGTCACTTTTATAAAACTGCCATCCACTTTCATGCCGGAGACAAGCAGTATCATTGTTTTTGGATCGCCGTCTTGTATATTGCAAGGTTTCCACCCGCCGCACTCCTCCCCTTTGATTTCATCGTACCATATATAGGATAATTCATCTGGCTCGCTGCCGTTCAACCTTCCTAGGCGCACCTGAGCCTCCTTTTTTTTATTTCTTTTTTAAGCCTCGCTTTCCCTTCTCGTGTGTTATAAATTTTCTTTTACTCACCCATCGCTCCCTTTTAGCTTTCTGTTACTTGCTCTTGCCAGTCCTGTGGCGACGTATACGACCCTTGGAATGTCAATGTGTTCATATACGAAATGCAGCAATGAATGGACCTAGCTTGTCGTCATGGCGCCGAGGTCTTCGAGAGGTTGACAGCTCTTCTCGCCTCTACGTTCCCCTTTCGCACATTCCCAATCCGTTGTCACTGATCCTTGCCCCTTGATGGGAACTCTTCCACTATTTATTGTTTCACCTCAACACTGAGGTAAGGTGGACGACAGCCCATCCAGGGTGGTGCAACATCTTCTCGTTCGTTCGCTCGCCGAGTATTCAGTATCAGCTAATCGGCGTATGCATGTCTCGCTCGTCTCACTAGTTGACTTGGTTGGCCTCTCACCTTCGTTCTTTGACCCTCTTCGACCGCTCTCAGGCGCCTTCTTGTCGCACCTACAGTTAACGTTACTCCGTTGCAATGCCCTCTCGTTCTGAGCGTTCACCCTCAAATATATGTCGCCACCACTGCGTATATGATACTGTCCTTTCGCAGTAAGGCCTCTCTATTTGCCTCTTGGTTCTTCGTGGTCTTTGCTCGTCAGCAGTACGTTCTTGTTCCTGTGCAATTATTTTTAACGTGGTGCTCAGCCCTCCAGCAGCTTCCATGCAATTCTGAACACCAACTACAACGACGTCGACGAGGCCACCACTCTCGACGAAGACGAACTTCACTGTCACCTTACTTCCCTGACCTGTCCTCCTCCAGGCTGGCCAGTCGGTCCTGTCGTGGTAGGAAGAGCACACAGCTGATTTATCTATCGGTTCTTTCTTGTGGTCGCAATACTGACCCACCGAACAGCTTCCTCCGTTGATATTGAGCGCGTTTTCAGAGCCGCAGTCGCTTCATCCTCCCTTACATCCGCAACCGTCTTTCTGCTAAGGGCATTCGAGCCATTATGGGTCTCGCTGATTGGCTTCAACAGTCCGTCATCCTGGATGCCACTATCTTATTCACCGCAACACCCAGAAGAGATTGTTGTTAACAAGGATGAGGTTAACGAGTAGACACATGTGTTGTAGTCGTAGCTAGTTATAGAATATCATAGTTCTCAATATGCAAGATCTTGTTAATATACTTTATACAGGGTAAACACGTTGAATCGTATTCTAGACAGTCTATACGGAGCTAGTGAAGAGAGGGTGACCCATGGCGGGCCAAACAGAGCTACATGTTACATCTCGGGAGGGCCCCACACAAGTTCGAGCATACGCTCCATGCGCGTAGATGTGATCTTTTCATAGTCCTTTTGGTGTCCCAAGGACTAGGAAAAGATTGTATAAGATGGCAGCTCCTGTATAGCAAGATCGCCAATCACTGTATATCGTGCAGGGGACAACACAACTTCGAGCATACACTCCATGTGCGTAGACGTGATCTTTTCATAATCTTTCGCCTTCGTGGGACCTGTGATCGCTGAAGTAAGATGAAAAGGGTATCGCACCTCACCCTCCTTACCCGCCCAATCGAAATCAATCAATCGCACAGGATTTCCGTCGCAAGGTGGTGAGTCGAGTAGCATAAAGTTCGGTCGTCGCAAGTCCCCATGGACAAACCCACCAGCTCGCAGCTCCTGGACAGCTGCACGTACGTATTGACCAAGGTCGTCAGGTAAGGGTGTTGTGCTGTCGAAACGGTCGTGCAGGGTCTGGCCTTTGACCATGTCCATCACAACCATCGACAACCCAGCGTACGTGTACTTTGAATCCGGGTCCAAGGGCCCAAACCACCTGAGCTTGGGAGCCAATCCCTGGCGAACCATGTGGTTGTGAGCGGCTTCACCGTACTGAGAGACGAACTTCACCACCATGCGTTCTTTGGTCTCGAGAAGCATGACCTCGAAGCACATACACGTCGTGCTGTCTTGTAGCGGACGGACATAGACGAACTTCACCACCTTCCCATCCTGGTTGTAGGAGGTGATGTGAGGGAAGAAGCGAGGATGTATAACTTCGGGGTGCGGAGGGGGAGAGAACTCGAGGTTGGCATAGTAATCCTTCAGCGTTTGCAGCGGTTTGTGTAACGCGAATAGAGTGCGTGCCACTTCGAAGACCTGGGAAGGGTCAGATACTCGGGAGCAACCGAGCCACTGGTAGCTGGTGAGCCTCTGCACAACGGGACCGTAGCCGGTGTAGACACCCCCAGCTACAAGAAGCCATGGGCCTGCGATGCTGATGAGGAAAGTCGGACAACAGCAGGTGTCAAGAATTTGCGTGCGCTAAGGTATAGAGAGAGCAGATGAGTTCAGAATCAAGCTGGATACAGCAGAAGCTTGGCTCTAGAAATAGGGGCTTACCTCTGTGGAAGCCCATGTCTTGCCGAAGGAGAAGGATGCTTGGACGGATGGATCACTGTCTCCAATGCCCCACTCGCTCGTCCATTCGACAATCATCCGGGAGGCCGCGACACGGATTTTCGTCTCACAGAGTCCCATCAAGTCTGCGTCGGTACCGTCCCAGTTCGTTACGCCAAGGGGCACAATCGCAAGAATCTGATAGAGGGTCTTGAAGACATCTGGATCACGTTCGTTCTCCTGGGTATGGATGATGCTGAGTTGGCGAATGAAATGCGCCGTAAGCTGCAGCACATCATCCGGGATGGTTTCCTCAGAATGCAGTCCTTGCAAGTACTCGCCAAAGGCAGCATGGCATAGCTCGATAGGCAGAGCGCTGCGTCCTGGACCGTCAAACGTTACACGTCCGTCGTAGACGCCAGTTTCTGAGCGGTCTTGCTGTATTTCGTATGTTGATGATCTCGCTGCGACAGAAGGACAGGGTGCGCCTCTTTGAAATCTAGCGGTCTTGTGTAACCCTGTATCACTCATTAGATAGATTTATGAGGAACAAAGGGGCGGGATACTCAGGATCCATGTAGAACGCGGGAAGGTCAACCACTTCATCGGTCGTCTCTTCCTGCTGGGGGATTGTGCGAGCGGGGAATGTGGGCTCAAGAATACCGATCAGTTGGACAGTCGATTTGCCGGTGTTCAAGCTTGCAAAAGTATCCATACTGGTGTCTATGGGATCGATGACCTTTGCCAAGTTGCCGTATTGCTCCGCGATGAGGAGAGCGAGCTTTCGGCTGGTGATGACGCACGAGGAGTATTCGTCCTTGATCTGAACATAGCGAAGTTGGGTGAGAGATCACGAATGATTGCTAGGCTGAAAATGTATTCACCTTGAAGAGTTGCACAATATATCTTGTGCCTAGATCATGATGTTTGTTATGTTTGTTCTCCAAGTCGTCACAAACCAATTTCAGCGGGCGTTCTGGGTCAAGAGAAAGTCGGGTTACAAAGACGTCCAGTGGTACTGGAGACTTGTCCTCAAAACAGTATACAATGATATCTCTCCTTTTTTGGCTGGTTGTGGACATGGGCAATGGATCCATGGCATTGGCAGGGTAGAAGATGGCGGTTCAATTTAGATTGGACGATGGTATCACGTGGTGAAGCTGCTCATCGTCTTGTTCCTCATCGCGTTGTTCCAAGTTTTCGATCTCGCAGCTGGTCATCGCTCATAGTCTCTGCTTTTTCTCTCCCAATCAATGTTACGCCGTCCCATCAACCTTTATATCCCGTCAAGCAGCGTCCAAGTAAACGATGTCGCTGAGAGCTTCATCTAGAGTTACGAGCTCCCACCTTACCTTACCTTGTTGGCTGCGGTCATGAGGGTCACCTCTGGCTTTCGCTGTTCCTTTCTTCGATCATGTTACACCTCATGAGTATTCTTTCCATCTATCACTTGTTGTGCCCATGTACTAGGTCGAACTAGTAAAGGACTGGCATATCCTCTATTGACACGGTACGAGTCCTTCTGTCTGAATTGCAACCAGCCTGCAGCCGTGATTGCTGCTTTCTCGACCTCGTAATCGAGAAAACTATACTCTGGCTCGTGGTATGGAACCGTTCACTCGTCTAACCGTTGAAGAGGTAAGTGGCTCGACGTCGTTGCAAGAGATCTATCGAAGTGCACTAGCTCCTCTTATTGGCTTTGCTCGTGAGTTTTACTGGTACCTTAATTGCTTCTCTACCCTCTGGATTGTTCCCCAGTCCATCGATCACCTTGACAGTTGGATTCCCAGTACGAATATCCTCATGAGCTGGACCCATGGGCGAAGCTTTCTACCTATGGTATGATGGAAACTCACTGTGTCCTTCAATGAACTGAACGGTGGTGTTTTGGGTGCTCACCGCAAAAAAAAACTACGTGCCAACTGCGCCGTTCGACTGTTGTCCTTGTAAGACCCTGCCCCCATAGCACGATGCTTCTCTCATTGAATCGATCCGGGTGCGTTTCGAGTACAACCATCATCAAGCGTTTCGTCCTGAATTTCCGAGTCATACCTGTGGGCTTGGGCTTCTCTTTCAAGTTGGTTCCGCGATGCTTCGTGTCGTTCTCTGGTCTTTGTTGGAGTTCAGTCCTCGCGTTTGATGGAGTCATAGACAGGTGCACGGTAGTACATAGAAAGACATTCGTACCACTGTAATAGAGACCTTCACTGTTGACCTCAAGCTGCTTATCCGTGCTCTCCCTCGGAGCACGTTCATGGACCCGGCTAGACCTCGGTTTTATCATTTGATGATGCGTCTAAGCCCACGGCATGATCTCGGCATCAAAGGCCAAGAGCGAAAACCAAGCTATCCGTGTCCCCCGTTGCTGCATCACCTTCCTTACCTCCTCCCAACATACAATGGACCATCCAAATTCCAACAGTGCAGCCGAAGCTGGTGTGAGTGCAATCTCTACGTTGATCCATAGAAATATGGGATTCGAGATCTAAAATTCTCACGTAACGGGGATCTCCGACTGTTTCGATGGTTGCAGGTATCCAGAAGAGTGGTAACGAATCAAACCGGAACCACAACTGTGGTAACCCTGACGTCGAGAACAACTCCGTTCTTGCTGTGACCAGCCTCGACCCGTATCAGTTTCGTCGTGGACTCAAGTCAGAGAACGAGCTTTATGAACTCAGAAGAACCTCCAGAGGTCGTCACTTGGTTGAGTACCATAGGAAGCAGAATGAGCTGATCAACAGCTTGTTGAAACCTATGGAAACTCATACTGAAGAGGCTAAAGCAGAGGAAACCAAAGCAAGATTACCTGTACGTCGTTTTGCTCTTTTTTCAGGCAGATTCCCTCTCATTGAAGTCGTCTTTCTACTCTAGGTTCGCATCGCTGGTCAGTATCGATGGTCTGCGGGCTGGTGCTGTACACTGACTCCTATTTTTGTGCTAGTTTGGTCCAGTTTAGTGGCCAATATCACTTTATCAGGCTTGCAGTGTACGTCTATCGTCCTTCGAATCCATGCTCGTTGGCTCACCTACTCGCCTCCAGTGTACGCTGCCATCTCTTCTGGGTCGTTATCGTTCCTCGCCACTGCACTCGATAGCGTGTTTGACCCTGCATCGAACGTCGCCCTGTACTGGCTTCACAAAAAGTCTCAACGTCTCGACTTGAGCAAATGGCCTGTGGGAGGTGTTCGACTCGAGACTGTGGGTAACATCGTATACAGTGCGTTTCTCTTCATGTTCTTCATGAAGGACAATGTACTCATAACGACCAACGATAGGTTTCCTCATGGCTGCAGTCAATCTTGTCATCATCGTCGAATCCCTTCAAGACATCGTATCTCATAAAGCAGACGACGAGCTCAAAGCTTTCCATCTACCTGCTGTCATTTCAGTTGCTATCGCTTTAGGTTTATTACACTTTTTTACTTCTCCTCGTTTCATCACACTAACGTCAGTCGTTCGTAGGCACGAAGCTCGCTCTCTTCTTCTACTGCTTCAGCATCAGGAAACACTCAAGTCAGGTTCAGGTATTATGGGAGGACCATCGTAACGATCTGTTCATCAACGGCTTTGGTATGCTGTTTCTTTTCCTCTTTCCTCTTGGCCTCCACGACTCAACGCATCTATAGGATTGCTCATGTCTATCGGGGAAGTAAATGGGCATGGTGTACGTATCAGCAACGACTCTGATCCATGGCTTAAGCTCGCACCTTACCGTCCACCAACAGGGCTCGACCCTTCAGGAGGTCTCATCGTACGTTCTCCTCTAAGTAACACCCACCCTTCACCTCTTCACACACACACACACACACACCCTCTTCATCTCCAGATCGGTGTTGGCACCCTGCTCTCTTGGAGTCGTACCATATACGGCGAATTCTCCCTCCTTATTGGCAGATCGGCGCCAAAGGAGTTCATCGGCCTAGTCATCTACAACGCTTCCACGTTCAGTGAGGACATCGTGGGCGTTGATACCGTTCGAGCTTACCACGTCAGTCCCCCTTCCTTGCTTATTGTATCTCTTTTCCCCCACTCACGCGTCTTTCCCTCTCTCTCTCTCATCTCGCGTATCTTCTTGAACGTAGAGCGGACCTGATTACATAGTGGAAGTGGACATCATCATGGACCCTGCGACGCCGCTCTCCCACACCCACGACGTCAGTCAGCAGCTGCAAGATAAGATCGAGGCTTTGCCTGGTGTAGCAAGAGCGTACGTTCATGTCGATTGGGAGAGTGAGCATACCCCTGTAAGTTGTATTCTTTTCTCGTAATGATTTTCTTTGGCTAACGATGTTTTCCTCCTTCACAGGAGCACCGGAAGCACTTGTAGCTGGCACCGAGAACGCGTCTGCGAAACGCACAAGAGGAGGTTCTGTCAACGCCATGCGATCCTTTCTCTACCGAAGAATAACCTAGAATCAAGGATTCCTTTACCTGTTCCCATTTTTGTCGATATCCTAATGTCTAACTGTCTTAAGCTGACCTCCTTACGTGCCTTACTATGTATAGATGCTACTTGTGATGATACTCATGATGTCAGCTACGCGTCCCCCTTTCTTGGAAATTCATCTATAATCCTGGTGGATGTTACAGTATTCCTCATAGGGGCTATATTCCCAAGGTAGACCCTCCCTCGAACATGACGAATGTAGTGAACCTGGTCCTCTGCCTATGGTTTAGCTCAAGAGGTGCTCCTTGGGTTGAGGGTATCGTGGCACTGAGGATCTGAACCAGGCTTGTAGCCTGGATGGTTCCCAGTGCACATCGTTCTACTTGAAGTGTGAACTAGCCACGCAAGCCAGATAGACGTCTCACGTTCAGAGCCGACCGCTTGACTCAATGCCCGCCCGGGCTCTGGAAACGCATCTCTGGTCTTGCTTTGATGTTAAGACGAAGTGAACGTTATGAGAGAAACAAGCGCAGTGTAATACGTGAGCAGAGTACGAGTAGTTAGATACATGAGATATCATTAGTACGACAAGTATAGGACTAATATCGGGAGGGGAAAGTACCGTAGAATGACAATATAGGAGATGCGAGCAGAACAAGGAACCAGCCTCAGCGCGTAGGCAATCTAGTTGTTCAAAGCAACTGAGGGGTACACGACATGAGGCCAGGTTCCTAGATCCCTGAGATATCTGCGGCCTTGACCTCGTACACAATCGGTTGGTCGAGTTGATAGTCAGCAGACTTGAGTTGGTCCATGAACGACTTGAATTGTTTGAAGAGCTCGACCTTGTCAACGAGCTGGCGAGCGAAGTCATAACCAAGGCTCTAGATCCCAATGATACCTGAACGTACCTGGAAATGTATAACCCGAGCTGATGGACTGGGGAGACAATAGAAGAGAGTTTCCCTCCGAGGAGTAATTTCTGCTGGCAAGAGGTGAGACGTCGTATCAAACATTATCGCAGAAACGAGCTCACCCTCCTTGGACTCGTAAACTATTCTGAACGGCATCAGCCCTGGAACGGTGGGACAGTCAAGCTTGATTTGTCGCTTCAACAGCCTCTTACGCTGGAACAACGTCAGCGTCTTCTTTCGACACTCTTGTTCTTGCTTGGGAGGCGGTGGGAAGTGTTTTGAGGTGATAAGTTTCGTCTTGCGAGGTCGTCGTTTCTTCGTCTTCGCCTGTACAGGTGGAGATTGGGGTCGTGTGTTAGAGTCGTTTTCTGGTTCTGGTTCTGGTAGCGGCACCATGTCTACAAGATATTTCTTGACGAGGTCCCAGATATTCATGCCCAAGAAGCAAACAACTCGTGGATGAAATCGTACGACTTTCCTGAGAAAAGGTAAAACCCCAGCCTCTTGCTCAGTCATGCTGAGCTCTCGAGCCTGAGGCGGAGCAAGCATCAGTAGGATTGGTGGACTGGTCGGTGAGGGATACGTACCTCCTTTGAGGGTCGGTCAGTAAGATTAGTCTAGAGAAACATCGTCAGTTTCTATCAGCCTTGTGGTGAAAGGAGACAGCGGGACGAACTAGGCCAAAGTTGTAAGCGTCTGGGAGAGTAAAATCCTCTTTGGCAGGGAGCAGTCGTTCCGTGAAACCTATCCCAGTCAGTCGGTAGTGAGAAAGAAGAAAGAGTCGTTAAACCAACCTCCTCGATGTAGACAGGGCCAAAAGTGGTTCGTAGGATGTGCGTAGTGGTGTCCAATTTCTGCAGATTGGTATCCAGGGCTGGAGAGAAAAATAAATAAAGTTCAACTCGAGCTCAGAGCGACAAGAAGTGCTGACTTTATACCACAGAACATGACTGCGTGATGAAGGCAGTGAGCCATGGACATAACTAGGTTGCAAACGAGCTTACTGTCGAGGTCCTCCTTCAAGTAATCCTGCAGAAGGTGGAGATGGTCGTACGTTTCTGGTGGTGCATAACCTCGTATGATTTTACGGCGCTTTCGACTTGGAGTCGGGGGTGGTGAGGGTAGCGTTTGAGAGCTAGTTTGCTCGGGAACGATCGTGGATCGTGGTCTTTTTAGAGGAGATCGCCTAGGACCTGTAGCAGCTCAGTAAAGACTATATGGCAAGATTAGAGGTGACTCACTTGGGTCAAGCAGTGCGTATTTCGTAAAGATGCAGCCAGGTTTGGAAGGAGAGGCAAGACTCGTTTCAGAGTCAGGATCGTTCTCAAGCGTCCCAGTTACAACGATATCACCATGCTCGAGTTTCTCAGCCTTTAGTCCAGCCATCCAGGTGTTGCGTAGAGTCCAGATTGCTTTAGCTGGGTGGTGGTAGGGATAGGAATTAAATCCCAGGGACCACACGTGATGACTTGAGGTCTTCTCGGAGGGCCATCACGACGTCAACGACCCTAACTTCAACCACTATCAATATGGCTCACGTCCGAGTCCCTACTGCTTTCTATCGTCTTCGCTCTCTATCCATGTTCCATTAATTTCAGCGCTCTGACCCAATGCAATATATCTATCTGCCCATATCTACTTATCTTCTCGCCCACACTCTCAACTTGCCCTATCTGACCTGCAGCTACCTCATTATAATTAGACACGCAAATGCTGCCAAAGCGTTTGTGAGGGCATACCTTGGATTGTAAAGGGAATATATTCCCATGGCTGCAATAAGAATCTTGCTGCGTCTGGCAGAGTGGAGGCTTACTGAACCCAACCACTTTGTGTTGCTCGTCATGATCTCATACAGTACGTTGCATGGCGTATCCTGCCTCTACTTGGAGGATCGCATACTTATTGACACCCGTATCGGGTAGTGAAGGTGGAACAGTTTGTATGATCTGGGTGTCCGCATCGACTTTTGTCGCGTTGCAGGGCGACGAGCATTGCCTTTCTGGAGGTCTACGATGTCAAAACCGTAAGTACTGGGACTGCAGTACTAAGACGTGTCCCCCACACTCATGATGTTTCAGGTGTCCTCTCCATTTGATCTCACAGCTCATGATCTTCATACTGCTGGTAAAATCGTTTTCCTCTCGCCTCTAATTGTTTGCTCATAACCTTAATTTGGATAGGATAATCGAGGTATATTACTCCTGAGATATGGTAATCCGTCAGTCCTGCTCTTCAAACGTGAGATCATCTGACATGCGCCTCATCCATTTCTCTCATACGTTCATTGTACAGTTCGCTTGCCCGGTCCAGCAGTCGAGGCGGCCTTGCTGACTTCCTTTGCTTCTGTCGTTTGGATCTGGAGGACGTTCCATGCCGTCGTGGTTACAGATACCCTTTTACCCTTCAAGACGAGTGGGTGAAATACTCTGTGGCGTTCACGCCATAACCAGAAATCGTTCCACCTCCACTCTTTGTTGGCTATTTTTTCGGTTGGGCTCTCTATACGCGCTCCGTCACAACGTACTGCTAACGCCCGAACCTCCCTCCTATGCTGGTTCAATCGTGCAGGCTTCCCATAGCAATGCCATTTTGAAGATCTCAAGCACTATTGGTCGCGTTTCTCAATGAAGACCAAGTTCTCTATCATCCAAGTCCCTGAAGACCGTCGCAGACAGCAAGCCTCAATGGTTACTACACGTGATGCCCCATTCCTTGACCTGAACCACCACCATCTGCGACCGGTGAGTCACTATACGCTAGCGCTACTTCAGATCCTGTGTCCTTATTTTTCGGGTCCAGAGTTCCTATGGCTGAAGGAGGGAGAACCTGCAAATGCCAAACGATACACGTTGATCCATCCCCCTTTGCGCTTCAAGCGAATTTTCGCAGACAAACAGAGCAGCAGAGACACAATGCCACACGGACCTCCACGAAGAAGGAATCGCGGCTCTTGTCCGCTTTACCCACAACTTTTCCCGCTCCCCTCGTTTTACCTGAGGACGATCTAGCCCTTGATCCAACCTATCCTCCTCAGAGTCTGCGGTCTTGGGTCAGGGAGAAAGATAGGAATGAAGTGACAGCAGAGCGCAATGTCATCTACGTTGCCTCCCCTCCCCATGCCTCCCTGGACGCAGACAATATAGATGATTGGGCTCAACCTCGTAGGAGTGGAAAGCCTCTTAAGAGACAGGCAGCTCCAGCTCCGGCAATAACGCGGACATCCCAAACGGACCCGTTTTCGGTACCTCATACTCAGGACGTAGTCGATTACCTGTCTGCGTTTTATCACGGCATGACGGTCAAAATTCTACCCACAAACGACTCCCTTTCCTTTGTCAAATGGTCTGAGGACTCCCGTCCAAAGAAAACCAAGTCGATGATGCCAAGCTTCATCGGCTTCTCAGATACGAAGGAATGTGTCAGGATTCGCGTCCGCTCAACCCCCTCCAAACCATTTCCTTGCCAGCTGAATTTGGACGACCTACTGGATGCGGCCATCGACATGCTCCCCTCCGACGCTTACGCGATCCTTCTCCTTGTCTCTCATGATCTGTATGAGGACGATGATGACGATTTTGCTTGTGGTCGTGCCTATGGTGGTAGTCGCGTCGCTGTGGTCTCAATGGCCCGTTATAATCCCGACTTGGATGAAGACCAGGGTGTTGATAGGGTGCATTCGTGGCCAGCTTCGCACTGTAAGGATTATATCCTCACCTGCTGTCAAGCCGCCCAGCAGCTCAAGCCTGGTACAAAGAGGAAGAGGACCTTGCTGACCCCGTTATCCGATCATATGGACTCTCAATCCGACTCCTCCGACCCCTTTTCCCCCCTTGGAAAAGCGATAGCTACCCATCGTTCCCTCTTTCTGCACAGGCAATCGATGTCTACAGCTCAGCTCTCAGGCCTTTGGTTAGGCCGAGTTTGTCGAACCGCCAGCCACGAACTTGGGCATTGTTTTGGTCTAGATCATTGCGTGTACTATGCATGCTCCATGCAAGGAACTTCTTGCCTTGCTGAGGACTCCAGGCAGCCACCTTACCTCTGCCCTGTGGATTTAGCCAAGGTGCTACGAGCCACAGGGGCGGATGAGAGAGAACGATATCGCGTGCTGTTGAAATTTTGTGAGAGATTTCCGGAGATTCATCTTTTCGAGGCTTTCGGCGCATGGATGAAAAGGCGGCTGGGGGAACTTGGAGTTACGACAGGCAGCAGGGAGTCTAGTGGTACTTGAGCTGATGTAATTTCGTGTACGGCCTATGGAACATTGTCGGTCCAAAATGAAGAAAGAAGTGTCTATACATTGTGAACAGTTCCAGGTCCTACCTGGGTCTAAGTTCAAGAACTTACAAGGCACAGAATCTTTGGTCACAAGATCGCGTACGACTTGGCTTTGCGCTTCCAAGTTCTCTACTTTATCCCGCCATGCGTCCTCCTGGTGCTGAGACTTCGATCCTCCTCTTATCTATTTACTACCATTGAGCGCCCCAGTAACGGAACTCCTCATTCAATCCGTATCAGTTGACCTGGATTGCGCGTCCAATTCCAACAATTTTGCCTTCGGACCATGTGTACTCATCTCTTGGCAAAGTTCCCGCCTTCGCAATATAAAACTTTCATCTTCAGGCACTCCTGACCCCTTGAACGCTTTCTTGCGGAACAACTTCCAAGATGCGCACGGCACCTCTACTTCCCCTCCTTTTCGCTACTGTAGCCATCGCGGAGTCGACGGAGAAATCAGCTCTCGTTCCAGGTCTCGACTTTCCTGGGCTCGACCGTCTTTTCGACTCGATCTTTGGCAAGGTAGTTGTGAAGCAGTCTGAGTGAGTGGTTCTATATATCGTACTACGTTGTAGCATATCCTAACTTGTTTACTCCTGCTATTCAGGCTTGAGAAGACTCTGACTTCACTGGACGAGGTTGCCCGTAAAAACGGCGGCAATCGCGCTTTTGGTCTGCCCGGGTACGACGCTAGCGTCGACCTGATCCTTCAGAAGCTCTCCGAATTCGACAAGAACAAGGCGTTTAAGGTGTGGAAGCAGCCGTTCGTTGGTCTTTGGACCCAGGTTACCGTGCACTCTTTCAGCGTGAACGGAGAAGATCCGATTACACCTGCTACCCTCACGTATTCACCTTCCACCCCAGAAGGAGGCATCGAAGCTGAACTCATTGTCGTTCCTGGTGACGCCCAGCCATGCAACTCGGAGGAGCTATTAGCTACTGGGGTAGACGTCGTCGACAAGATCCTTCTCATTGAACGAGGACGCTGCCCAGACGGTACCACTTTCGCTGGTAAAGTCAAAACTGCGCATGGTGCTGGTGCTCTGGCTACCATCATCTTCAACAGCGAAGACCCTCCCATCTCCGGCGGTACTCTGACGAACCCAAACCCTGAGTACGTTCCCGCTGGCCTGCTCCAACGTGCACAAGGGTTGGCTCTCCGGGAGAGGATCCTAGCTGGGGAGACTCTCATCGCCCACTACTCGCAGACCCAGCTCGTCGAGAACCGTACTACTACCAATATCATCGCTGAGACGAAGGCAGGCGATCCTTCCAACGTCATTATGGTAATGGCCTCAGTTCTTCATCGTTCTCGTTCTGACCACTCACGATCTTAACTCTCTTAGCTGGGAGCCCACTTGGATAGCGTGCAAGCTGGACCAGGTAAATAACCCATTTTCTCGCGTCTAAATTTATTGTCCTTGTATTGATGACTCCTAGGGATCAACGACGACGGATCTGGCACATCGCTAATCCTTGAACTATTCCGCACCCTGACCCCTACCGCTCGCTTTGTTCCCAACAAAGTTCGCTTTGCTTGGTGGGGCGCAGAGGAGTAAGTCCACATTATCCTTCGCCCTTGCTCATCTTGACATTTACGATACGTCCATCAGGAACGGTCTACTAGGTTCCAAGCATTACGTCGAGACTCTCAGTGACAAGGATGTGGGCGACCTTCTCGTCTACCTCAACTTCGATATGGTTAGCCGTGGCTTCTATGGAGTGTTTGACGGCGATGGCTCCGAATACGGTCTCGTTGGTCCCCCAGGATCTGAGGTCGTCGAGAAGTTGTTCCACTCCCACTTCAAGAGGAAAGGTATTGCAGTGACAGAGGCAGCGTTCTCCGGTGTAAGTTATGCTCATATCGTTGTTCTACCCCTACTTGAGCTGCCAGTACTCATCAATGTCCATTTTCAGGGATCGGATTACGCCCACTTTTTGGACGACCTCGACAAGCCAATCGGTGGTCTGTTCACCGGCACCGGTTTCGAACAGGATCCATGTTATCACCAAGCCTGCGATACTATTGACAATCCTAACTTTGAACAGCTATACAACAACACACTCGCCGCTCAAGAGGTGTTAGGCATCCTGACGATTGCTGGGCCACAGATTATTCCCAAGGCTGAGCCATCTTCCAGAGCATCCGTCGTTGCTTCAAAGAAGACTGTGGAGTGGACGCATTTGGAAGATGACGCACACAGTTGTAGGGACGAGTTGTAGTTCATCAACGTTCATCAACCATCTGCTTGTATGTTACTTTGAGCTCGAGAGAATGAGATATACTTCAGCGACACTGCTATGGACTCTATGATAAGATTCAAATATATCAATATCAAGTATTAGCAGGTGGGGGCAGAATAGACAATGTTCGATGACTAAATTGGGTGTAGTGTATAGAGTACGAAAAGTGTTTACCGATTGAAGGGAGTCATGACGAACGAGAGAACCTGGACGAAGGTCGGGTTCTTTCCTTCGGACGAAGTTGCCTTGCTTGTAACTCTAGACAGGCCACAGTCTTCTTGCGCTTTGTACTCCTCGACTTCTCCTCCTCCTGGAGTTGGCCTAGTGGCTTCTCCGCCGCACGCTTGGTAGCTTTGACCTCTAGATTGGCGATGTTGATGTCGAGACGGCGCTGAACAAAGGCCTTCTTGTCGCAAGGTTTGGATAAAAACTGACCAATGTCCCGCAGAGCGACGCTCCGAACCTGACCCCACGAGTGCCTCAAATTCATGCGACACGTTCCTCGATCGCAGGCGTAGAGCCTGGGCGAGATCTTGAAAGTCGAGTATTGCTTCAGCTTTCTGACCTCCCCCAACTCCTCTGGCTCCTTGGACCCCTTTAGTTCCTTAGAGTCCTTCAGGCCCTTCAGGTCCTTTGGACCTCCCGAGTCCTCCAGCTTCCTCGGGTCTCTCTGTCTCTCTGAGAGCAACAGCGTCAACTCCGGGTCCTGACACCCAATCATTTTAGTCAGTGGACGTCCATACGTCAAGGGAACGATAAATACCCACATCTGATGACAGCCAGCACCCACAGAACGTGCAGAACGTCTGTTTACCAACGGCCCAGGGTTGGATATGTGGTGTTGAACTTTGAACAGTGGGGTGGCCGCAGCCCCATTCCTAACTGGATTGAGTGAGACCGTAGGTGGGATTGAATGACGGCGACCAATGGTCTCAGCCTTTGAGTCGTCGGGAGACGGTTTGGTACTCGAGACGAGGAGGGCAGAGCTTGAGGGATGTTGAACGGACTGCTGTTGGGGCTGCTGGGTTTCGGCAGGGTTTTTGTCTGGTCGTGTGACCGAAGCAGTCTCCCCTTTGGTGAAGGGGAGCACGGCGGCGAACACATAAATATATCGCCTCAGAAGGCCTAAGGGATCAAAGCAGACAAGGAAGTCAAACAAACATGAGCTCCGGCTCACTGCCAACACATAGAAGGATCTCATTGACAGTACCTTTTAGACAACTCCCATGCTCGACCTAACGCACAGAGGTGATGTGTTAATCTCTCAGATTCCAAAGCTTTTGCTGATATCATTCTCACCTGCGACGAGGTAGTTCGTGAGCATAGTCTGCAGTGCCAGGCTTCGGCTTCGAATGGCCCGTTCACTCGTTTGCAGTGGATGTCGAGGAGGTTGCGCCCATGGGTCCTGTGCTGTTCGTCCTTGGTGCGAATGGGGAGCATAGTCAAGATACGAAGAGGCGAGCTTTCGGCGCAGATGCTATGTTCAAGGAAAGCCGGCCCAAGTATCTGGCGATAGATCCATCGGCGGCGAATTATGAGATCTCTCAGGACGACTCGACGTGACCGCGAAATGTGAAAAGCGGGCAAGTTGCATCGACGGAAAGCCCGTAAGGGTATGAATGGATCGACCCGTAGTACTTAGATTTTCCGATAACCCTGGTTAATGTATATCGTCAGTGTCAAACTTGCTTCCATGAGATTGCGCCAAAACAGACACAGAGCACATACTGCTTTTCCACTTACTCCAGCATTCAGTTCAGCCCTTGCAGGTACGAAGATTCGATGAGTCTTCTGTAGATCACTTCCCACAGAGTGTTTCAGAAATTTACAGGCTTCCGAGCGATGGAAACGGCGTCGAGTCCCATTCCTAGGAAGACAAGCGACTTGAAGAGTCTGAATCGTTGGACATGGAACTCGGAGGTTCAAACAAGATCAATTCGGTTTGTAGACCGGTATCAGAGGTGAAGGTACCAAAGCAAAATGTGTACTCGAGTCCCATCATGATCTGATCAAGCGTATGGACGTCTTGAGTAGGAGTATTGCTATTAGCTTGTAGGGGATACTCACAACGAAGGCTAAGGACATAGGCTTACAGCTCCCAAGCCGAGTAATATCGAAGAGAAGTAGTGGTCATCAAGCTGGCACAGCCGGACGGATAGCAAGCCCGGCGAAGCAATATTAGATTGAAGCGACCATTGACCCAGCTTGTCCTGGGTCGACAAATGCTACATTCTTGATCACCGCAATCTGCGAAAATTACGCTTATTTTAGGTTATCTTTGTATCTCAGTAGAGCAGTGGTTATTGACCTTTCGTAAATCACGGAATACAATTTTCATGTAACCCAAACGCTGGTAATTGTGAGCGATCGGAATGAAAATGAGTTTGAATGGCCACGATCGCTCCCGGAAGGTAGACAAAGAAATTGGTAGCACTTGACAAAGATAGAGACAAACACCGGCGTTCCGCATGGGCGGCCTCCATCGACCATGTCCAATACTCAGGTCTTATCTTCATCCTTGAGGCGGAAACCTATACGGACGAAACCGTGGAGTACGGTGTATGTATGGTGTGTAGTTGGTTGTGTCCTTAGAGAGTATTTTCCTGAGTCGTGAGATAAGCAAAATCCAACTCCTACCGATGGACCTGAGAAGATAAAAGATATGACGAATAATCCAAGAGGTTGTACGTGGGTGAAACGGTGGTCTCAAGGCAGGGTCCTACTGAACAGACGGGGACTTGGCTTTGGTCAGGTATAGAACGATATCAGGAACAGGGAGAGACAGACCTTATCATGATATCTTGTATAATTATGATCGACATAAAGTACTATCTCCAGGCAGCCGACTGAATGTTGACAAGATACTGTAAAATTTACTAACAGAAAGACGGAGACGACTGGGCGCAGCAACGCTACCGGAAACCAAACTTGTAAGCACCAAAAGACCAGTGATTGGAGATCCTAGGGTGAACCAATAATCTCAGCAAGAAATCAACCAATTCCATCGATTACAATTCATTCTCAGCGCACTGGCTACCAGTCACCACGATGGGCGACTAACCGTGCGTGGTCGTTCGAGAAGAGAAGTGCGGACATAACACTGCCACTTCTCTTCCTGTCACTGTCGCCCATCTATGACCATCGCTGTAGGTTTTGCTAGGCAGCAACGCCCACTGTGCGTACTACATCTCAAATGGAGAGAACTATTTGTAGTTCTAATTGCCACTTTCATGAATTTTACAATTAATTCCTTCATTTCCATTGAAACGCAAATATCGAATGTCCGACCTTCAAGTAGGAGGATCGACGGCACTGCTATTAGTGGATTATAATGGTTCAATAAATTTGACAGCCTCTATACGGCGATCTCGATTTGCTGTACTCGTCAGTTCCTCAGTGTGGCATAAACTGTCGGTTTTCCGCTCAAGGCCATAACCTATAAAAAGGTAGCCTGTCCCAAGATGCGAAAGTACCTGAACATCATCTACTGTCCTCTTACCTACTGTCATCTCACATCGACACCATGAACGAAGCTTCGGAGCAGTCGATAGTAGATTTCGTAGGCCTCTTGGCCTCCCTCGTGGTTTTCATAACATCATTCCTACCCCCTCACAGACAGTCGGAGGCTTTGGCGACCCTCCTACAGCTGGCCAACAGGGGATCACCACTGGATTCCATCGAAGAGGTGGTTACTTGTCTCGTCGATGCTCAAACTAACCCACTCCTGGCTTCTTCTTCGACACCTGCTCCCCCACTCGATCCACAAGTTGCGACGCCGACAACAGAGGCGCCTGTTCCCGACTCTCCTTCAGTCATGAAGGAGATGGTTCACTCATCTCCAGGTTTGTCTCTCAATGGACCGTATCACATTCCCGACCTCTTAACCTGATACCGAATTCTTTCCGTCACTATAGACCACGCTCAGGATGAGCTCCCTCTCCCGCCTCTTCCACCGCCTCCGTCTGCACCATTCTTCGCTCGCGAAGAAACTCCCGCGTCCGAGGTGATCTTGGTCGGTCAGTGTTCTAACAACCTATTCAATGCACTATCTTATGCTGATAATTCGGTAGACGGTCCTTGTCCTATTTCCAAGTCCGATCCAGTCAGGAAGAGCTCAAAGAGAAATTCAAGAAAGACACGGACAGACGCTGAACCCACTCTTAATAGCTTTGCGGCCTCTACGAGTAGCCCTAATGTACGTGCATGCATCTTTTTATCTCCTCTCCGAGTCCATTCGCTGATTGTGGTGTTGATAACAGATTTCTCCCACTAATAAGAGGTCGAGAGGTGTTGAAGATGGCGGAAAGCCCTCCAAGAAATCGAGGCAAGTCGAGGAGGCTCCTCAGCCGACCAAGAGGACGAAGACGAAGACGGGAGACCAAGCCCCCAGAAGAGAGAGAAAACGTGCAAAGTCCTGCATGCCCTGAAGATTTTTATCCAATTCAACCATCCCTTTCCGTATGACTCACTTGGATGCTACTCTTAATGTTTTTCATTTGTTCTCTTGGTACAAGCTTCCCTCCCTGTCAAATTATTTTATTCCCATTGCCCATTTCATTTTCAATTTTATACATGTCTGTCCTAATACGCAGTCGTCCCGACCACTTCTCAACTTTGAGCTCCATGACACCCCTTAGTAGCTCCTCCCCACTACCTTACTGCGTATGCACTACTTTTTGATTTATATACACCTTATTGTTTCTCTGCCCGTTGAACCACGGCCTATTTTGTCGTTGTGTCTATTCCTCCAAAAGACGATTGCGCTTCATGAGCAATATGATTCTTGGATAATAATAATAAAAATTGAGGAATAGCAGGTGTGCAGTCAACGCCTTGGCTTGCTCACTTGTACTATATTTACTCATCCTGTACGTCTCACATGGATTTGCATTTAGTCAGGACTCAATGGTCTCATCGAGAGAAATAGATTCTCCAGTAGTAAGGACGATACAACACCGTCACAAGGAAGCGACAGTGACTACATACCACAAGCCGATCCAGGACCAGAGTCAGCTAAAAAGCCCTGATATCGTTGGTAGTGTTATCCATATGCCAGTCGAAGGGACCGAGCTGTTTTATGTATGGTTCTAGAGTCGACGTCGGAATGAAAAATACTGCAGCGGCAGCGAGTGGTACGTATCTAAGTGGCGGGATCATGTTCGAAGAGAACGTTACCAGCTCGCCCCCTGGTAACAAATGTTTTTTATGTACCGAGATGATCAAGGAGATGTCAGCGACCAGCTTGAGGGATATAACAAGGTACTCTTGGTTTCTCCCCTGGTCCAGGTGTAGAGCCAGGAGAAATAGAATGAGTATCTGATCCGATTTCAAGGGCAAGAGCGGCTTCTGTATACAACATATGTCGTCGAGCTCCGGTAAGAAACATTGCACAAGAGCTCAGCCCTCACCAACCTGAAACACCCTCGCCTCCTAAGGTGTCGCCTCCACCACCACTTTCATCCCGACTCCAGCAGGGACAACAGCGCTCCCGAACGCGTCCTCGAGAGCTACCTTACACTGAAATCCGGAACAGTGCATGGGCAGGATGTATGTAGGTGGTGGGTCGAGCTGCTTGAGGAACTCGACCGTCGGCTGGATGCGAGGGAGTAGCTCTGGTCCGGCGAGATGAAGGCACCAATTACCTGAAGGAGATCATCGAGGTCAACCAGATGAGTAGACTTTCGTTGGGCGGAAGAGGAGAGGTTCGAGGCATACCATGTAGATGGGTCGCTGAAGTCTAGCTATAGCATCTTTGAGAGCATTGACAATCCCGGCATGAGAGCACCTGTAGGGAGGACATCTGAGTCAGGGCGGAAACCACGTGAGAAAGCTCGCTCACGCGCTGAACACGACGAGCCCTTTCCCAGCGACGTCAATAGCTGCGTAGCGTTCGTCCATGATAGCCTGAATCGACAAAATTAACAAACGAGAACACATCAGTAGGTAGAAACATCAACGAACCTCATCCTTGACCCAGGAGCCTTCGCCTGTCGAGTCGGTGACCCACGTCCTCCCACCAATGAGCCCAGCTTCAAACCCACTAACTCGCGGGATCTCACCGCTCACCCACACGGTGTCACTCGCCACCGAATGGCCTTCCTTCGATTTGCTTACCACCCGCCCCCTTGCTCTATCTCCAGGAAGGACGGATCTTCTGCTAAAGCAGCGACCACCTTGTCACCAGGGGAGGTGCAATCCCACGAGCCTTTGGTCGATCAGGATGCAGGTCTAGTACGATAGGCTTGACATTGCTGGACTTTTTGGCTTGAGCGGCTGCGAGGGCTCGGTATTTCAAGAAGGAGAGGATTCCGCCAGAGTGGTCGATATGCCAATGGGAAAGGACGAGCGTCTCGATCTGGTAGGATCGATTTTCAAAGCAGACATGTTACTGCACAGCGTTGTGCTGTTGGGGCCGGTATCAAAGAGTACTGTCCCTGCTGTCTCATCGTCGACGTAAGTTTCCTGTGTGAGTGAACATCATGAATAGGCTAATTTATAAGACACGGGGATGCATACAATTAATGCAGAGAAGCCATGCGCCCCTGATACCAAAACAACGACCTAAGTAGAGCAACCGGATGGTAGAGAGCAGAGAAAAAAATTCACCGCAGCAAAACGTGTCGAAATCCAGCACCGGAAGACCATGCCCAAGCCTATCGCTACCACCTGGATAATTCTCCAGATGCTCCCTCATCTCGTGGCTGAAGCCAGGAGGGAGAGCCGTCATCCTTGATACCAAATGTATACCCATTGGTTTATGTTACACAGGCAATAAGTCTGGGCTTGAAACGAGTCCGCACCATTCTATCGAGTTGTCGACCAGGAAGCGGATGACGAGCTTATCCACTGCTCGAGGTGTATTCAAGGCCATCGTGTTTCTGAATGTCGCTAGGTCGAGGACTTAAAGTCGTAATCACACTGGGGTGGTAAGAGCTCAGCGATCAGCTTCAAGGCTAGCCAGCGTAAGGGAAGTATAGATATTGATTAGCACAGAGGACCACGGTGGTTGGAGAAGGAATTGTCCAGGGCGACACTGCCACGCCTCTCCAGGTCTTCCTGCAACCCACACATTTATGTGGACTTGTCCTATATCTACGGTTCTCGCCTCGATCTCCTTCCACTTCGCCACGATCTCTAGGGTATATATGCATTACCAGTGCGGTTTATGTTGTGGACCATGATCACCACATGGTCACTTTCTGCGCTAGCTTCATAGGAGTATGTCTCGCTGAAAGATCCTGGTAGCAGGTATGTATACCCCGCACCTATGAGTATGCATCAACTCTGACGACCCATAGTCTCATTCTCATAGCCCAGTTCCTTGTCTATGTCCGGGCGTATGGTCGGCGGTTGCGCAGATCGTGGATCTTCCTATGATTTCACGGTGCAAGATCTTCCCTTGACGTCGTTCACGCCCAACCACACGCTAAACTCAGACTCATCTACAGACTCTCGCCTTTAGGCTGTAGTTACACGCCACCTCAACATAGACTCACCGCTACGCGTTAGTTAGGGTGAATGCAAGTTCTATACACAGATCCTCGTCTTCTAAGATACTGCTCCCTGGGATTTCACAATCCAAGTACCACCTTGTGCTGGGGGTATCTTTACGCTCACTAGGAGCTACGAGGGTCCATGGTAGTTTTTCTGCTGGTATTTCTCTCGGTGAGTTCTCTGCCCTCCCTATCTTCCACTCACTTATAATTTTCACCACTCCGAATCCTAGGATCGGCACCTCAAGCACTCAGCGATCTATTTCATGCTCGTCGTCTTGTTTGACTGACGTTCCTCGATTTTCATGAAAAGAGGACGTTCATCCTATGATGCTGCAGAACTGCCAATACTTCTATGCGTAACTGTACTTGGGAACTACGAGGCGGAATGGTCAGCCGTCCATGCCCTCGTTCGTTCGACTACCTTATAAATCTGACTGCGAGATTCAGGTGTTGTGAAGAGAGCTATATACGTCAGGCTTCGAGAGCAGTGGCGATCTGGTTTAGAGAGCTCTGGTTTAGCGGTGAAGAGGACAGGCCTGCATCCGATGAGGAGGGTAGGCTGAACTGATCACTAAATCTCACGTCAATGACCGCATATACATTTTCAATACCATCAGTACTTTCACCACAACCATTCCTTACCCTGGGCGTTGTGTAGCTTCGTAGCGTCAAGACAGTAGTGACCTACTTCAACAAGTCAATTCACTGATCACAGTCTTGAAGTAGCTGTCATCCTGCGACCTGAGTACCTTAGTGAAAATAGAGCACATTTACGTCTTGGAGAGTAGGGGTGCTATCTACGAAAACCTATTCCATGAGTCCAGGTGTTATAGACTCCCACGTAACTGGTACTCTAATCCCCCACCCCCATGGGATGTGATCAATCGACTAAAGTGACTCGATCACAAAAACAATTGAGTCAGTCAATACGGTAAGCGCCCTTATATCGATCTTGAAATCGCTGTCATCCTGCAACCCGGATAGTTTAGTGCATCTAAGCCACTTTTAACTTTTGAATGGTAGGTTTACTGCCTCCAAAAACCTATTCCATGAGTCTAGGTGTTATAGACTCTCGCAAAACCGACACTCAAGTTCTTTTCCGCAAGGAATATGATCAATCAACTACAGTGACTCGATCACAAAACGATTGTGATCCACTCATCAGCTTTGGGCACATCTTCCACCTCACTACGTTTCTTCTTTTCCCAGCAAAACAATGACAACAGTGGGATTCGAACCCACGCCCCCGTACGGAGATGAGAAACCACTGCTTTGCAGCGAAGCTTGCGCTTGAGTCACACGCCATAGACCACTCGGCCATGTTGCCTTATACCCGAAGTGCATGAACAACATCATGTCCTCCATCTTGTGCGTTGCGCATCTAAGACATTAAGTACAGTCAGTGCTACAAGTCGTCTATCGGTCCCTCATCATAACTTCGAGCACATATGCAACAGACAGTACGACTCTACATGAATTCGCGGCCTCTTAGAGAAACGAAGAACAGAACGAAGCGTCAACCTGCGATCATCCGAGGGGAAGGCACGAGTAAAGCTCGAAATGCAAATCCCGCATCATGTTCAAATTGAAGTTGAGCTTGAAACTGGACTGGGTTGTTCAAAGCGTAGTACAGATATATAATTTAATATACATAAATATAATGGCACGGTCTCAAGGTACGAGTACAGTCTACCTCAAGCCAACGAACCCAACTCTGAAAGTTGAGTATTAGTCAGGAGGCTACGTTCCTCGTGCAGAGGGGCGTCCTCTCGCTCCAAGGTGCAGGAATTTATACCGATCTCCCAGGGGGTATAATCGCACAAGCGTCGTTCGTTGTTTAGACGCACTCGCCTTGGTAGTCAGAGGTGGAGCTACCAGAGATCATACCACGGACGGTGGCGGTCTCGCTTCGCTTCTCGATGTCGGTGACGACGGCCTCGATGTTGACTGCCCATCTGTAGTGACCTTGAGTCTGCACGAGGGGAAAGAGAAAGAAACGTTAGCAAAATTTTCGTTAGAAAGTAAAGGAGAGAGTCAAACAGCGTACCTCATCGTTGTAGTTGAACCAGACCCAACCACTGCCGATGTATCGAATAGTACCGGAGCCTTGGACGTTGCAGCTCTTGCTCGTGAACTGCATGGATGCGTGATCAAAGATGGCTCAAAGGATCAAGAGGACGCAATACTACGAACCTTGAGGTGGCAGGTCTTGCCCTCTGCCGATTGCATGGTGATGGTTTGGGTATCCTTAGAATCTTGAGCAACGGTGAAGCTAGCACCAAAGAAGATCAGCCAAATCGTCAGTGAGAGGCGAAAATAAATGTGGCTCACCCTTGGCTGGACTCGTTGGTGACTTCAGTGCTTGTCGTCACAGAGCCACCGACTTTGAAGAATCGTCAAGCCTAACTCCAGGAAGAGGCTAAAAGGGCCAAAACGTACCATCAAGCAGATCGAACACCTTGAAACCGACAGTGGCGGTCATCGACGCGCCAAGCTTCGTGCTCTCAGTGACCGTGAAGTCAGAAGTAGTGGTGTATCCTGAGTGTAGGAGATAGACAACGGTTCCGTTGGTGCCAACAAGGGTACCACCAGTCTCTGATTCTTTGGTGGTGCAGCTCGGGTCGGCTAGTCGAATGGGGTTGATTTAGAGAGCGGTTTTGAAAGGAAGTCATATTGCACTTACCATCAGCGTTGAGAACCGATGGCTCAGGATCAACACAAACCAAGGCGGTTGACCCTCGTAACTGTGATACAACGAGACGCGTCAGAGTGAAGTATAGGAAGGAAGGGAGAGGACACGCACGTCAGTACCAAGGTTGTAAGAACCATCACCCCAGTTAGCCTTTGCGTAAGCCTCGATATCGGGCCAGCCGCCGACTAGTAGACAGAAAGAAGATCAGTCAGCCTTAGTCCCTCGAATGCTGGTAGAGGGTAGAAAAACAAACGTACGAGCTTTCGCTTCGTCAGTCGACATCACTTTGCACCCAGACCCATCTCGAGCTTGAAGAGCGTTCTTGGGCAGTGTACCTGCCACAGACCCGTCCTTGTGGTAAGCGATAAGCTCTCCAGAAGCCTCGTCAGCAGCGACGTAGGCGATGTCGGGCCCAACGCTGGTGAGGCGGGCGTCTTCAATGGAGTCGCGGTAATTGGTAGGAGAGCACGAGAGAAGAAGAGGGAGAGAGCGATGATGGTGGATGAAGTAAGGCGAGCCATTGTGACGAGGGTGCTTGCGACGACGAGTGGGAGGAGATACGGCTGTGCGATTGGAGGGAGTGAGGAATTTCCGAGGCGCATCTCCCTGGTTTATATATCAGACCTTTGCCGATCCTCATCCCAAGTCAGGCATGGACCATGGAACCGTCGTCATACCAGAAGCGAAAAAACCATGTACGACGATCAGCTTCCAATTGCATAGGCGAGCGGTGTAGCGACCTCTGCCCCAAATCAGTGAGTTGCCGCCGTTGAGGCTATGTTGCATCTCAGTCGTAGTCGATGCTCCACCCCATTTCAGATGACCTGGCCCGTTGCGATTCAGGTCTGCGTTTCCGTCTCGGGCTGTGAGCTTGCCACATGGAAAATGGGAAAGGCTACTCCACAGGAAAGGTGGAAGGGTACGCGGCTGTTTGCGTTGACTTTGAGGAGAGATTGGGGTTGGGTCAATAACAACCACTGGCATGAACGACCTGATAGGAGGTAGTTGACAAAAAGAGTTGCCCGCACCCACGATTGCTGCTAATGAGGCTTGAGTACCAGCACGCAATCTAGAGTTATGAACCACACCCTCACGGCTACTAAAGTCTCTGAAGTATCAAGGCCAGGGCGATTAGTGGAGTCACTGGAGCAAATGTAACGTGGCATCCAAAGGATTCCGATATTGCAAACGATCATACCAGCTTCTCATAGAAAAAAAGCCAAGCGAAGAGTCCATCGCCTAAGGAGTAAACAGGCTGGAAACAACGCCTGGATGAGATCATGATGCACATGAGTAGACCTCGAGTACGATGGGCTTGAAGATGGCGGGTGAAGGCAAGGAGCCACAACCCAAGGGCCTGGTTGTTCTTGCCAGGATCTCAAAGCATCGAGCTTGAAAGCACATGAATGGCTGCGAGGAAAATAAGTGACTAGCAAGCCAGAGTGCTGTTCTTGCAGCGTACCACAGTAGAACGCCCCATGCTCGCAGCACCCAGTGACCCACCCAAATGTCCTTGTAGTGCTTGTCACTGGTGCTCAAGCCCTCTGAGCAGACGTTCGTCTAGACTGCACAGATTGAAAGCAAATATGACGTCGAACAATCACCCAGAGGCTGCTTTGAGCCGGTTCGTATCAAGTCGTATCCTCTTCCACACGGTCGTTCTAATAATCTGTGGCTCCACAAAGATGTTTGAGGTTTGTAGACCTTTGATTTAGCATACTGTATGTATTCCTCTATTACAGAAGGAAAAGATAGCTTTATCAAGGCTTCAGGCTGTCGACAATATGCGAATAGGAATGTAGCTGTTGATAGTCAGTGACCATAACGTTGACGAAGAGTTGGACATAAGAGGCAGAGGCAAAGTTGGTTTGAGCCGGTTAGTCAGGGGATGCCACGGATCAGCTGGCAGCACAATCATGGCCCGAAGATGATGATGCCAAGACGATCAATGATCGATACTGGTGATTGGCTGCTCACCGTACGCTCAAGGCGTTCATGTTTTCTCTTGCTTCAAACTGTTTAAGCCAAACTCATAAAGGGAAACCATGCTAAGAGGACTTTAAATATTGGAATAAAGCGAACATCTCTTATTATACAGTACTCGAATATATCATTATAGATAGCGTGATCAATCCTCCTCGATATCCCACGTTGAGAGAACGGGTGGTGAGTAGAGCAGAAGAAAAAAAGCAGAGGCTAGCTTGGGAGTAAATTAGATCTCGTCCAAAAATCTATCATCAAAGTGCGCCGATCCTAAATTCCTGAGTTTGACTGGCTAACCGGAGGCGGCCTCAGCCCTGCGAAGCTTTGAGGGTCTCCCAGTTGGGCAACCCAATAGTCGTGGGAAGCGAATTCCAGATCTCTTGGAGGCTTGGAAAGAGGTTTCCTTCGCTTTGTCATTGCACACTGCACACAATTCGGTATCGAAAGTATACAAGTTCTTGTCGAGCACGTCCATAGGTTGGTTGACTCGCCCCTCAGCACGAGTAAGCTGGCCTTTACTCCACAATGCCATAATCTTGCGGCACTTGCGTGAGACACATTGGCGGCTGTCATACAAGTCGAAGCTGGCACTGAGCAAGGCTTCTACAACTTGGGAGAAACCATCGTCCCATAGCGGCATGCACGGTGATGACCTGAGAACGGAGATTCTCGTCGAAGAACCAGAGCACCCCCTCGGCGGGAGACGGGTCCCTAGAGCATATTGGGGCGCTCATAATCTCTGAAGCGTCCATCGGCCGCGCAGCATAAACTAGGTGAGGCAGAGACTTCTTATAACGAATTCACAAACACCGTTTGTAAGAGTGGTATAGAAATCCCGGTCTTCGAGCATCCAAGGGTATCCGTGATAGGCATCGAGATCGGTATAGGTCCACTCGTTGAGTTTCTTCTCCATTTTCATGCGCAGGAATTCAACCTGATATTTGAGGCCGAGTCGTAGGAGGGGCAGTACGATTAGACTATCGTTTTCCCACCCTGAATCACAGAAATCCCTGGAATGAAATAAGCGATATGCCAGTGAGCAGACTGCACCGTTTAGAACGCACCTATAGTCGTGCAGCGTCCGCAAAAATAAGTTCAGGTCCACCGGGTTTATCTTGCACAGTAACCAGTGGAAGTCCCTCATATAGATCGTCCTCGCTTGAAGACTCAGGCTGAGGGATGCTGAACATATCCTTGAAAACCGTGGAATCGCGCGCTAATACCGTACGAGAAGCAAAGAAGATGGACTCTTGGACCCCATCCCGAGCAGGGGTTCGTAAACAATAACGTGGGGGCCACTAGTTTCCCACGTAAAAGTTGGGCGAGCTACTCCGTCGAAGTCAAGGAAGGTCCGTGGATTGTGTTCAGAGTCGGCAGGAGGAGACCCTGTGGAAACACAGAATTTAACAACGATCATCCTCTGGAAGGCTATCCTCCTCACTGGTGGAAGCTATCTCGTCTGTCACTTGCTCCTTTGTCCTGACTTGGTCTTTTAACTTCATATCTCCGCCATCCTGGGCTATGTTCTCTCCCACGTCGATATCCATACTACAAGCACCCTCCTCGTCGGGTTTTGACGCGTTACGTGGCCGCTTTCCAGTGGCCACGTCGTCTACAGCTCGGCGGCGGGTCGTTTACTCATAGATTATCGTAGCAAAAGTAAAAGCGCAAATCACAGTGACGTGAGACACGAGATATCCGGTGAATGAGAGAGACGGGACTCAGAGAATGGCAATGACGTCAGCAAGTTGAATCAATGACAGAGTTGGGCGAACCCGTGACCGGGATCTCTACAGGTCACTCCCTTACACTCTTCGCTGCTATTATAGATCTGTACATTTACGTTACGCGACTACAGACGTAGAAGTTACAGAGGAGGAAGGAGAGCGAAGCAAGTGACGTTCCGGGTCTTTGAGGTTACATCGGGTGCTTAGATCAGTGCACGCCATGCTTCAACTAGTTCAAGACAAGACCAACCAACTAAGATGGCATCACCAGCAAACCTCGAGACAGACCGAGGCGAAAGACGCTGCTTCATGGACTTGTGGAGGGGATTAGACTCCAACCTGATACTTCGACGCGTTGAAGCCTCGTCGCTCCTTTTTCTATGAATCCCATAGACCCATATTTGACCCAAGATAGGATAATCGATTAGCCTTCGACCATGAGTGCGTCCACGAGGCTTTACATGGGAAAGAAAGTCTACGAGACGACTGTCAAGGCTGTTTTCTGGTTTTCGTTGGCGCATGAGCAGGCTGGAATGCTATCAAAGCCAACGGGTGGTATGCTATATCCCTGATCAGCGATCAGCCCATGCGACAAGAAATGGAAGGATGGGCAAGTAGAACCACTCACCCTGGCATAAGTATCACGAATCAGGAGATTTCAGGGTCTCCCAGTTGGGCAGACCAACAGTTTCTGGTAGCGAAGCCCACACCCTCAGCATGAACTCCTCTACCTTCGCCTTCGATTTCGAATCGCAGTCATCACACAGTCCCTCGTAGTCGTAAAAAGCCTTGTTGAGGATGTCTGACGCCTTGTCTACCTGACCTGCAGACGAACGACCCTTGTTCCACGCCGAAATTGCAGTCCGACATGGACGTCGTTTGCAATCACGGCTCTCTCCCAGAAGCGTTTCCACGATTTCCAGTAACCAACGGCCCATCGCCGCGTGAACCTTGATGACCTGGAACCTCAGAGATTCGTCGTAGAACCAAAGCCGCTCATCCCCGTCCGGGTCCCTGGGACAAATCGGCGCGCTGATGATCTCCGAGAGTGACCAGCCTACAGCGCAGCGGTAAAGCAGGTCTGGGAGTACGACAGAGAGCCCACATTCTTTAGCGATGTTAAGCGATATGACGTCGGTTCTGCGGTTTGCGACGGACCATGGGTCGATGTGGTAGGAATCGAGGTCGGAAGAATACCAGTCTTCTAGTATTACCGTCTCCATCTGCTCTCGTAACAAGCGAACCTGGTACTTCGCGCTGAGTCGAAGAAGGCTTGGGACGATGGAGTTATTTTTCCAGTCGGTGGAGAAGAACGTCCTATAGGAAGTATTGAATAGGTGTTTGAGAGGGAAGAGAGAAGAATTAACGTACCTGTGATCGTGAAGAGCCTCCAAGAAAACATGCAGATCTGCTGGATGATCCTGAACAGTCAAGAGAGGGTGTCCCTCGAACAACTCCTGTTGAGGAAACAATAGTGCGTCCCTGAACACTACAGAGTCTCGTTCCAGTATCGTTCGTGAAGGGAGGAAGACCGATTCAGGAACTCCCTCCCTAGGTACTGTGCGCAGAGCGATTATACGATCCCGAGTATCCCAGGCGAATGCGTGCTGTACATCGCCTTCGCTGTCTCTCCAGGTGCGCACATCCGGTATCAGCAAATGAGGTTTGGGACCGTCTTCATCCTTTATCAGCAAATCTTCCTCGTCGCTATCGACACGGATCCGCTTGTCTGGGGTGTCGCCGCTTCGACTGGTGCTTCGACTTCGTTTGCAGGAAGACATGGGGGATCGTTTGCGGGAATGGGGAAGCAAAGGGATTGGTATTCTGTAGTCGCAGGCGCACAGCGAGGAAATATGATAGATGAGAATATCCAACAGAAATATAGTGGAATTCTGGGCTAAGAGCGCTGCCAGGATATGATTGAGAAAGAGGAACAGAAAAATCAACAGACGGTCTGTGGATGCAGAAAGAATTGCGACCCTGGACTCGTGACCGTTCGAGAGAAACTCCTGCGATTCTCCGAACGTATCAAGAACGCGTCGTCGCTTCCAAGTCCCTCACTGACGACTCTACATCCCAGGAAGACAATCATTCCATCGGTGGAATCATATAGGACCAGAGAGCAAAATCAAAGCCGTCGACGCTGGAGGAGGGAATGAGGTCGCTGACGTAAACCTCCTTCGTCTCTGTTCTGTTCATCATCGCGCAAACCAGGACTCCAGACAGGCTCTCGCAGCAGTGGATATATGGCCCCTTTCCTCCTTTTACTATGTCTGTTGGCGCTTGTGAATGTATACCTGGATTCTAATAGTCTGATCCACGATTGGGGCATCTGTCGCTTCATAGACTGAGGGTAGCGTAACGCACCTTGTTACAGTGAAGCAATGGTCGTTTAGCCAGCTGCACTGAAGGCGAGTATGCTCTGGGATATGGTACGTGTATTCAACGAAAAAAAACTACATCTACACTCTAACGCATAGAACAGTTCATCCAAGCTCCTGCCCTGGCCCTGGCTGCCCGATAATAGGTCGATCCCTGATAGGTCCAGAGCGATAGGTCAACACAATGCTCCATCGGTCTGGTTCTCTCGTACCATGTGGACTGGAGTGTGGCCCGTGGGCATGATCAGCTGGGTCGCATCTTGGTCAGGAGGAGACAATTATGCTGGTCGTACGCATCGTTCCGAGGTTTACTTGAGGGCGGATCACCCAGATGTCGTTAAACTCTGGATGATGGCTAAGAGGATATTCCTCGTCTCTTCATCGTAACTATCTTTCGCACCCACTATTTAGGCGCATATGAAATATGACCAGTTTTCGTTCAGCAGGGTTTGACTCGTGACACGTCGTTGTATATATCAAGGAGAAAATACGGGGCAATACACGGAAGAGTCTATATATGTCCGAAGGCATATAACGAGGTGAGTTTACACACCGTTTACCCCCAGTATCCTCGAGATGATCCTCACTTCCTTACTCTCAGCAGCTCTGGGCATCGTCGGCGTCAACGCCGCCGCTGGTCAGCTCCAGCAAAGTCACCAACTTCGGCACCAAACCCCACTGGCGTGCAGATGTTCGTCTACAGGCCCGCCAGGCTTGCGACTCCACCACCTCTCATCGTCGCTATGCACTACTGCACCGGAACCGCCCAGGCTTACTTCAGTGGCACCCAATACGCAAATCTTGCTGACACCCATGGGTATATCGTCATCTACCCGGATGCTCCCGATCCAGGAGGATGCTGGGATGTCCACACCGACGGAACTCTCACCCACGACGGAGGAGGCGACTCCATCGCCATCGCCTCCATGGTTCGCTATGCGATTGCCAACTACGGGGTCGATTCGACTAGGGTTTTCGCGACTGGAACATCATCGGGTGCTATGATGACCAACGTGCTGATGGGTGCCTACCCAGACTTGTTCGCCGCTGGATCTGCATTCTCTGGCGTACCTTACGGATGCTTCGCTGGGCCTAATCTGTGGAACTCACAGTGTGCCACCGGTCAGCTCATCAAGACCGCTCAGCAATGGGTTTGTGGCTCCTTCAACCTGCATTACTAGCTGCTCATTCTTCCGTTCTGTTTCGCTCTAGGGTGACCAAGCCAGGAGTGGGTATCCTGGCTACACCGGTACCCGACCTAAATTCCAGTTCTGGCACGGTACTGCGTAAGTCTCTCCTTGAACTCTTTTATCCGCTTCCCTAGATTCTTTATCTCCTACCCTCTGAGTTTTGCACTCTTGAGTCATCCCTCCCTTACTCATACACCTCCTTCAGCGACACCACCCTTTATCCTCAAAACTTCTGGGAAGACATCAAGCAGTGGACCAACGTCTTCGGCGTTTCTCAGACCCCCACCACCAACCAAACCAACAACCCTTAAACGGTTACTCTCGTGCCTCCTTCGGTCCAAACGTACAAGCCATCTTAGCTCAGGGTGTGGGTCATACCGTTCCAGAGAGAGCCGACGACGTCTTGGCGTGGTTCGGGCTGTCCAATCTGACTCCTGGAAGTGGAGGAGGAGGGACGACTACGACTACGACGACTAGTGCACCCAGTGGACCTACTGGTGGTGGGGGTACAGTCGCTCACTGGGGACAGGTACGGCGTGTTTTGTTGCATGTGTCGCATGCTTATGCTAACGGTATCGCTCGATTCTAGTGTGGTGGCATTGGCTGGACTGGTGCAACGAGTATGTCATCTACACTCTCCCTCTTTCTCCCAACATCTCATCCTGATCCATCCTGTTCTAGGTTGTGTTTCCCCGTACACCTGTACCCAGATAAACGCCTACTACTTCCAGTGCCTGTGATCGCTTCCTCAACACGCATTGTGTTTGTCGATAGCCTGCGTCGGTATAATATGATTTTGGTTGTTTCGTTATTTGTACCTTCAAGCTGGCAAATAAAATTGTTTCGATGGATATGATTCAAATTGTCTGAAGACTGTTATTGCGACCACACGTCGCCCTTTTCCCTTTGTTTCATCACCAGTAATCCATATTCCTCTCTATTCACCTCCCATGGTCCCGACGACGCGGTCTAGTTTGTGTTCTCGTGTTATCACTAACCTTACTCCATCTCCTCTATCACCTCGTGAAGTGATATAGTAGTTCGGGGAGTATGGCGAGATGGCCGAGCGGTCTAAGGCGCCAGACTAAGGACCAGTCCATTGGATGGACGCTCGAATCTGGTCTTTCGGGGCGTGGGTTCGAATCCCACTCTCGTCACTGTAGCAGAAGTACAAAGGCATTTTTTTGTGTTTTGCTAGTTGAACACATTGACGCAGCCACGAGTGAAAAGAGAAGGACCGAAGAAAGTCACTGAAGGCCTAATGCGCTAGTTGCGAATGCAAAGCAAGGATAATCAGCTCTATTCCATGAACCAATGATTTAGAAGTCGCGAACGCGGACAAATCTCTATCGAGCTCTCCTTAGCCTAGTTCAAGTGCCTGGGACATGTTTTTGAGCTAGATGGTATACACTGTATCAAAGGTATGAACTGGGAAAATCGGCACATGGCTCTTTCTACACGATCCTAGAAGCTTGAGTGGGATTAGCTAGTACACGTACAAACAGTCGGATGATCATAAAGACTTGCGACATCAGACTGCCGCACAAAAAAAATTTCAAGCTGAAGACTTATTGCCACAGTGACGAGAGTGGGATTCGAACCCACGCCCCGAAAGACCAGATTTGAGCGTCCATCCAATGGACTGGTCCTTAGTCTGGCGCCTTAGACCGCTCGGCCATCTCGCCATACTCCCCGAACTACTATATCACTTCACGAGGTGATAGAGGACACCATCTATCTCATGAGTGTTGAGCAGCGGGTGCTGCCAGCGGTTCAAATGGATTGGTATCTTTTACATAGTGCATACTGTTACTACAGTATGATCAGAACTTTGAAGGCTCGAGTGGTTGAGCAAGCTCAAACATAGATCAAAATCAGACAGGTCAAAAATAAGTTGTCGTACTGTTCCACTATGACGAGAGTGGGATTCGAACCCACGCCCCGAAAGACTAGATTTAGGATCACGTAAAGCCTGATTCTAGCGCCTTAGACCACTCGGCCATCTCGCCATGAGAGCCCGAAGAGAACAAGAGCATATGAGGAGATGTATGTGATGGATGAGAAAGGCAAGGTCTCGTTCTTGAACTCGATGCAAAGGAGATGTTGTAATGTTACCCCAGACTCGGGCTTTCATGGCGAGATGGCCGAGTGGTCTAAGGCGCTAGAATCAGGCTTTACGTAATCCTAAATCTAGTCTTTCGGGGCGTGGGTTCGAATCCCACTCTCGTCATAATGATAAAGGACGGTAATTTTTCTTCGACCTGTTTGATTTTGATTGATATTTGTGCTTGCTTTCCGCCCCGCGAGTGATTGACCATCTTATTTCTTCCCTTTTTCTCGCTTCCATGAGCTTGACTCATACCCTTGTTCGCAATCAACACTCCCGCTGGTGTTCTTCTTTATCAAGGACTTGTCTCGCGACTACACCCGGCAATCCAGAGTCTAGACGCCATCTTCAACATGGACAAATCTAGACTCGCTTTCATGCCCATATATAGTACGCTTAAATCTAGATCTGCTGTTCCTTGAGAACATCACTTCCCCTCTAGCTACTCCATTCAACGAGCTTTTTCCAGTCCAACCTCATTCCTGAATCTGCTGAGTCGGTCGATCTCCGACTCCACGTCGACCTGGTGGAAGGATTTCCAGTAGATCAAAGACAGTGACTTTTCGGCTGCGCCCTGTTGGGCCCCGGAGTCGGAGCCGGACTACTGCGCCTACGCAGGTGAACGGGGGTCTATTGGATCGTACTGCTCTCAGCCTAGAGACTCCAGCTGTATATGTGGACGGCCTCGTTGTCGAGCGCAGATGAACGAGTCTCCTTTCCTTATCACGCACCCAGGGCGCAACAGGCACCCGTCATCAATGCGGGGTAGCTTCGGGCCTCGATCTGGCCCAACTCGGTTCCGGCGATGTTTTACAGCACTTGGAAACCACCCCGCATTCTGCGGACGCTGGATGTTAGATTCACCTTGACGTCGAGGTAATACTACCGTACAAGGAATTATCGTAGACCATAGACACCGGTTATACTGCATCGTTCCTATACGCTGAGCTAGTCGGGATTGATATCGACCATGCGAAAATCCATGTGAAGCTGATTCTACGATAATCAGATGCAGCTGGAGCGGTGCACAATAAAAAGGGATTGGCGGTCGAAGTTGCTTCCGAAATATTCTGTCGCTTCCTTCTGTCCTCTCTGCAAAGAACATGCACATCCATTACGTTTCTTGTTTGTTCTTGACATAGAAACGTAAGAACTGGAATACGGTGGTCATCAAGTGGAAGAACAACGTGGGAAGCCTCGTTGTGATGTGTTCCGCCCCCCTTCCACGGATATTTTACTCAGATGATGGGCTGTGACTACCCTGACTCGTTGTGACTCTCCCCAGTAAGGCCTCGCTTCTGCGCCTCTCTTAACAGCCGCCACTTGACCTCTTAGCGTCGTCTTGAACCTTGTTCCTCTTTCCCACCCACCTATCACACCGCTCTATCAGCCCTATCTCCAATCCTCCTCTTCACAGAAGCCAAAACGAAACCTATTAGCTATCTGTTTTCTAGCGCATTTCGTCCACCCTGTTGCCCTCAATACAGCCCGTGTTGCTTCTCTACTACCATTTTCCTAAATTCGGTTCATAGTTGTGGTATTATCAAGACGCTATGGATGCTTTGAAGTCGCTTGTTCAGCCTCTGGTTGGCGGTGGAATGGGAGGTTCGTCGGGTGTCGTCGACGGCATGAAACTCGTCGTTCTCGGCGGTACTGTTGAGACAGCTAGGAGGGTCTCTAGCTCTGCCTGGTCAGTTTCCTCACCCCCTCACTCATCCAAAGGAGCGCATCACTCACGCTGTTGTCGTTCTCATCAGGTCTCACTTCGTCAACTGTGAGTTCACCACCAAATCCCACGTTCCGTATATGCCCGCACACAACTACACCCCTACTGACTCGTCGCTCTCTTTCTCTCTCTTTTTACAGCATTCTTCCTCACCGCCCACTTCTCAGAGGAAGATTACCCGTATGACTGGCTCATGTTCTGGCTCGCACGTCGGCCAGAATGGCAGCGATCCAGAGAGTTCGAAGCGACCACCCGCACTACAACGCCTGGTGCTTCCTCTCGTTCCTCCGACTTCAGCTTCGGTGACGAGGACTTGGACGAGGCCACCGCTGACGACGATGATATGACGCCTGGCAAGGTGAAGACGAGGGTGCTCTTCCAGCCAACATTCGATACGACGCATACGATATACTACAAGGGCCACCTACTCAGGGTGAAACGAGGCAGGAAAGGCGACGGGGATATGACGGAGATGCTGTCCATCAGGTATAGGCGCTGCCTCTCTCTCTTCCTCCACCCGCAACCTGTTCATCTGCTCAACATCTTCCCTTGTTCCTCTCTAGTGTCGTAGCGAGGAACAACACCATCCTTAAGCAGCTCGTCCTGCAGGCAAAGAAAGAATACGAAGCCGAGTCCGTGCACCGCATCCAGATTTACTTCGCCGACTCGCACGGCAGCTGGCGCTGGAGCGACTCGCGTCACAAACGTCCCATGTCCTCTATCGTGCTCAATCCGGGTGTCAAGGAAATGCTCCTTGGCGATACCAGGGACTTCCTCAAATCCGAAAAGGTACCTGGCCGAGTATCTTATTACGTGTCTTACCGTTACTGATGCGGTATTCTATAGTGGTACGCGGATCGTGGGATTCCGTTCAGAAGGGGATACCTGTTACACGGTGTCCCTGGATCTGGGAAGTCGTCGCTCATCCATGCCATCGCGGGCGAGCTCATGCTGGACATCTACGTCGTCTCGTTGTCGTCGTCCTGGATGAACGACAGCACGCTGCAGACCCTCATGGGTCGTGTACCAGCCAGGTGTATCGTACTGCTGGAGGACCTTGACGCTGCATTCACGAGGAGTACCAGTCGTGATACAAATGGTGGGAACGGCAAGGGCGACGGCGGCAACGCTGGTGAAGAGAGAGAAACAGGTACCAGTGGCGTTAGCAGTGGCAACGCAGGAGGCAAGAAGAAGAAAGCTGACCAGATGAGCGACGTTAACACGCTCAGTCTGAGTGGACTGTTGAACGCTCTTGACGGTGTCGCTGCTGCTGAGGGTCGTATCCTCTTCGCGTGCGTCTTCTTATTAGTCCATTGTCTCCCACTGAACGCTCACTCGTATCGTTATACAGAACAACAAATCACCTGGAGAGGCTAGACCCGGCGCTCTCCCGTCCCGGTCGCATGGACGTCTGGATCGAGTTCAAGAACGCCTCCCGCTGGCAAGCCGAGGCCCTCTTCCGCAACTTCTTCCCCTCCATCGAGGACATCAACAGACAGGACAACGCCGCCTCCGCCAGCGGTGACGACGCAGACGACATCATCCTCGACCCGGGTGAACTTGACGCTATCGATATCCCGGGCTCTCCCCACCCTCAGTTGTCCAGCTCGGCAAGCCAGAGCGATATGTCGTCGCAGTGCGGGTCGAAGAGGGATAGTAGCTGGTGGAGCATGTCTCCCACTGCTTCTTCTATCTCCTTGCTCTCCTCTCCATCCTCGATAGCCTCCCCGCTCGGTGCCAATTCCAGCAAACAGACCAACGGCTCGGCTAAGAGCTCAGTTAGGATGTCCCCAGAGGACTTTGGCGCGAAGAACCAGGCGTACCTGCCTCCACCTGTTGCTCAGGAAGAACAGATCACGCACTCTGCGAAGCCGCTGGACGCTGCGACGTTGAGTCGTCTGGCGAAGCAGTTCGCTGACTCGTTGCCGGATGAGGAGTTCAGCGTTGCCGCTCTGCAGGGTTGTATGTTATCTTCCGTTTACTTCTTGTTCAAAAATTGTTGCTGACCTCGTTTGTGATTGTCAGACCTGCTCAGGAACAAGAGTCAACCTGCTGCCGCTGCCAGCGGTGCCGCCGAGTGGGTACGGTCCGAGATTGAAATGAAGGAGAGGTTAAAGCGCGAGCGCGAGGAGCGAGAGCTCAAGGAACGTATGGAGGTTGGTTTCTTTCTCTTCTCATTATATTTTATCGATAACTGATTTCTTCTCCCTTTCTCATCAGCGCGAGAAGAGGAAACGCGAGATCGTCGAACGTGAGCGGGAGAAGAAGGAGCTCGAGCTCAAGGAAGTCGAGCTTCTCAAGATGAGACAGCAGCTCCACGAGACTGCTAACGCTGCTGCCGTTGCCAACGCAGCATCCTCATCCGCTGCTTCAGGTGCGGCCCCTTCTGCTTCACCGACGGACGCAGAGAAGCTCCAGAAGGTCGAGCAGGAGAAGAAGGAGCTCGAGGCTAAAGTCAAGGCTAAGGAGGAGGAAGACAAGGCCAAGGCCAAGGCTGCTGACGCTGACGATGAGGATGAGAGCGAGGGGGAGGACAACAGTGCTGCTCCTGCTCCCAGTACTAGAAATGCGGCTGCTGACGATTGGGGAACTGTGATCTGACTAGATCAAGGTGAAACCTCGAGCTCGACGACTCAGCCCTCTGAGCCCACCGCCCACAGCGTCGAGGCTCCTTCCCCGTCGTACTCTTCTTTTGCTCTCTCTCCAGACTCTGCCTCTCCTGTTCCCTCTCTATCGACTCCAATCACTCCACAGGCTACCTATCTCCCTGCATCCAACGTTACTTTAGTCCCCGACTCTCAACAACTCCAAGTCATCCATCATCTCTACCATCATCTGTATCATACTCTCCGTCTCGGTTTCCTCCTGCAGTTCTACGTCGTCCTCGTCCGGTTCTTTTCTAGTGATGCGAGGATTTACAAGAGGGTTGGCACGGCTGCTTGAATGTCCATCTCCCTGCTCGTCGTCCTCTTTCTATCATCAGCGTCGTTCAATTGTTTTTTTTTTTTTTTCATCACTTGCTTTTTTCCTTCCCTCGCTGTCTCATCTCAATGCCCTTTTCTCACACTCAATGACCTAGTTTTAATCCCCGCAATCAAATTTTTTCTTCTCATCTTTCCCCATCGTGGTGCCCTCTGCTCAACTCTTACCTAAAATCATTCATATCTATAACTCAAATCCACCTCCACCAACCAACCCCCTTTGATACTAACACCCCCCAGCACATCAGCGATTCATCCTCGCTTTCTTTGTTATGACTGTAGCTATTGGTTTTTCATTACATCCCTGTTTCATTTACGGACTTGCAAACGATTCTTTCATGAAGTATTTCTTTTTTTGTGTGTCGTACTATCTCGGCGTTTGCCTTGTGGACTATCAAACTTCAAAGCTTGTTCAAATGGCACCACGCAGCCACAGCAGTAAATTCTACTGTTTCCCTAACCGCTTCTCGCTTGGTGCGGTGGGTCTATCAATATTCGTCTCGACTACTCAGGAACCTTGGTTCACGTCGCCCCCATAGCGATGGGGAGAAACAATCTGTAATATTCACTCCTCTCAGCTAGAGCCGTGTTTCTGAGCCTGAAAGCAGTACGTTGAAAGTTGGTCTAGATTAGACAGGTAAAACCCACGGTAGGGCCTGTGGTTGTTACTATATATAGCGTCCTACATCTCTCTCTTCTTCGTTAGTACTTGCTACTACTTTGTGCTGGGCTTATCTTCCGATAAGGCATGCATCTCAAAAGAACCGGTATCCTAGAAGTATAATACGTCGGACGTGAATGATTTGGGTAGCAATAACTGGAATCGATACTTACCGAAGCGCTGGCAATTCGAGTGTGGCCGGAACCATCAACCTCGCTATGGATTCCGATATGTACTTGCATAACCCTTGAGAGAAGTTACTCGTACGTCACAGAGGAGAGGAGAGTGCCGGACGTACACCATCGGCATGATTAGTGTAGAACGTCGAGCTCCCTCTACCGGTCACAGTATCCTGGCAGCCCCGGTTCAGAGTCGGGACATCAGGAGAAACGATTCCTGAGGAGCGTAGAGAAGCTCGCCCGTTGAGCCTAGGGCTATCAGATTAACAACAAAACCAATGAAGATGAATAGATGAAACTGAAAGTACGAGGCTAGAAGGGATTGGCTTCTCCCTGACGAAACGGGAGATTTTATGTTAACGAACGTAAAGGGTTCAGATGGGCAGCCAGGCTCACTCACATTTTGTGCTCGTGACAAGAAAGAAGAACCACAGAACTATATTTGCTCTTGAAGCTGAGCCTTCTGCCATTGACAAGAGAAAAGAGTGCTGCTCTCACACTTTTTTCGCTGTGGGTGAACTACGTAGCGTCAGGCCATATTGCGCGACGATGCATCTGAAGTAACGTAACTCACTAGAATCATGATAATGAAGGACCATATACTGAAAGAAACCTTGAGCATCGTGGCATTCGAAGAGGAAGAACAAATCCGTCACGGTGCGCTTAACTCGCTCACCTTGCACAGAGACCTGTTTCTAAACAAGAAGAGCATCAAAACGAGCTGTCGGCACCAGCCAAGTAAGAGATCTACCGACGACCCAGATGATGAGCCAATCTATGATCCTTCCTGGATGGCTCCGGAAACGGATGTTAGGAACGGAACAGATATATCGAAAGCCCAAGATATTTTGTTCACGTCCATGGGTTGCGTGACCACAGTATGTTGGTAGAGCCAGACCACCTGAAATACCAGCTGAGCTACCTCTCCGATGCTGCGTATGTATATCAGCGCAGTGATCTGTTGGAGTCGAGTCATATCTCCCTTACATTACAAACAAGACCTGGAGGAAGGTTTTCTAAGAGCCAACTCGACCGCTGGATGTACGAACGAGTGACTGACCAAGAATCTGATGTGAAAAGGATCCTTGAACGCATACTGATAATAGCCAAATACTTGCATGACCAGCACCCCATATTGAACAGCGGAGAACACGATTGCGAGCTCAGCTGCACCGAGAGTGTTATGAATTGTTGGTGTTATCGCCATGAATGACCGTCAGCGAAACAAGTCGAGCCAAGTGGAGGACTTACTATCCTGAACGAAGCGCTTTATATTACTTACCCTCAGGTTGGGTGGCAATGAGGGGTACTCTCATAGCACCGAGCGGATCCAGCTTGATCTTGATGTTCTGCCTCGAGATTGTTTGAGGTTTCAGTCCAGGTGTGAAAATCAGTGCTTGGAGCCAGACCAGAACCAATGATTCGCCAGTGATGGAAACGATGTCTCCGGTTGCATTTAAGAGCACTCACACGCGGAGATCCAGATGATGGCTGGAGTTCCAATCCTATCTTGAGGCTGATGGTGAGAAACATGGAGAACTCGGATGAGTTATTTCTCATAGGTTCAAAACAGGTGAGTTCGGCCCCATCGGACTTTCGTCCTTGGAAGGAGGACGCAAGTTGAAGAAGAGAGCTTTCTTGGTCACATGTACCACTGCACATTCATTGAGTCGCTCTGTATTTTACACTGCTGGAGACTTATCCATTGGCAAGTTATACACTGTGAAAGACGAGCTTTCCTAGAAATGGCATGTGAATACAGTGAACGAATAGAGAACATGGAAGGACAACATTACCGATGTGCCCTGACCGTGACGAGTGGCATCTACCTCGTTGTGAATCCCAACGTGGACTTGGATAGCCTTCTGCAGATAGATTCCTTTAGCTCCGAACATCGAAGAACAAGAAATTTGATCAAGATGAAACGTACTCCAGGGTGATCCTTGGACAAGGATGGGCTACCTAGACTCATGCTCCCGTGCTTCAAATTCGGGACACAAGGAGAGATTATCCCTGAAGATCGTGGGGAAGCACGTCCATTCAACCTAGGTCATGCTATCGTTAGCAAGCAAGTTCTCTAGAACAAATCCGAACCCTTCACGATGCCAGCAGGGATTGTGTTCTCCCTGTCGAGATAATTAGTCGTTAGTCGATCGTAGGAGTAATAGGTGTTGCCGACCGCCTCACATTTGGTAGCTGTAATCATGAAAAACATCCAAAAACCTGGACAATCTCGATTGACAAGGATTTTTTAGTGCTGGGCTGTCCACTCACAGGTTTCGTCGTTGGTGGAAAACTGACCAAGCAGTTGTATGAGTCAATCTGTTGAACTGAGAATAAACGTCTCTTACGAGAACAACTGTAGCCAGCGACCAAAGGCTAAAAGTCGTGATGATCATGAGTATTGAGATTCGGCTCACTAGAAAGATATGGACTGTCTGGCTTGACGGAACTCACCTAGCCAGAGTGCCAGTCTCTACGGGCGGAGTCGTCAGTATGGCTAGATTATAAGAGCAGAAACGGAAAAATCTAGTTATACCTATAAGCCAGATTATGAGATGGTCCACGGTGCTCCGTGAGCTTTGGGGAGAAGTTAGACAGCCCAGAAAAGGAGAGACCAGGGACATGAAGTCCCGTAATAACGTACCGCACAAAAGTCTTCACATCCGCACTGAAGAATATACAAAGACAAATAGTAACCAGGACATCGAGTGCAAGACCCACTGCAAAATTCCCAGTCACTACATTTTTGTAGTAGACGAGAAAACGAGCCATGTCGTTGAGCTGGAGACAGAGAATCGTCGTTGCAAAGGTGATTCCTGTTCGCGCTAGGGAGATGGCCCAAACGAGATAAGTCACAAGCCATGACTTGGAGAGAACCGATATGCGATACGCGTAGAACCCCTTGTTTAAAAGTTATCAGGATGGTTGTGAGAATGAGAGCGAAACCAGACGGCAACCTGTATTGCACTTGAGGTCAACACCATGAAAGGATTGGACAAAGCGAATGCCCAAGGTTCCTGAGTGATTCCTGACCGTAGGATAGTGTGTTTATAGAGCCAAGTAACGACCAGGCCGACTTGAACCGTCTCCATACCGCTGCGAAGCTGGGTGAGCACGACAATCAGGGACAGAGTAACGGGAATCTCATGGCATACATGGTGAGTACCACCTATCAAATTACACCGAATCAGATTTAGACTCGACTCTAGTGGAGTGGGAGGACTGACCAGTAGTTTGACGTGAATCGGATCTTTGAAACCGTACCGATAGTAGCTTAACGCCTGTGCAACTATCACACCATACTGCACCCCAGAGAGTATGACGCCAATTTCAACCACGCCCAGAGTGTTATGGATCGTTGGTGTTAGCATGACTGATTAGTATCGAGGGGGATATTCGTGCGATCTTAGACACTGGCACTACCCTGCTTGTGAGATCGAAGAAGTATATATATTGCAGAGGCCACATACCACTGGAATGTCGAAGAGTCCCTATCATGATCAGTGATGTGTCCTAACGTGAGGATGGACCCTCGCGGTGCGATCACCAATGAGGGTAAAGAAGCTGGGGTGAACAGCCAAATTCACAGCCCGATTGATCAAGATAGTATCACATAGTCGTGTGGACCCTGTGAGGACCAAAGCGGGGGAACGATAGAGACAAGAAGGGGACAGGATCGGACAGCCATACTTTTTGGGTTTGTTGACTCCCGATTTGACCTTATATCAAGACGGGAACAGATCCGTGGAAACTAGGTGGCACAAGAAGACCAGAGTCGTTCATCAAGACCCATGGATTATCAAGAACCCACTGTTCTGTATATATTCACTGGTGGAAGCTCGGGTTAGAATCAAAGTAAGTCTGTGGTTTGTGAACGGATCACCCTTACAGAATACAATCAAGGAGAAGTACTCGCACCAGTCCCACACACACTGCCTCATTTATGAGTTCTATCCAGGATGGGTTGCGTTAAGCTAAAGCGAGTGGTGTCTAGCCTCAATGTGATTATCAAAGTTATTCTTGTGTCATAGAGAAGTGAACGGTTGAACCATGGTTCTACTACATGCATTGCCCCATGGTCCCAAGACCAGCGTGAAAATACTCGGGTTCGCAAGTTCGTTAAGTCCACCAAGGGTGCGACGCTTGTTTGTACGTGATGCGAGATCCCTTCTGAAGCGTCTGCATCGCGTCTCTGCAGTGATCAAGTACATATTAGATTATACTAGCCTAGGGGACAAGTTAGAACCCAGTATTCGTGACCATCTCAGACGGAATTACTCACGGGTAAAGATGGCTTGGAGTTGATCAAGGTGCCATCATCGTGGGATATCTGAAAGGTTCGAGTCATCTCGATGGTGATCGAGGGCTGGAAGACGGAGCGTAAGCATTCAAGTTACAATATCGCGGGGAGAAAGAAGAAACAACCTGAGGCTGGGTTCGTTCGCCACTCAAGGCCGTTGCATCTGACACCATCCGACGAAGCATCTTTCGTCCGTTCAAATTGGCGAGCATTGAGTTGGAATAGACTGGTTTGGAGGTACGATGATCGTGATATTAGCCCGAGTATTCATGAAGACATGCAAAAACGGATAGATACCTCTGGGAAGGACCAGTGAAATGCCAGAGAAAAGCACTATGCAGAGCGCGGCTAAGATATGTTCAACCTGTAGACCTGGCAACGACGGCACGTACTGCTATCAGGCAGAGCAAGGATCTAAGTGGAGATTCAGATTGCTTCTAGAGGTTTCTAAATCCGAAGGTGTAACGCTCACACTGATGAGATTCGACAGAGAGACGAGACTGGGCAAAATCAGTGAGCGAGTGCGGGAAGAGACAGTCTCATCTCACCTGGTCGCAGCTCCGGTTTCTGTTAAAGTGCATGTAGAGAGGAGAGGCGAGTGAGAAGGACTTCGTTTCAGTCATGAGTGAACCAATGAACACTGACGGATAGCCCAGAGAATCAGCTTATCAACCACGCCGTTAGTGCTAAGGTTAGGATAACAACTCAATCAGTGCCCCAACGAACAGACTTCGAGAGTGCCTACCTCACGAACTGAGAGCCTCTACGTTTCCATAAGAAATAGGACATAATACCGGAGATTACTACGCCAAATACAACGTCAAGGACCATAGTGCCGATGATGAGCCATCGGAAGTTCTTGAGGTAAGTTACAGGGTCTAGTGTAGTCGGAAGGATGGAGATGGCGAACATGCCACCAGCACCGGTGACCCAGAGAATGGCACAGACACTAGTCAGAGACCAGCAGAGCGTTACTGTTCTGACTCGGTAAACAAACCACGCCTGGTAGAGTTCTTGAGCAAGATGACAACGGTGAGATGGAGTATCGACAGACCTTAACCAAGAAGCAGATGAACGAAGTCAGCATGAATGCTACCTCAAGTAAGAGAGGGTTAACGGTAGCGATTGTGGTAGCCGAGAATAATTGCTTGAGCAACGCGTATAAACCTTCTATCATGCAGGCTAGGTGCGCTGTCTCCAATAACCTAGACAGATGATCTTCATTGGTATCAATGGCACAAATGAAGGATATTAGTCTACCACACGGTTAGAACCTTCAATGTGCGTTAGCACCAAGCAAGAGGCCAATGAAGTCAAATCGTGAGAGACGTACCAACAATCTTGTGCCGCGTGAGTCTTCGGAGAACTGTCTGAAGTACAAGTACGTCTGGATACACGAGATGCCGTACAGCACAGAGGATACAGTGTTCCCAACTAGGAGGGGGCAAACGATCAACGCGATATCTGCCATGAACACGGCGGACTTGAACCAAGTGGGAACGCTACGACAGAGCGTATAAATGGCCCTCAATGCTGTGCACAGGCTAACTGCGAAGCTTCAGAAGAAGAGATGGGGGTGATCAAGAACCAACACATGCCCGTACTTGAAGGCTGGGCTCTGAGTTCGAATTGTGGCTGTAGGGTGGATCACATCATCATAGTTTGGTTGGTGATACACCTGTGGGACCAAAGCGAGGGATAACACTACAATCGTGATTCATGATCACGGCAGGACAGGTAGTGTTGATGGTGTACGCTGTTTATCTGAGGATGACTCTGGACCATGGTTAGTGGACGAGCTCGCATTGGAGTGGGAAGCTGCTGAAGACTCACATTCGGGGAAAGAAGACAACGACACAGGATAGATTCGTAGTTGATCATGATGAGCAAAGCCCTATGCGCTTTGCTTTCGGCTCACTCGGATAAGGACATCATATAGTGTTGACGAACACTAGAAATAGTGCCGTTGTTCTCAGGTTTAACGATGAGAGACACAATTTCGGTAGCTCCGAGATGGTATCAAACGTTCTTACGATGTAAAACGAGTGATTAAACTTAGGAGAAGGGAAGACAAAATCAGCATCAGATGAATGATGGATGAAAGCTCCAATACGATGGACGTTTGTGTACCAGCAGGACGAAGAAACTCACTCTGATTCAGGGATTATGCTTGCTCTTTCTTGTCCAGGCAAACCTTACAATTCAGGAGAATGCTCAAAGCCAGCATCATGCATGCTCAGGTCAAATACAGTGGTTGTCGTGTCATGTAACTGGAGTAGCGATGTCCTGAGGACTGGTATACTGATGGAACACTGCCATATTGTATAGCCGGAGTAAATGGAAGAAAGAACGAATGCTATTTTGATTTTGGGCATTTTGACACTAGCTGTATGCGACCGAGTGGAAACTTGAAGTTGAGGTAGTAGAATGAGAAATCTGGTCGTAGTGGTTGGCAAGCGTGGGTACGAGCATGGCCGAACAAGTTGAAGCCTGAACGCATCACGTTGATTGGTCTGACCTTCGCTCATGGACAGTCGGACTACTGTATGCCACTGGAGAGCGCTCAGGAAAGGGGAGAACTCCTCTGTTACGCTCTCAAAAGGCTGGGTAAAACTTAGTGAAAGAAAACGACATGAAAATAAGAGTTACAGGTCGAGGCTAACAATGCTACCACTGCCATACCAGTGACTATAACTATATACTTGGATCCACATATGCATGCACAAGAAATGAGCGTAAATATATCGAAGCACGACCTATCTACCTCGACGCGGGCGCATAATGCGTTTCAAAAGATACTTGAGTACACCACCCTCCACTGCGTACTTCAACGGAAAAATTCGATTGACCCGCCGACTGTACTGGCTCAATGCCACCTCAGTATCGAACGTCTGGGGAGGAAGTCTGGCATTAAGATGGGCCTCCAGCAGGTCATAGATATTAACATGTTTAGCAGAGACCGCCTGTACAGTGTCAGAAGAGAAATCAGCTCGAGGGTCCTGAAGGATTAGAAAAAGGTACATACCGAACGGCATTCCTCCAGGTATTGCGGAATGGGGACAATAGCCAAGTCTCGGCAAAGTGCCCTCCATGACCGGATATCGTTCGCGTTCGTCCCGTAAGCCTTGCTGAACGTCTCTGCTACGGCATCGTACAGTCCATCCCTTGATCCTCCTCGGTTAGCACAGAAGTATTTCTCGAAATCCTTGAGGAGCTGAGTGATGTTGAGGAGGGAACTGTCCTTGATCGCCGGTACACATGCACCTGAGGAGGAATTGATTTCGGAAGACTCTGAGTCTGAATCTGAATCTTCACTGCTGTCAGCGTCACTAGATTGAGAGGCGTCCGAGAAAAATATTCGTTTTGAACTGCATGACGGGACGACTATACTTCCATCTCTCTTGGCTCTGCGCAACCGCTTACTGCTGTCAGCCCCACCTGAATGAGAGGCATCCAAGAAAGATATCCATTTTGAATCACATGACGGGACAGGTGTACCTCCTCCATCTCTCTTGAGTCTGCGCAACCGCGATCCCTCACTTTCAGAATCCGAACTCTGAGAGGAGGACGAGGAGGACGAGGAGCACGTCGTGTGCGACGCACGAGTCTTCAGTTTGGATGAACCAACAGATGTAGGGTTCGCCTTCTTGACCTTGGGTAGAACGTCGGCGACCGGGGGAGTCTGAGGCAGAGCTAAGGTAGACCCTAGTTCAACCTTGACTCGTTTCTTGGGAGAGGGCGATGACTGTGGCTTGGACTGGCTGAACTGCGAAAGATACTGGCTGAGCGGATTCTTGGTGTTCTGTAGAGAGAATTGAAAGAATCCATAAATCTCGTTGGTACGACAAACAAAGGAATACGATAGCTCACCTGAGAGACTTGAGAGGGGAAGAAGTACGAATCATCAGGTTCAGTCTCCGCCACTCTGGCCAGTGCGGGCTGGGATTTCAGCTTGGCTACGACTGGTGGTGGTGGACCCATAGTCAATGATGAAGTCTTCTTGGTGGGAACGGACGTCGACGTCAAGATGCTCGTCTTCTGCTTGGAAACAGGAGGCTGATCCGCTTGGCCTCCAGTAGAGTTAGGTGCCTTCCTCTTCTTCGTTGAAGGCGTCGACGTCAAGCCGGAGGAGGCTAATGACCTAACCGTTGACTGCGATTCTAGCTCCTGCTTCACTCTATCCCCGACCGGCTGCACGTCTTTGGCCGTCTTCTTAGATTTGCTGAGCGGTGCCTTGGTTGGTGCTCTCGCCTTACTGAGATCGACGACTTTCACCTCTACAGAGGTGTCGCTGTCACTATCCAGATCGATCACGGCCATGGGTCTCGAGTTTGACGCCTTGCCACCACGAGGAACAGCCCGTCGAGGGGCTCGTGACGAGGATGTACCCATATCCTCGTCGTCTGAGGAGAGGTAAATAACGTCGACCTCGTCTTCGTCCTCCTCCAGATAAGAACGCGGTCGAGCAACCTCGTCAGGTTGGTAGTTGTCGTCCAGGTCTCGCATGTCTTCCATAGCGAGGCGGTAGGCTTCCTCTCTCTGAGATTTCAGCTGAGACAGAAGGAGCTGCTGACTGGCTTCTGCGGGCGTTGGGGTGGGACCACCAGAAGGTGCTGGGGCGGTTGGACTTATCGAAGTCTGCTGAGCAGACTGAGCCTCCACAGTCTTGGAATTCGATGATGAGGCGCCACCATGGGGTTGGACTGGGGGCAAAGCGGAACTAGTCAGTGGAACGTGCCCTGGAGTCATAACGAGAGCAGTTGGCGAGGAGGGCTTGATATGCGACTGTGCTCGTGGTGGACATGATAGCGAACATGCTGAAGCAGCACAAGTCAGCCTGAGTAAAGGAGAGAAATTCAAAGGACATACAATCGAGGAAACCCTCTGAAACACCTGAAGCCAAGCGTCGTGAGCTCGAGGAGTCGTCTATCTGTGCTGCAAGAACGAAACACATCAACGAACTGACTAGAGAAAAAGAACAGGGGATTGAGTTCTACTCGAAGGAGTTCTCGTCAACACGCCCTGAGTCGCCAGCATCTCCTCGACCTTATCGAACTCCTCGCCAAACCCTTCACCAAGCTCAGCGAAGTCGTCCTCCATCTTGAAATCTTCATCACAGGTGAGGGTAGCCGTGGATTCTTTCCTGCCGAGCTTGAGCTGGGAGTTCAGCTATGGCTTAACGACTACTGAACCCGGAAATTAGACGTTTCTCACGTCAGTGCCAGGTTATAAACGAGAGACAACGAACAGGACACTCACCCTTTGAAGAAATCGAACGACTGCAAAGCGCAGAGCTACTGTCGTCTTCGTCGGCGGGGTTCCCGTAGCCAATAGTGGCACCAGACGCATAGGTAAACATAGACCCAGCGTATGAAAGCGACCTCTTCACAGGCTGTTGAGAGAGCGACGGTATCGCATCTAGGTCCTCATCTTCAAACGTATCACAGAATGTTTCGTAGTCAGGTTCGTTCTTGATTCGTGTGTGAAGCATAGGTCAGATAGGACCGTGGAGAAACTCGACGGGAGGATTGTGGGTCCATATATTAGGGTGTTGACTCGGAGTGACGAACTTGTCACATGCTGTAACGCGTTCACTTGAACGCAACTAATGGTGATATCTAGGTGCGGAGCGAAGCGGCCAACGTCCTGCCAGATAGGCAGAGCTCCTCTGGGACGGCAGTTTAAAATCACTGGTCAATAAGCGAGTATCGGAACCAGCATCTATATGTATGCTACGTGTATATAGTAGACCTAAGGTAGCTGATATAGTGACAGGAACCAAAAGTAACCCTGGATGCTCAACTACCCTGCCCATCCCACCTCGACCAACCCGCAACAACACTAGCCCGTACCACACCCCTGTCCACCTCGTTCGCCATCGACTCTCTCGTCTGCACAATCAACCTCCGCAACCCAACAAACATATTCAACCAATCGAACTGGGCAGCATCCAGCTCCTCCAGTCTTCCCACCTTGAGCCTCAGCTCAAGAACACGACGTACGAGGCGTCCTACGATTTTCGCCTGCTTCTTGCTTGACGTGTACACTGGCAGCGTAGGCATGTTTGACGTCGGGAGCAGTCCGAACGATAGATTCGTGATCCCAAACTCGGTCCCGTTGAGGATATTCGCAAGAGGATGGCGGATCCGGGTCCCTGAGATCGCAGGCCAAAGGTCTTGACCTACGAGATAGTCCTGCCAACACTCTTCTGAAATATTGATCGTATGGAGCTCGGGACAGACTTCTCTACATTGACCATCGAGAAGCCAGTTCAGGAAGCTGACCGGGGCTGTGAGCTCAAGCAGGTTGGGCATAGCAGGCTGAGCAGGGAAGTACTCTGGATCGTACTTGGGACCGCGTTTTCGTCCGTATATAGGCGACGGGATGGAGAGGTTGGCGAGCACTAGCCTCTGCAGTTTTGGATGGGCTACGAGACACTGGGCTAGATCTCCAATGAGCAAGTTAGGGACGTTGAGCTCTAGGGTGTGCACATCCTTCACAGTGATCGTCGTCTTCAGATGCTCCGCGACTTTGGATGGAAACGGAACATCGAGAACGAGCTTCTCGATGGGACTGAGGCTGCTTGCGCTTAGAACCCTGAAAACCCACTCGCTAAGGAAGCCGACGGAGAAGATGGAAGAACGGAGGGTAAGGCTGGTTAAATACGGGAAGGTGAGCTTCTGGAAGAGGTCCCGTGTGTCGAACTGGTCCTCTGGGTAGTGGTGAGTCGCAAGGTCCGGGACCATGCCGCCTATGACTTTGAACCGCTTGCAGCCCTTCCCGGAAATGTGAACCATGAAGGTGATTAGCGAGCTGAGGGCTTCGGCGGTGAGGAGATTGTTAGGCAAGAAGCGCAGATAGACTTCGTGGACGTGCTCGATACGCTTCTCCTTGACCAGTCGAGTGATACCTTTCAGCAGGTTCGCATGGTCTTCGGAGTTGAAGGTGACATGTAGACGTCCAACGTGCTGTAGCAGAGCAAAATCGGGATTGAGGTCCAGGCGACTGAGGGGCTGAGAGTGATGAACGTAGATGTCGGAGTCAGCAAGGTAGGTCCTTGGATCTGGTGAGAAATCTGAATCGCTCCCACTGTCAGACCCGGTGTGGATATAGAACTCCGGTCTACCGTGAGCTTGCAGTGAGGTGGTAGATGGACGAGCGGCTGGAGGGGGTGCATTACGATGGTGACTTCGACCACGCCTGATAGATTGCCACAACCTAAGTGAAAAAAAAAGTTTGATTAGGACCAGGCGATTTCTCGAGGAAACTTGACGACACTCACGGATCTCCTGATCTCGAACCACCATCCATGCCCCTTCGATGCCTCCTTGGGCTATCTCGAGAGCTACCTTCACTCAAGCTATCTTGCCCAGAAGCAGAAGGATTGACATCGTCGACGATCTCAGAAGGCCGGCAGCATAGAGCTGCGCAGACGAAGTTTTTGAGGCCCATGAAGCGGTTCCTCGGAGTCATGTCAAAGCAGCGACAAAGACCGAATATGAGGGACGAGTTAAAGCAGTAGCGTATACGAGGGTGTGGCTCGGGCCTAGAAGGGAGAACGTTATTAGATTGTTTTTCTCATCGCCTGCAGGGAACCGAACCTTCTTATATACGCTCCCTAAACACCTCCAGAGTCAAAGGCATGGAAGCGTAAGCCACAAAGGCAGAGCAACCAGCCTTTTCGGGGATCGATGTCCATGCGTCCATAGTCTGCCATTGTGCGAGCCCTAGTAATAGTCGAGGATGGTGGCAGCACAAAGTGGCGAAAGAGCGTTTGGCTCCGAAAGTTGTTCCGATTCGAGGGTGATACGTCTTCATTAACGTCTTTGTTGGTTATCCCATTGGCTGTCTTGACCATACAAATCGAATTAACCATAGTGGGCTATCCAACCTTCATTGAGTAAACCAAAACCTGAAGAAGTGGATAGATCGCGCACCAAAGCCCGACGTTCTGAATCACAAATTTGAGGCTACCGTAGAGACGACAGTACGATATGGCGATTTACATTCTTTGTTGCAAATACGGGCATAATGTAGGTGTAGAAGAACCCTCAGATAAGAAACAGATGTCCAGGTTCAGAGGATAGACGGTGGTGGATGCAATGAGCAAGAGCACATCGCGAAGTGGCGGTGCCATTGGGGGCGCCGTCAACGCCAACCACGAAGGGCCAAAATATATATATTTAAGGATACACAATCACTGCCATGAGGAAACACAAGGTGGATCTAGCCAAGGTTGATTATGCTATGGATATAAAGTTTTGCGAGGTTTCGGGGTAGAGGAAAGGAGAGCTGAGAGAGAAAGAAGCGAAAGGTCAGGCAACAGATCAGTGACGAGATAGATTTATTCCTATACTGATTCCTCCAGCACCACAATCTGCTAGGGTGATACACCACGACCACGAAGGTAAGAATATAGAGCATTGGATGCTGTGAGCTTGACAAGTTTCGGTATAGGGATACAGGCCAAGTTTGTGCTTGATTCCTCGTAATCCGCGTCAAGTTCAATCAACGCGCAGGCGTCGACCTCTCGAATAACAAGCTCTCTAAGGCTGAGGTGCCCAGTCAGAGAATCAATCAGGTCCTCGAGAGGTAGAGCCGGCACATTGACCTCCAAAAACTCCAGCTGGTTCATGTCGAACGTATACACCAAATTCGTCGCCACCTCTCTCGACAGAGACAGATCCAGCACCAGACCCTTCAGAGACCTGCCCGTCCCAGTCAACATGTCCTTCATCCACATGCCAAGGAACCCGTGGAGGAAGATGTCAGATTGGATGGTGAGACTAGTCAGGGCCGGGAATTGGAGCCAACGGGTGATGATGTCGTTGCAGTCAGAGATATAACTAGCCTCGTCTGACTGTGGCTTAGGGAACGTTCCACCAATGAAGGTGAGCTCCTCGCATCCTTTATCTGACAGAACCCCCATGATCTCCGCCACTTTACCGATCACCTTGAGAGATACGGAGTCATCGGCCTCGAAACAGAAAGAGGCCCGTCGGATCTTTTCTACCCTTCTTGATGCAACCAGTCTATGCACTCCATCAAGGATTTGACAGGCCAGGACCTCGTCCCCACCCAAGGAGAGTTCGAGTGACGGGATACGGTGAAGAGAGGGGCGGCAGCCCACTCCCTTGATGAACGCTAGAACGCTTGAGCTAGTGTAATGGATGAAGATATGATCTTCGGGGGAGATATACGTCATGTAACGAGCTGCAGCTCCCTGTCCATAGTGTTTTGATTGCGGTGACTGCGAGGAAACACCACCGTCCCCGCCAACCTCTTTTGTATCCTCTGAAGCGATATCCTGCTGCTCCTGTACCCATTCCGTGACATGACAGGGAAGACACGCGGCAGACCGAGAAAGCAGGTCTACGCTATGAAAAGACTCGTTGGAGTCTATCCTTGATCTAGGAGAAAATGGGTATGTTTGGTCGGTGGGTTCCGTAGGTGCTTGAAGAGCACTTCTGCTCGAGGGAGACTCCTCAGTAGACCGCTGAGAACTATTGGCAGTATCAGAACCTAAACGAATGGAACAGGGTGCTAGAGGTATACTGACCAAAGATGACTGATAACTTCAGGTGCAACAAGCCTGAGCCGGCGAGTGTGGCCTTTGGAACGTAGACCACCATAGGGTTGAAAGCGAGCACTGCGCGCTGTGACCAGATCTCCAGGGATATGATTTTCGGTCTCTCCATCAGCGATGATCCTGCTGTGTCTCCTACGTTTCGTTTCGGGGCTGTCTAAAGGGTTTTTGTACACCTGAGAGACGACTTTGGTCGCGATGTTCAAGGCACGTTGCGCAAGCATGGACGATGGTGGATAATAATAGACGGAGAGTATCGTAGGCAAAGTGAGGCGACGAAGCTGGCTTATACAGGTCTAACCAGAGACCTGTCCTTAGAGAAACCTAAATGTGGTGAGAAAAGGTAAGGAGGGGGATGTTCGATCTCAGATGAATCTGGCTCACTTTTATTCAACATCTTTGTGACCAGGTTGAAGAGGTTAGTCCACAATAATCAGGTACCAGCATTTCATGTCGAACAATGTATCGTCCAGTAATGCCCCTAGCCCCACGGGCCTCCCCATTGTCTATTTGCTAGACTACGCGCGGTGATATGGAATTGAATCATCGACACCGGTGGCGTGTAGTGCAACTAAGATTCTGGCCATTAGACCAAGGATGAAGCTATGGTAAAGCCATCGAATATTTCTAGTAGGATAGATGTAGCACAAGCTGACGATTCACGTAGCTGTAACGTAGAGATTCATGGTGGTCGATTTGCACATATGGGACGATAGAGATGGGACGATGGAGAGAAAGGCGGGGCTCGTGGCGGTGTCAAATTCACCTATCCGGCTGCCTCCAGACCTGAACCAACTTCAAGTTGCATATCTCAAAAAATTCACTTGTTCACAATTCACACGCCGATGGTAGAGAGGGAGGAGAGCTGACTGAGCAGCAGAGATACAATGGATTCCAATACAAATGCGGCATTCCAGGGCAAAAATTACAAGTCAGTCCTACACAAGGGACGACGTGTTGGATGGTCTTCTTTGGGGGTCTTCTTTCTTCTTGTGTGGTTCTTCTTGTGCTTGGTTCCTAGGCCTGCACTTGCTCAACGCGAATGCGGCATCCCTAAAGACAGAATAGCCCGGCAAATTCTCCCGAAGCCTATCCAGACTAATCTCGTCCCTAGTCTCCCGGAGCACCACGACACGCTTAAGCCCAGCGAAAGCCCTCAACCAGCCCAGCGGAGCAACGTCCAAGTCCGCCCTCTCCCCAACTTTGAGCTCCAACTCCCCAACAGCTCGGAGCATCCGCTCAACGAGATAACCGTCATAAGATTCGTCCGCGTAATCTGGAAGAGTAGAGTGATCAGCATCGTTACGAAGAGCGAATGAAAGATGCACCGATCCTGAGTCCGAGGTGCCCCTGGACTGCCGTAGAACGCTAGCGAGCGGATGAAAGACACGTTCGCCCTCGATCTTGGGCCATCGCTTAGAAGCGAGGAAGGTCTGCCATTCCTCGTTATCCTCGATGACGATCTCACGAAGCTGAGGGCATATGCCGGCCGACTGGAAGAGCCAGTTGATGGTGCGGATGCTAGCGGTGACCCTGACGAGGTTAGGCATGATCTGAAGTCGGGTCGATGGGGTGGAGCTGTAGATCAGCCCAGTTTTATCTGAGAATATATCGTTAGGGACGTCGATGAGTCCGATGACTAGCTCTTCGATGGAGTAGTGGTTGGAAAGGCAAGGAGCGAACCAGTCAACCGGGAGGTTAGGCATGCTCAGGTTGAGGACTTGCAAATTGTGCATCTCGACGCGGGAGATCAGGTTTATGGAGGATTCACAGGGCAAGGTTAGGTGAAGGAGAAGGTGGGTGATAGAGGTGGAGAGGACGGAGCCAAGAACGGTGGAGAGCCATTCTAGGAATATATCCTGGAAGAATAATCGAGAGCGAATGGAGAGCTTTCTCAATCGGGAGAAATCCGGGTACTGGAGGGAACTGATATCCTGTGAAACGTTGACGTCTTCTGCCTGACCACCCTCAATAGTAAGTTCCTCGCAGTGACGGGAACAGAGGTCGGTCAGGAGGGAAAGTAGCACGGTGCTAGCAGCTAAGGTGAGTAGCTGAGGGTACTCGAAGAACAAGGAGACCCTCCGAACAGTCTGAACTTGCTCAGCCGCAACGACGGAGTTGATGGCCTGAAATAAGAGAGCTTGATCCTTAATACCAACAACGACCTTGAGAGAGCGGATATGCTCTAGGGAGGAGCGGGTACTAAGTTCTTGAAGGAAGGAAATGGAACGTGAATTAGAGTGATGAATAATGATGTCGTTATTTCTGGAAATATACGGGCGGGGCTCGAGATCTTCAGTGCCCTCTCCTGCGCCCGGAGCTCCCATACTCTGGAGAATTCGTCGGAGCTGCCCTACGGCAGTTGTTGTCGTGATTTGTGCATCTTCAGTGTCCGATTGAGCGATCAAGGCTCCTGCGCCCATGGAACGAGGTTCAATCCCACAGGTGATTCCAAAGACAACAGGACGAGGAACTTCGTGAGGGGTAGACCTACAAGGGGAGAGCAATCTCCGTGAACGTCATATAGGATACGAAGCACATGAAGTAAAATACCTTGCAGAAGACCGCATCAGGATAAAAGAATCCTCTCCTTCCCTATCGCTCATATCGCTGTTGTGACGAGGGCTAAAGCTGCGAGGGGTACGAGGCATGTTAGAGCCCCGGAAGAGACCTCGCCCACGAGTGAGAGGACCAGTAGGAGGCTCAGGCCTCGAAGAAGAGCTTGCCCCACCGCCGTGAGAACTGCCGCCGTTATCTTGGTCGCTGCCGAGGTGACTGTGCACCGTGTTGCCTTCCTCTTCGTCGTCATCAACATTTCCGAGGGAGCAGTGGCAGAGCTTACTGAAGAAGCCGATTGTAACCTGTAAAACACGAATGAGCATGTTGTTTCTGTGAAAAGATAGGGAAAACTTGTGGAATATTCTTGAGGAGCGATGTACTGAGGGTAGAGTGAGAGAGCGAGTAGAAAGAAGGAGGGAGAAGAAACCGCTACAACACCTCCCAGTGGCCATCGCTCTCTTTTATAAGGATTGTGAAGTGGCCAGTGGGTTCAAGCGCATTTTTTTCTTTTGCGTGAGGCAACAAAGGTAGGTACACTTACGCTTGAGAGGTGCCGGGCCATAATGAAAGAAGAAATCAGTGCCACGATGTGAACACATTTGCAGAGACGCGAACGTATGAATGCCTTGTGCTAGATGTGGAAGGAGCGTGAAGTTGAAAAGAGACTAAAAAGAGGCTGGGTGGCACGCGGGGAGGCGTCCCCCTGTGATATGCGCTTCAGGATGTAACTCAAAGTAAGCCTCTGTGGAGGAGGCGTTGACCAACCTGAGCACTATGGAGTGCAAAGAGTGCGTCGAGACGACGTCCTTCTAGATTTGAGTCAGTTGTGATATGTAGAAGGAGCTTGTGGTCAAGGCACTCACTTTGCAACAGAACAATCACCTTGAGCCGCCCATTCTAACAACAGTCGTACCCATCAGAGAGGCAGAGCTAGTGGACTCGATCCTCTAGACCGAAAATGAGTTTGACGACGTTGCTTTCAGTAAATCGAGCTCTGCACTAGACCTGCAGGCTTAGGGTAACGGATTCGCAAGGGCGAGTCTAGTTCAGAGAGTTGTTTCATGCACGTCACAAGAGTATAGAGGTTCAGAGAGTAAAAGATGAATAAACGGGCAGTGTAGAGCATCAGTGTGACGAGCGAACTGAACGCCGTCGTCGTCGATAACAACGTCCAGCGAAGTACCATGAGTCGTGACTGCACCAAACTTCGTCCATCAACAGCGCGGTCCGATGACGGTCCGGAGACGCTCTCAGCTACGTCCTCCCGCTCTCAACGGTCTTGACTCTTGAGTTCATGGAAAGCAAGGCGCTCACAGTTTATCATCTGTTTTCTAAGCTCCTACGAAGATTCATGGACCTCGAGCTATCCAATCCAAGTTGTACCACCTAGTGAGCCGCACCAGCCATAACAAAATTTAGGGCGGGATCCAAGTCTCGCTATAATCTTTATCAGAGTATTTCACTGGCACTAGCTCGACGACCGCCGAGTCAAACCCGTTGACCCATTGGGGACTAACTGCATATTATTCCTTGGGATAAGGAGCTAGTGCGGTAGATTTTCATGATACGAACCGCTGATATGTACCTTCTCCGCCAATGGCTTAATCGACGCCACTACCGAGGCCAGCGTCATCCTCCCACCTCCGCATGAAATTTGACTCGAGAAGGACGCACAGGTTACTCCAGTGAGTTAAAATCGCCGTATGAAAGGAATTACATCACTAGAAGAAAGGTGCAGAGCACCACTGGTCACCAGCAAGCGTGGCCAGAAGCCTGAGGCAAGCGCATCGAAACGTGGTACAGACTCCACCAGACCGGGTGCCACCCTGCTGCAGTGGTCAATCGCTTGCCAACTGGCGAAAATCGCGCAGTGCTCCAGGATGATCAGCTCGAGCGAACAACCACAGCAGCTCAGACTTAAGCTCGAGCTTATGACTGCTCCCTCTCCACTGCTAGTGTCCGCTAGGCGGCATAATCCCCGCAAAGAAAATTCAGAAGATCAATACTGGTTCGGTGAGCACCACAGAACGATGAGAAGGATATCATTGCTTACTCGTGACGTAGATACGAGCTCCTCTTCTATGTAAGCTAGAAAGCTATCTTGCGGATAACATTCTACTACTATAAGCTATCAAGAGCAACTCGTTCGTCGGAAACGGTCTGAGAGCATACCTCGTCCAGCCTAACTCGATCTCGGGCTACCGTGAGCTCGCAACCGCCGGTAGTCAGGTTAGTACGTACTCGGAATACCAGCAAGCGCTTCTCACAACCGCCAAATCAGCCCCAGATCGAAACTTTCACGGTACAGTATGCTAGGGTCACCAGGTTCACCTACATGCCAGTTGAGCATCCGAGAGTGGGTATATAAACGAGTTAGCAAGTGAGAGCGGCAGGAGCAATGATTTGTCCGAACGGAGAGGTCGAGAGCTTGAACATGTCGTGTCTTGCGAACGTGCTGAGTGAGATGCTCTAAAACCTTGCCGTTCCACTGGGAAGAAGCTACCATAAGGTATCTCAGAGCACAATCGAACCGTTGTATTCAACTTGCAACGAGGCAAAATGAAAACAGATAGAGTTCAGAAGACTCAGGATACATAGAACGACGCAGGAAACCACCGCGGAGTTTCAGGCCATTCTGTAACGCTCAAAAAAGGTAAGGGCAGTAAACGCCCTTGATCCCTAGAAAGCATTAAGTACCAGTCAGATTCAAGTTTCCCAAGCTTAGTCTCAGCAATCATCACAAGAGTCATCCATACCCCGTTTAGCTCGCGATTGCCGCAGGTCTTCCCCATCCCCAGATCATGTATATATATGCCAGCGGACCCGATTAGATAACCGCCAACCCTCTGTGCCGAAAAGGTTTCTCCCAGGATCGAGAACCGGAATGGAGAATTCTGCGCAGCGTGCACTAGCCCATCAGCTCGAGAGTGATGACTCGGACCTTTTTAAGAGTGAGAGAGAGAGTCGCCATCATCTCTCAGTGGGCAGTATACTCTGATGCCCTCCCATAGTCGTCGGCTCGGAGTTCGGGATCTTATGCGTATCAGGGTTGTAGGAACTTGAAGACAGAAGCGTATTAGTAGATTCCAGCGATAGCGATAAAAGGCTAGAAAATAAAACACGTTCAGAGGTCGTCTTCCGGATTCTCAGGAAGCGGAGAAGTACAAGCCTAGGGAAAAGCTTGGGAAAATCTTGAAAACGAGGAAACAGCGAGTCTCGTTAGGCTCGTGATAATCTCCCTCTTCGGACCGTATCACCAGCAAAACGAGTTGAATCACAGGGACATCAGAGGTGAAAGGCTAAGCTGAGAAAGAAGACGTCGAGAACTCCCGGGCACGTAATTGATTTTTTGAGTTCCCGATATGGTTTTGGATGGTACACATAACTGTAAGCATGGACGTATGTGGTGAGTAATCGTAGCGGGGATACGGAGAAGTGATGAGTAAACCCAGTTGAACAAGCCTGTGATCGTTCAAGAGCTGGATGAGCATCAATGTTTATCCATCCTATCGATATCACCGATAACAAGCTAGTACATACCATAGACGAAAAGAGAGGCACGATGCCTCGTTCAAAGCACTCATCGCATCTAAAATCAGGATATAAACCCCCCATCTCATCCGTTTAGTCTAGGGTCAGTGATGGATAAGATAAACAAAAGATCGATTAGTGCTCGTCGTGTAATCAGTACAACAGAGTTGTGTTATTGTGCATGCCGTATCAGAAGCTAGAAGCCCATGGTTAGAAGCCTAGAAGACAACTCTCAAAAGAATTCGAAGCCGCTCGTCAGCAGTAGTAGAAGTCGTGACATTGAGAGAACCCCCAGAACCGCGCCGACCTGTCGGTCCGCATATATGCGTGTATATAAAATACCAATAGCTCTGAACAAACACGGCCCAACAACGAGGAATCCTCGTATTAGGAATAACAAACGCTGTGTTTGAGGGATGGAGAGAGGAGTTCATCATAAGACGCAGTATGCTGTACCAGAACTTTACCAGTCATATGATTATATGAAAGAGGCAGAGTAGACCGAGAGGATCGTGCTACCAGTGGAGGACTGCGCAAAGAGGCTGAGCACTAGGAATTCCAGAAGTCCAAGAAGGCAGAACAGAAATCCCACCACGTGGTAGTCGATAGCAACAGCAATCGCCAGTCTTGACAAGGGTGAATCCCATGGTCGGTCAAGACGTCCAATCAATTCAATGAGGACAGCAGAGATCCGAACCGTCCCAGTCCAGACGGACCCGCGAGGTACAGCAGAAAGAAACACCCGACATCTTGAGGTCGTATGCAAAAGTAGTAGCCAAAAGCTTGCGATGAATAAGTATAAGTCAAAAAAGACCCCACACGATGCAGGTCCCAAAAAGTACAACGACGTGTGTATGTGTATGCGCGGGCGTGCGTGTGTAGGTGTGCCTCTGAGAAAGAGAGACGATGCATAGACGATCCGAAGGATGCGAGAGAAAGAAAAGACCAGGAAGAGTAGGAAACACAGACAACAGAGAGGGCATGACGAAGTAACACAAAGGATAAAAACCAACAACAAACAGACGAGCGGGAGACAAGCACAGTTTAAGTAGGGTAGGAGCGAGAATGCGGACAGAAAACAAGATGTAAGGCGAGGGAGGAAGAGAGAAAGGAGAGGGTACGACTATTATATTATATGTAGAAAGAAAAAAGAGTGTTCAAACGTTCAACGTCGTTAAACCCTAAATTCTCTCTCTCTCTCCCCTCCTCGCCAGCGATTATAATCCAAGAGGCAGAAAAGAGCAGAACCCAGAACCAGGGATGAATAGAATAACCAAAAAAGAAATAGGGAAACGCAAGCGATATAGGCAACAAAGGCACAATGCAGCATACAACGACCTGTGTTCTTCAGCCTCTGCCGAAGATGCTGAGGCCCATCCAGCCTTTCCGAACACCGCCTTCACCGGCATCAGGACCCTCGTCACCATCGACGTCGTCCAAGCCCTCCGGCATACCAAGACCCTCCACAGCAGCGAATGAAACATAACCTTCAATGGCACGGCATCGTTCCGATGCTTTACGTGCATTGAACTGCGGCCTGTTCAGGCTGAGTGAAGAAGGAAGGTTCGGCAAGTCTGTGGAAAGGCTGTGTTTGTGATGATGATGTGAATGAGGGTGCCGTGGCGAACGTGGAGGAGACGACGTTAGAGGTGATGGCGACCCGGATTCAGGCGGTGTGGGTTGCGTCCTCGAGCACTCTGAGCACTCTGAACACCGCATACATTCGTCACATTCGTCCTCCCCGTCTTGGGCGTCACTGGTGACGTCAAGATGTTGACGCTTGTTGATACCAGGACGATTGGGCGAGACGGGTAGAGTCCCTGGAGGCGACGTCGTCGAGTGGACTAACCTCGGCGCAGCGGGTGAACGTGGTGAACGTGGTGTCCTTGAAGAAGGAAGTGGATCGGAATGATTTCGGTGGGATGGTGAAAGGGCATGAGGAGGACTTTGTCTATCAGAATTCGTAATGAGCACCGGGAAAACAAAGGCAATGTATAATTGACCGAAAACTTACGGATGCATGTGGGCTTGACAAGGGGAAAGCTGCTTATATGCGGATGCGTTGGGAGGTGTGGGTGGAGGTGTAAGAAGCGAGGGCTCTAGCTCGTCGTCGTCCTCTTGTGAGGTGGACGAAGGAGAGGAAGATAGAGCGCCGGTGTACCGAGCTGTTGGGTCACAGGTGGTGCTAGATCTCTTCCTGGTGACGACACCTTTACTCGAGCCCTGCTGGAGACTGAGCCTCCTCGTGTGACCGCGCTTGCTGTCACTGGTGGACTCTGCGGAGGATGAGGAGAGTTCGTGGCGCGACGGGGATGGGGAGTGAGCTCGGCTGGACGAAGGTCGTCGTTCTATCTTGCGAGCAGCGGAGAGGACACCTTCGAGTCTCGCTCTAAGAACCATCTCGTGTGGGGTAGGCGAGCCTCTACCGCTTGGTCCTGGGCTGCTACTGCGAGCACCGCCTGAGTGCAAAGAGAATCCAGAACCGGGTACGAATCCAGCGTCCAGAAGGTATGAACCTCCCTCGACGCGTGAACGAGAGACGCTACCCTCAGACCTAGAAGATCGTCTCATAACAAGCCTTGTAGGCGAAGGTGGCGAGCCAGTAAACTCGTCGTCTGCGTTGTGGTAGCAGTGATGATGGTGCTGGATTTGACGACGTCCTGGTGCAGGAGAAGTAGAAGCACGTTGTAGGGGCGTGGGAGTAGCGGTTCTCGAAGGTGAAGCCGACGAGGAGCTCAGAAGCTTGTTCGGCGTCGTATGCGACCTCTGGCGAGACGGCGAGGGCGTCTGCATCTGTCTGGTCCCGCTAGTCCGTATCGACTCGTCTTTCAACAACGCGTCTCTGAGTAACCTCTCTGACCTGGTCGGGGGTCTTGTGATGTCAATGACCGACGTCTGGATGGTGAAAGAGCCTGAGCCCATTGGCGTTCTTGGACGTGGATGGTGTAACATTGTAGTTGTTGGTTGATGATTTGATGATGGGAGGAGGAGGTAAGATGAAAAAAGGAAGAATGCGGGGGAGGGTAAGGGGAGGGTGAGGATGCGAGAAAGTCAGTCACAGAAAAGGGGACCGGGTTTAAATTTGGGGAGGATTCGTAGGGGCCGGAAACGGCATGCATTTATGGGGGTAATAAACGGTTGACAGGTGAGACACCGTTTATTCCTTTTATTTTTGCTTTTTCTTTTTTAAGTTATTTATTTATTTATTTTTCTCATTGACCCGTTCCTCCGTCATCGTTGCGCTCATAGATGGCAACGTTGCCCCTGGTTTCCCCCTCCGACCCGCAGCGTCTCCGCCATGGCCGCCACTCGCAATTGATTAGTCATTCACCGTTTTCTGCGTTCCCAGGCTTCAAAGAACGATTCCAGTCATCCGACATCCAAGTGTGCCCCCTCATATATTTTTTCTTTGTATTTCAACCACTTGTACTACCCCAGAAATCAAAAACCCAAGGGACCGCCGGAAACCCTGACCCCAATAAAACACAAAACATCGTCGGATTTAATTTCTCTCGATTCAATTGAGTTCAAGCCCACACAGGATCATCGAAACATCCAGCTGGCTCGATCAACTCGCATTTTTTCACTCCTCGCATCAGGGCATCAAAAAGGCGAAAAAATTCCGCCTGAGTGGTTGCACGATTTGTATGCAAAACAACTTATTTTTTCCCCCAAGATCTTCGAAGCGCGAGTCCATGATGTTGCCTGGCCGTCTGTTTCCCCAAAACCTTGTGTGTTTTGTTCCCATCTGGGTCCATCCCCGAATCAACCGCTTCTCGTCTCATCCACCTGACTTTCTCTCTCTCGTGTGTGTGTGCTATGTGCTTCGTGGTAGCAAGCCGCACGCAGCAGCTCAAGTCGCAACAGATCGCAAGGCAGCAACCCAGCCCGACCCAGCCCGACCCGTGTACTCAACGTGGTCGCCGACCACGCTCTGATCCACACTTGGCTCTAACACCTCTGCCTTGGGCCTTGGCTCTGTCTGCGCCAGCCTGTACTTGCCTGCGTCTGAGGCTATAACATCGATCCTACTAGTAGCGGTGCTGAGAAACGTTGTTTTCACGAGGTCACTCGCATCTGGCTACTGCTGCTTGATGCTCGCATCGAATCACAAGCTCGGTGTTTGTAACACATCGCGCTAAACCCTCGTCTGAGCCTCGAGATTGTGATTCTTCCAACTGTTCTATCGATGGATGATAGTTGATCACCACCTCCAGTCGTCTCACAATACGAGCCGGCCGACATCAGGTAAGTTGAGCTGCAAATAACGACTGGCGAGTCTTACGAAACCGCGTCTTACAGTACAAACCTTCATCAGCTACTTCGCGATCGCAACAGAATCGACAACATATCCTTTCTTGGACTGCCCATCGATATCCATGGGGCAATTCCGTCTGGATACGACCATGATAACGGGATGACGACGCAATCGTAATCGCAACAGTACTACTGTATAAGTACTGCAACAGAAACCTAGATGGGCAAATCAGCGCCTACGAACACGAAACGTTTACGACTAGATTTTGACGAGAGCAACGGCATGGGTATGTGGCTTATCCTTCTCATCCATCCCTATGCCGAACTGAAACGATTTAGCATTAGAAACCTGGACCCACATCGTCGACAGCACGCCATAGTACTTACAAGAACCTTCCCTCCCACGTCTTCTATACTCTCCTAGAACAACCTAGAGAACCTCACCAATCGGCCTTCCGGAATTCCGTCACACATCTCATCCCGCACAGAGCCGTTGTTTCAAGCCCTTGCTCGTGCCTAGGACGGGGGGATCAATGGCGTTTACTCTCGCCAACTGCACAAAGTGTATGGGTCAGAACTCAGTGCAACGGGGCTCTCGAGTACATCTGGACCGAGCGGCGTTCGCTCTTGATGGTCCTAGATCCCCGGAACGCCGTACGTTTTATCCTTTCGGTGGTCTGATCCTTAGATCAGTGCTGACTCTGGCCGTTCGATAGCCCGTCAAGACCGTGACGAATCGCTAGTTCCTCGGGGCGAGAGTCTGGTCCAGCGTTAGCCCATTGACAAGCCGCATTAAGATTTCACCTCTAGGAGACCTCCGAAAGGATCTTTGGGTGATTAGTTGAGCCGCTAGAACTGAGCTGGGACGGATGAATAGATTTGGTTCTAGGTTGGGAAGTGATCATGATGGTCTTTCCAGCATCTGCAAGGGGCAGGGGCCAGGAACGATGGTCGACGTTGCGGGTGCTCTTCAAGTTCAACGCCTCTACCTCGGTTGTACGTTGTGGATCTAAATGTACCCCTATGGATCCGGACGAGACAACTCAACTCGATCCTCGGGAGATCCACCTCTCGATGACCGGAGAGCTCTGGCAGTTCAAGTTTCTGGTTCGCTTTATACTCTTTCATTTGTCCTTCTACAATTCCTGATATTTCGAACCTTATAGTCTCAGTAATAGGATTCAGAGCGCTTATGGGATATACCCTGTGACACGGAGAACCGTATTACTTGAATACAGCCATTCGTGCGGGCGAACGACGTGCGTGGGAAGAGTGTGCCCATTGAGGTTGTCCCTGCAGCCCGTTCTGTTCTGATCAGCTGGGATTATTTCTCTCCGTGCCTGGATTCTCATGTTCGTTGGCTTTCGCACTGGTTTTTGTCATCAACTTCGTCACTGTCAGCGTCTCATACGGTGGTTTTAGCTTCAAATTCGGATCCAGCATGTCCTCTAGACCAGTCTCAACTCGACTTCGCAGAAACGAGTCAACTAACTCGGAGCTCGAGTTGTTTGTCTCCCCTTCTCACTCTTTCACACCCCTTTCAATCCGCTACGACGACCTCTGGCTTACGATCGACATAGCTCGCCTGGCACTGGATTCCGTAGATCCCGCAGCTCTTCATGATCGACCCACATACAAAACATCCCATCCCACGAGTCAATGATATCGTGCATTTTCGTAGGCATTATACTCCGACATACGATGGAGGCCACGACTTAGCATTGCTATGTGGACGATCAGCCTGCCAGGGTTTCAACTGGAACCATGTGTCGTTTCTGTCCTCAAGCTTTCAAGCATCAAGCTTTTGGGCCTCAAGGCGTCAAGACTGTTTGATCCCCAGCTCCTGAAGCGCGCCCTCGTGTCCGGGGGAAGTCCATCTCTCGGTACCGGAGCTTCAACTGTGCAGGACGGTGCAGGAGGGCACCATGGCGGCGTGTATGTGTGAGGCTTTCTGACCCGGAACCATTGGGGATTATACCGTTGGGACAGAGTGTCGAGTACTGCCATTTCACAGCTTGACCTCTTCCGCCTCTCCGACTTTCCTTCCGTCAACACTCTTTCACGTCTCTCCGACCCCTCCCCTCCCGTATGCACCCTTTCACTTCTCCCATTGACATCACACTCAAGCGCTTATACTCGTCATATAGTACCACTCATGGGCACAAAAACCCTAACTTCACAAACGATCGATCGATCGACGCGAAGGCGCCAGGCGCGGACCTCACTGCGTGAGCTGGTACGAGGTACTGGAGTTTGGTCTTCCCTGCCTCGAGGTTGCATCGTGCTCTCGGCTGGGTGCCTCAGCGTACTGTGGGTTGACTTGATCCTTGATCTTCCGGGTGAAGTTCCAGGTGGTGCTGGGCTGGACGAGGCGCGACGAGGCGAACTGATGTTGTGTGTGTTCTCTCTTTGATGATGGTCTTTTGTTTTTTGATGATGTTTTACAGGTAGAGAGGTATAACGACTCGGACGATGTTACGCACTACAGATTCCACAGCTGGTGATATCAGTTCTCGGGGTACTCCGGTAAGTTATATGTCGCATCTACTTTTCCGTATCTAATCTATATCAGCAACGACACCGCTGGTGTTTCTTCTTTTCTAAAGGGTAAGGCCTATCGTCGATAGCGGCGTTGTGATTTGTGGATGTTGTAAATGAGATTGAGATAAATTCACGATGTTTGATGGTGATACTATCGAAATCTAACCTGCCAGGATTCTAACAACGTCTGCCAGTTGATCTCTCAGCAAGAGATGAAGTCTAAGATGAGACCGACGGCAATGAAATAATTTATAGTAAGTATGTAAGCTATATTCTCAACGTGTAGTACTTATCACATCTCCCGTTAGACTTGTTAACCTTTACCGATATGTCACCTTCACTGCAGGTTTAATCTAGATGATGTGCCACCCCTTCAATACTCTCTGTCCGAGGTGCTTCTCATCGCGATTACGGTTAACGTTTTTTCATCAGATCTTCATTATATGTATTCGTGCAGAAGCACCCAAAATACCCATGCGGAGTCTGACAGGGGTAACACACCTTCTCTATAGAAGGAGCCCGGTCTTTGGAGGAGCTTGGTTCAACTATCGACCAATGCTTCTTGAGTCGATTCTCTCCGGACTTTGCCAGTACTGGTTCTTCCGTGTCCGAATCCGAGGTACGATCAGAACTCCGACACTCAGCCCCCCCAACGCTGAACGTTCCTTGGATCTTTCCGTGGTTGTTGGTACAAGGTGCACTGGTGACTAGTACCGCCTTTTGTACTACGATCCAGCAGCTTGGCTCTATTGTGCTTCTTCCTGCGATGCCAATGTGGCGTTGACGAGAATGGTCACGAGTACCTGCTCACACGTCGGTTCTGCAGAACCAATGCAGGAGCTTCGCGAGGCTGGCGGCACCCACCGAAGTACACAGTCACGGTCATCCATAGCCTCTATCGCATAGGACTCATCTTGAACGGGGCCCTCGTCCGCCTCTCGATCCAATTTGCTGGGTCACCGTGCTTGGTGCTTCGTTCATGCAGCTGACTGTGAATAGCACCTGTTATCTCAACTCCTCGACCTGATCTCCGAGTCGTTGGCTTCTTTCCTGCCATATAGGGTGATGTGGTTTACGAGCTAGCAGTACTCTGCCTTCTTTCTCGGAGGATGTTCTTGCTGGGCCACTCTTCATGACCGGTAGGGTAGGCTCAATCGTTTACTCGGAAAGGATGGAATTGGCCGACAGAAGACTCACGTCAACTCATAGGTCATAGTAGTAGTATCATATATATATATATATATATATATATATATGGTTCTCTCACAGAGCTGCTGTTACATACTACACCGACGCCGATAGGATATTATGGGCTGTTGCAATGTGGAGACCGACAAGCTTGCTTTCGAAGGATTTATCAAACCGAGGCAGTCTATTTATACCTGCCAGTATTCTTGTGTGAGTGCACTTGATTTTATGGCATATCATGAACTGGAAAGCTTCTTGCTGGCGCCACGATTACGAGTATTCTAGACGGTGGACTCCTATAGAGCGTGTTGTCCTTGCGAATGCTCACGGAAATGTGGAAGTGAGATTTCTCTTGTTAGCCGAGATGGTGTGGCAAAAGCAACAGGTCTTCTCAGCCATAAGCTTCGCTTTTGTCCTCGCAGCCTCTCACGCGTTCACGACTGCTGCTCCACAGTCGTGAGTAAGAAATAGAAGTACAAGGCCGAGTGTACTGTGACGTCGAGGATTCTGACCCATCCAAGTGTTTATCGCAGCTGACGTTTTCCGATTTCAAACGGTCACAGGCTAGAAGTTCCTACCTTTGGGGAACAGGTACTACCTGTTCCGTATTTTTCTTGCCTCATTCATCCCTTCTACTTTCAAGCTTTTTTTTTTTACGTGGAGCGTTGTGCTCGCAGCTGTATCTTACGTCTAGAACAGCTTCGAATAGATGCACATAATATTGTAATGCTCCACCTCTTGAGGAAGCTCTAGTCTTCCTCAGGCTATACCCGCGCTGGTCTCCAAGAGGATACCTACCCTAAACCAGCTCCCACGCAAAGTCAATTCTGTATTTTGAGGGAACTAGCGAGAGTCCGGTGCCGATTCTACTTACCAGCCCATGGAACACGTTCGTTAATCTCTGAATTGCAAGGCACCTGTCCGACTAGTACCTGTGTGAACGGTCATCGTTGTGATCCCAAATCGAATCCACCAATGGTCGCAAGGTCTTTTATGAATGGTGCTATTCTTGCCATTAGAAGTGTTGGCATATGTTGGGGATAGAGGCAATGAACACAAGCAGAAGGAATCGACAAGAACAACGAGCAGCAGCAAAGCAAAGCAAACAGAACGAACATATATTACAATTCACAACATGGTGCCGATAGGAAAAGAGAATCGTACTATAGGCCCATTCAATCTCCAGAAATGATATTCAAGCGATAAAATAGCCTTGCGCACAGTCGAGGAAGATGACGCTGGCTGTTCGTCCTGGGCCTTGCGGAGCTTGGCCTTGCCGTAGCCTACCTCGACACCTTGGGAACCGTGATCAAGGCAGCGGAGGAGCTTTGAGACTTCAAGTATGCTCGCATCGAACTGAGTGTAGGTAAAAACTGATGCTGATGCGTACGTTGATGGGCCTATTAGCTCTGTTGGACGACGCCGACTGGTTAGGGGTGGCGCAGAGGTTGTTTCAGAGATTGAGGAGCTTGGGCTGGTTGTTCAGGGGTGAGCCGCCAAACGTTGGCTATATCTAGAGTGGTCGGGGATGGAGGGACGTGCCAAGGTAGATTGACGCATGAGATTCAAACATGAATCGGTCCGCAAGGACAGTGCCCCAGACAGCGATGCAGTCGCCTTATACAGCAACAAAAAAGGGTGGGCAACACGAAGCCTCCCGAGACCGAATGTAAGTTGTAAGTCGCGTTGGGAAACGCTTCCTGCTGTCTGTTGATAAATTGACTGTTACTAGCCCCAGTGAAACGATGTCGAACCGCGAGAACGATGGTCTCGGGGGCTAAGATGTCAAGTCAGTGAAGAGGATAATTAAAACTGGGTGACATGGCTAGCTGAACGGGGATCGATGAGGGTGGGCGTGCGTCCATAGACGGAGTAGCTGTTCTCTATCTCAGCGCAGCGGGGCATATTCAAGAAAGATAGACGTACATAGCGCAACAAAGTGAGCGCCTTTCTTTTTTTTTTTGCCTTTGGGTTCCATGAATCTCCGTGTACTGAGAGTGGTTTCGTCTGTTCGCATGCGAACCTAGCTTCGAAAAGAGCATTGTACCTATCCAGATGAGCGCAGGCGGCTATAAGCCAGAAAGCTTGGCCAGGTTTATTGGATCTATTAGTTAGAGGTGATGTGAACAGTACTCTTGAGAAATTATAGGATAATAAGCATACATGATGTACACCTGCTAAAGAACAGTTTCCTCAGGCTGGGGACCCCAAGCTAAGTTCTCGTTTCGTTGACCAGGGAGGCCAGGGTACTATCTAGAGAGTACGGATGACGGGCACACCCTAAAAATGTAGTTTGAGTCTAGAGGTACATCTTCAGGTGCGTTCAGCACCACGACACATATTCCTAACATTACGCTGCATATAGTGGTTTATTGGTGGGCGAAGCCAATGAAGTTGATGAAGGGAAGAGAGTATCAGACTCGAAGCACATGACACGTGATCAAGCTGGACTGCTGGGCTGAGCGAACCGTAACGTGCCCTTGGCCTATTTCCCTCCTGGCGGTTCGTTCTTCTGGAGGCTCATCCTCTTCTCCTACTGCTTGCCGCGCGCACTACAGCCATAGACACGTTCTGACCTAGGCTACTCCTCCATGGCTCACGTATTGTTAATGCATTAGCGATCGCGTGTGGCCAATGGCCCCAATACCCAGAAACCCAACTGCACAAGACGCCACCGGTATCGATGATTCAATCCCATATCGCCGCGTGTAATCTAGTGAGTAGACAATGGGCAGAGGCACGCAATGCCAGGGGCATTACCGAACAATACATTGTTCGACATGAGACGCTGGTACCAGACCATTATGGACCAACCTCTTCAACCTGGCCACAAGGATGCTGAATAAAAGTGAGCCAGATTCATCTGAGATCGAACGTCCCCCTCCTTACCTTTTCTCACCACCTTTAGGTCTCTCTAAGGACAGGTCTCTGGTTAGACCTGTATAAACAAGCTTCATCGCTTTAGTTCGGCTACGATACTCTCCGTCTATCATCCACCACTACCCATGCTTGCGCAACGTGCCTTGAACATCGCGACCAAAGTCGTCTCTCAGGTGTACAAGAACCCTTTAGACAGCTCCAAAACGAAGCGTAGGAGGCACAGCAGGACCATTGCTGACGGAGAGACCGAAAACCAGATCCCTAGAGATCCGGCCACAGCGCGAAGTGCTCGCTTTCAACCCTATGGTGGTCTACGTTCCAAAGGCCACATTCGTCAGCTCAGGCTTGTCGCACCTGAAGTTCTCAGTCAGCCTTGGTCAGTATACCTCTAGCACCCTGTTCCATTCGTTTAGGTTCTGATACTGTCAATAGTTCTCCGGGGCCTATTGACGAGTCTTCCTCGAACACAAGTGCTCTTCAAACACCTATAGAACCCACCGACCAAACACACCCGTTTTCTCCTAGGTCAAGGGTAGACTCCAACGAGTCTTTTCATAGCGTAGACCTGCTTTCTCGGTCTGCCGCGTGTCTTCCCTGTCGTGTCACGGAATGGGTACATGAGCAGCAGGATATCGCTTTGGAGGATACAAAAGAGGTCAGCGGGGACGATGCTGTTCCTTCGCAGTCACCGCAATCAAAAGACGATGGACAGAGGCTTGCAGCTCGGTACATGACGTATATCTCCCCCGAAGATCATATCTTCATCCATTACACCAGCTCAAGCGTTCTAGCGTTCATCAAAGGAGTGGGCTGCCGCCCCTCTCTTCACCGTATCCCGTCACTCGAACTCTCCTTGGGTGGGGACGAGGTCCTGGCCTGTCAAATCCTTGATGGAGTGCATAGACTGGGAGCATCAGGAAGGGTAGAAAAGATCCGACGGGCCTCTTTCTATTTCGAGGCCGATGACTCCGTATCTCTCAAGGTGATCGGTAAAGTCGCGGAGATCATGGGAGTTCTGTCAGATAAAGGATGCGAGGAGCTCACCTTCATTGGTGGAACGTTCCCTAAGCCACAGTCAGACGAGGCTAGTTGTATGTCCGACTACAACGACATCATCACCCGTTGGCTGCAATTCCCGGCGCTAGCTAGTCTCACCATCCAATCTGACATCTTCCTCCACGGATTCCTTGGCCTGTGGATGAAGGACATGTTGACTGCGACGGGCAGGCCTCTGAAGCGTCTGGTACTGGATCTGCCTCTGTCGAGGGAAGTTGCGACGAATTTGGTGTATACGTTCGACATGAACCAACTGGAATTCTTGGAGGTCAATGTTCCAGCTCTACCTGTCGAGGACCTGATTGATTCTCTGACTGGGCATCCCAGCATTAGTGAGCTCGTTATTCGAGAGGTCGACGCCTGCGCGTTGATTGAACGTGATGCGGATGACGAGGAATCAAGCACAAACTTGGCCTGTATCCCTATACCGAAACTCCTCAAGCTCACAGCGCCCAGGGCTCTATTTCCTTATCTTCGTGGTCGTGGTGTATCACCCCAGCGGATTGTGGTGCTGGAGGAATTAGTCTAGGAATAAATCTATCTCGTCGCTAACCTATTGGCAGGCCAACGTCATCTTGTGATTTCACCTCTCCTCTTTCTCTCTCAACTCTCATTTCCTCTGCTTCGAAACCCCGTAAACTCTATATCCATAGTGTAACCAACCTTGGCTAGATCTACCTTGTCTCTTCTCATGACAGTCATTGTATATTCTAAAAAATGTATTTCCGCCCTTAGTGTTGGCGCTGACGCGTTGACGGCGCCTCCACTGGCACCGCCACTTCTCGAGTTGCTCTTGCTCATTACATCCACCATCGCATATCCTCTCAAGCTGGCCACCTGGTTTTTATCTGAGGGTTCTTCTAGACTGACATTATGCTTGTCTTTGCAGCGAAAAAGCTAAATCGTCATATCGTACCATCATCTCCACGGTGGACTCAATTTAGTGATCTAGAACGAGCTTTGGTGAGCGATCTATCCACTTCTTCAGGATTTCAGTATACTCAATGAAGGTTGGATAGTCCGTTTTGTGTCAGTCGTACAATTTGTATGGCCACGAATGCAGAATGAATAGCCAACAAAGACGTTGATGAAAATATATCACCCTCGAATCGGAATAACTTCCAGAGCCAAACGTTCTTTCGCCACTTGGTGCTGCCACCATCCTCGACTATTACTAGGACTCGAACAATGGAGGACTATGAACGCATAGACATTGATCCCCGAAAGTCTGGTTGCTCTATCTTAGTGACCTACGCTTCGACGGCTTTAACTCTAGGGGTGCTTAGGGAGCGTATATAAGAAGGTCCGGTTCCCTGCAGGCGATGAGAAAAACAATCTAATAACGTTCTCCCTTCTAGGCCTGAGCCATAGCATCGCATACCCTAGTGCTTCAGCTTGCCCCGATTTGGATTTTTCGCCAGACCCAAGGATCTACCTTTCAGGCCCCGACATCTATGTTCACCACTCTCAGCCCCTCAGTCGCCTGGAGCTCAATCCCAATTTTGCGCTGCTACAGCACATTGGACGTCTACATGTCACCTACTGGAAGGACCATATAAACCTACTAAATGCGGTTCAAAGCCATCGGGGGCATGGTTCCAGACCTTGCGACTCATCATTACCCAGAGGATCAGTTCGACACCCGCAACCTCTTCCAGAAGCTCACCTTCCCCCATATCCAACTACCGTGTCACCCTCTGTTTTTCCATCTTCTCTGTTGGCTTCCTTAGCGAGTGGGCAGAGTCCTAGGCGCTAGCAGCTTCAGTCCCGTCGAGAAGCTTGCTCTCGGCGTTCCGTTTTCATCCACAGTTGCAGAGCACCTAAGGGTGACGATCCCTGTTAAGGATGTGCACACCCTGGGTCTCAACGTCCTTAACCCGCTCTTCGTAGATCTAGCCCAGTGCCTCTCATCCAGAACTGCAGAGGCTAGTCCTCGGAAACCTCTCCATCCCGTCACCTACCTACTGACGAAAACGCGGTCCCCAAGTACGATCCAGAGTACTTCCTCATCCTGCTATGTGCTTATGACCTACGCTCTGACCCAATTGACCCAGGTCCGGTGCATCTCTTATTCGCTCTTCGTGATGATGCTAATCAATCTACTCTTCCAGATTACGCAGACGAGCCATACGACGGTCATCTCGTTAAGCGGATGCTCCGAGCTGTTGGGAGCTGGAGCTCAAAGTGAGAGAGAGGGTGGACTTGACGCTGCTCCGCTGGGTTGGTTGAGGTCTTTCACTGGGCTTAAGCGCATCCTGGTGCTCCGGGAGACCAGGGATGAGATTAGTCTGGATAGGCTTCGGGAGAATTTGCCGGGCTATCCTGACCCCAATGAGTGCCGCATTCGCGTTGAGCAAGCGTAGGCCTAGGAATTAGGCACACGAAGAACCACAGAAGAAGGAAGAAGATCTAAAGAAGACCATCCAAAACGTCGTCCCTTGTAGGACTGACTTGTAATTTTTGCCCCGGAATGCTGCATTTGTATTGGAATCCATAGTATCTGCGCTGCTCAGTCAGCTCTCCTCCTTCTCTACCATCGGCGTGTGAAATGTGAACAAGTGAATTTTCTGAGATATACAGTCCAAGTCTGGAGGCAGTCTGGGAGAAGGATAGGTGGTTTTGACACTGCCACGAGCCTCGTCCTCTCCATCCTCCCATCTCCATTGTTCCATATGCGCAAGTCGACCGCCATGAATTTCTACGTTACAGCGATGTGAATCGTCAGCTTGTGCTACATCTAAACTACTAGCAGTACTCGATGGCTTTACTATAGCGCCACGCTTGATGGTGAAGCACCATCTAGATAATAGCTATGAAGGTGAATAGTAGTCAGAATCCTCTTCTTCTAGGACAATGGTTCAATTAACTATCTTCAGGCTGCTCAAAGGCGAATACGAACTTGCGTCCCAGATGAACTTTGGCGTTACAGACTACTGAGCAGGGCACATACGTAGTGCGCACTCTAGCTAGCTTCGGAGAGGTGAGCTAAAGTTCGCTTCGTGCCACTCATTCATGAACCCCAGCTAAGCCACAAACGGCCAGAGAGCGGCCAACTGTATAAATGAACTCTTTGTGTCGACACCGTGGACGTGGCCTCGATACCTTTGACGCTTTGTCGTTGTGAGGAGGGAGGCATGCGCATATATAATGGTGAGCAACCCTGCAAGTCGCGTCGTTCTTTCTCTAACCTCGAATTCTTTGTAGACTTCTCGCTCAGTTGACCCTCTCAGTCAAGACCGGCTTCCCTGAGCTAGCCAGCGAAGGATGTTCATCGTTCGAGCTATTTCCTCGCTATGCTGTCACCCTACCTTTCAACACAAAAACAAGACACAGGATACCCATTTTTCTCGAGGCGGGGACACTAGCAGCATGGACCCTCCCTCCCCCAGTGGACCCGGGGTGGATCAGCTTCCTTCTCGGGACAAAATCAGGGCGGATGATGTCCAATTTTCCGTGGAAGGAGATCCTGAGTCCATGGTTCCGCCTGTTGATAGTGACATCGAGCTGGACATTCGTCGGAAAACGCCTGTTCCTCAGGAAATCAGACTAGTACGAAAGTGAGTTCGTCTCCGCTGCCGATTTTTTTTTAGCCCGATGCTTAACACAACACTCAGATACGATTCCAGGCGTCTGAGTACAGATCCACTGGATTCTCCAGTTCTGTGGACTTCAGTTCCTGATCGTCTGCCTATCTCCAGCTACAGTCATCCTGCTAATCGCAATATTGGTGCCCCACTGGCCTCGCAGCGCAAAGTGTCCAGTCAACAGCTCAGTCCCAACGAAGCTACCCCCAATCCCAGGATCAGTTACGATTCGGACAAACGCGCAAGTAGCAGTTCCAGCGGGTCTACCTCCCGCATTTCTAGCTGCACACTTAAGATCAAGTACCCCGTTCTCAAAGATATTCCCGTGATAGAGAAGACTAGAAAAGATGTCGGTGGCAAAAATTTGGAGAAATTGTTCCTCGATATCGCGGAGGAGGGACATGACCAGATCCTGGTGGCCATTGCCGACCTCTTGACTGGCAACGACACATGTGTTCAAGTGCAGTTCGTCGACCTATGCTTCGAGGTCGGTATGAGGCTGGACGACGAGGGGGAGTGGGCATTGGCCAAGCTCTTAGTCGCGTTGTCGGAAAAATCATGCCAACAGCTCAGCATTAGTTACGCTTCCCCTCCTATTCCTCAGCCAGCTCAATACCCACGACACCCCATCAACATCGTCTCCAGTGCCCCTTTCTTGTGCCTCAATAGGCTAGCCCTCCAATCGGAGCTCTTTCGTTTGAAATGGCTCGAAGATTGGCTGCTCAGTTTACTCGACCCGAAGAGCACCACCCCATTGACGACACTGGTGATCAGGCCACCGTTCGCATCGTATAGCTCTCGAAGCGACTTGCTGCAATCAATGAACCCAAGGAGCTTGACGGTGCTCATCATTGATCTCTCGGAGACGAACCCTAGAGAGCTGGCTGCCTTTCTCTCAAGATGCAGTGGCTTGCGTTCCCTTGGTTTTCTAGGCAAAGGAGGCAGATTTGAAGACGAGAACGAGGACAGTCGAAACGACTGGCTTTCCCCTAGCCCACTCCCTAAACTTGACAGAGTGTTCGCTCCGGAGGTGGTTCAAGAGTGGCTTCGTCGGAGGCCCGGGACTCACCCTGATTTTGCCTGCATGGACGATGATAGTCCCGGGGCATTGGAGTCCTCGTAATCCCAGTCTTTTGGGGAAGTGATTCTCAGCCAAGCTATCTTCGAGTAGTTGCTCCTTGTATCAATCTTATAGTGACAAAATATACTTGCTATACCTATACGTAACACGGATACACCTTGTCAGTGAGTTTCCCAAGGACAACCCAAATATCTCGGATTGCACCGTCAACCTGGGCGATTCTGGAGACACCTACTGTAGGTACTGTAGTAGGGTGATGGTAGTCTTGCTTAAGTAAGCCGCCTCTCCTCTCATTTCGTACCCTTTCCTCCTAAACTTCGTTACGACTCAGGCTCTCAGTCCAGCAGCTTCGTTGTGCTAATTCGTCTGTTTATTGATTAGGGCTCAGCCCCACTCTTGTGGACTGGATTCGAGACCGTGATTGGAACAGCGACCGTGCAGATACGCGCTTTTCTAAGTGGTAGCTTTACTGTTTCGGTGGGTAGTAAGTACTCTATCATTGCCCAGAGTCCCTTCGCTTATCTTCTTTGCTTTTCAACTCTTTCTCAGCACACGAATTCGCTAGTACGAAGTCGACGCCACAAATATGCTAGCCGTAGCTCCTCCTCAGGAGCTGTCTACCAAACCACCTTCAAACTCCAATGTTCCCAAAGCGCCGGGGACCGCTGGCCGTTCTAAGCCCAGGGAGGCTCAGCTCCCACTCAACGGACTACATCGCCTGCCAGTTGAAATGCTTCGTTGCATACTCTCTTACCTCTCCGACTCTCAACTACACGCTCTGTCAACGCTCTGCAGGGTACTGAACGACCTCTCAACCGACCTCCTCATGAGACGTATCAATGTCATACGATACAGGTCCACTAGAGGAAAGGCTTCAGCAGGGTCAATATGCGTCAGACCGTCCTCTTCAGACACTTACAGCTCTTACCTCATCCTGAAATGCCTCAATTCATGGGTGGCGGCTTACTCGCAGCCCATAACGTCGCTGTTCGTTCGGCCCGAGCGCGAGACCTACCATTTGAGCTCAACGCTGAGGCTTCTGACCCGACTGTTGCACCTCAGGCCTTCCATTGGGACGTTGTGCCTAGAACTCTCGTACGCCAACGCTGACTTGAGAGATGGGAAGATTGAATTGGCGCTTGCGGCTTTATTGGATCAAGCCGGCAAGAAAGGTTGTACCAGGTTGACTTTACGCGGAGGGCCTGTGCCCAGCAAGACGATCCTCACTCGTCAACCTTTCCACGACAACGTCCTGACCCCTATCACCACTGCCCATACTATTGAGCTGAGGTCTCCAATTATACTGGGCCTTCAGTTCCGTAGCTGGCTCATCAGCACCCTCAATAGCTCACCTATCACCCGGCTCGTAATCATCGCGTCGTTGCGTGGCCCCTTAGCCCACCACATCCTCCCTCAGCTCCACATCCCTACGATGACGCATCTCGACCTCGACTCTCCAGGGTCAGAGCTGGCGGATTTTATTCCTTTCTTCCTCCGTCATCCAGGTCTCAAAATCCTAGACCTCCGTCAGATGGGATCGAAGGTGCATATACCGGATGAGAGCCTAGACGGGATCTTACCAAACCTCGGGATTCTGAACGCGCCTATGGAGGTCCTGAACGTGCTTCTCAGGACCCAAAACAGCTGCTCCAAGGTCAAGACTGTGTACATCGCTGACGGATCCATCGAATGGGGCCAGTACCGCAACACGCCTCTTTCCTGGCCCGTCGTACCGGGCTCAGAGGAGTCGTCAGTTCGTCACCCCTTCAGCCTCATCTGCAACGCCCGGCGCAAAGCCATCACACTTGGGTTCAGACTCTCCCATGCTCACATGCGGCTCAACAACCTATACGACTCCACCAACCCCCACAGTCTGGCTCCTACGCTCCAGGTCCTGTCCTGCGTGACAGAGCTGCATCTCACGCAGGGTAACCCCGCCCAGGCGTTGTCGGTGCCTGACTGGATAAAGTTGTTCGAGAAGACGGAGACGGTGCATTTTGTTGGGAAGACTATCGCGACGGGGATGTTGAGGTCGGAGAAGGTGGGGGTTGTGAGGGAGCTGATGATCAGCTGTCCGAAGCTCAGACGAGTAAGCTTCGGACTGCCGTTGTTGGTGAAGACGGTGGAAGAGTGGTTGGGGGTACCTGGGTGACTTTAGTGGATGCTTGTAGATTCTTGCCCTTTTTGGTATAATTTTTTTTATTACTTGCATTGACGTCTTCTTTCCTTAGCCAGAACGTATGCGATCACATACTAAAATCCCAAAAATCCATCTACACTGTGTCTAGGGCTTGCTAGTCATCGCCTTGCTTCACTATACATGTTGGCTATATCAGCGTTTTCAACGGTGTGGTTTAGATTTACTTGATGTGTGGCTGGTGTAAGTTCCACAATCTCTCTCCACAGTTTGCCTAGGGCACTTGGCAACCTTGCACCGGCACTCAGCGAAACCCATAGACTCCGTACTCTTAGAGAGAAAAGGTGCCGGTGAGCCCGCGGTCTCGAGATACGATGGTTGGTTCCATCACATCATGCTATCAGCCTATCACGGTCTCAATAGATATCAGGGAGACTGCCGCGCCGTTTTTTGCGCCTTGATTGTCTGCGACCACGCTCAGGTTTCGGATGCTCGGCGACCTGGGGTGAGTAGGTTATGGAGATTCGCAGGTTGATCGAACCGCTGATGGATGGGGTTACTAGTAGAGCGGTTGCGGGGATTGAAGTTGAGAGGAATCGTTGATTCTAGATTGTTGGTAGGACCGTTCTTCAAGCTTCAAGTTGCGTGGATTGATCGCCTACCATGTCTGTATCTTTTTCTGGGGTCCTGAGTCCAGTTTTCAGTCGGACGAATTGAACTAGGAGTTTACAAGTTTTTATAGCTCGACGGATAAGCGTGAACTAAGGAAACCATGAAGCTTCAGCTACGACCTACGTACGTTGGGGAAGCAATCCAGCCACTCTTTCCCTGTGACCAGTTTGCTCAGGTCTGGTTGGATCATCTTTGGGTATCCAAAAATCCTGATAGTCGACGGTCGCCAGACGGCCTGACCATAGGGCGATGGCGCATAAAACAAATGATTTCTATCGGATTGCACGGTCCAGCCAAACTCCGCAAGCGTTTCACCGGTGATGGAAGTAGTAGGAAATACTATAAGTAGTTTTAGTATCAATTCTAAGCACGAGGGAAACAGTAGAGATGCTCAAGCTCACCATTGTTGTGACTCACAACGAAGCCTTCGCCTGAAAGGATTGCTTTGGCATCCCATAATCGAACGGTGCCATCCAAACTCCCCGATGCCAAGTATCTACTATCCGGAGAAAATGAGACAGACCGAACAGGGTTGGAATGACCACCGACATCACAGAACCAGCAGTCGGCTCCAGAGACGGTCTAGAGATACTAGAACCTGAGGAGATTTAGTGGCCTCCTCGGAACAGCCTCGAACCACTTGAGAATTGAACTGCTCGAGAGACTCATATCGTTCAAGAGATTCTTAGTAGTCAGGAGACATTTAGTAGTCAGGAGAGTCTCAACGCCCATGAGGTCCTTGATAATCAGGAGCACATTGACCTTCTTGAGGATACTGCATTCGGCATATTTCGCAATTCTGATCATTTCATAGATTCCACGCATACAGATAATGAAAGAAAGATATATTTATTTGGGACGGCGCGTACTACGACATGAGGTACTACTCTAGAAATTGCTACTGGATTGGATATACTGAATACTCACTAGTGAGACTGCCGTCGACCCCGATAGTCCAACCCCACGTATCAGTATACACCAGCTATCTTCAGACTATAAAAACGAGCTAAAACGGATGGAAGATGACCTGATACAAACATGAGCGAAACGAAAAGGCAGAGAAGCAATGACTATGACTTACCAAATATGTTTTACTCGTACCATTCTCCTTTGAGCCACCAGATGAGAGAAGTACCGCATATATGCACATATAAAGAAAGAAAATCAGTGAAGAGGGAGGAAGCGTAAGAGAAACGATACGTACTTCATTGCACAGGGATCCGAACAGGCGAGATAAGATATGGGGTAGACAGCTAGCCTGTGTATAATATTCGTATAAACTGTGATTCACCAGAGAGCCGGCGAGTCCTGTAATTGACCTTAATCTGGAGTCAAACCAGCAAAGTCGTTGGGCGCGGTGGACAGCGACAGTGAGAATGGATTATACCAGGGGATAGAAGGGTGGAGGATGTTGTTGGTGAGGAAGGTAGGGGACGGGAGTCGAAGCAGAGGGGGCAAGGGAGGAAGGGAGGAGGGGAGGGAAGCAAGGAACGGGGTCGAAATTGATGCTCTATATATGAGGCGTAGGGGAGAAGCTTGTGATAAACAAATTTGAACTCCGACCCGGAAAAGAAGAAGCTTCGTTGCTATTTATGGATGCCGACGTCATCGAGATCGAAGTATTTATCTTATCTAAGATCAGAGCCATCAATCCATCGCCCTCAAAATTTCACCGTGAGAATTCCCCTTCATTGATGCACGTGACATTCTGGCAGCTGCCAGTTTGTCACGTGCCCTAAGGATAAGTGTGTCCGTCTCCTCCTTAGGGCGACGGTACTACTGGCCATACCCGTCACCTACTCGGGTACCCGTGATTATCTATGTCCTCGTTTGCATTCAAATCCAGCACTCACAGCAAAGGTAATGGTTAGCCATCTAGGCTGCTTTCGAACGGTCTCAGCGACGAACAGCTCAACAATGATCATCACCACTCTGTACCATCAAGTGACAGGAACGCCGCTGCCACAACACTCGCACATCAGCGTGTGTAAGGAGAGATGGGCCAGGAAACGCACAAGAGAGCCCTGCTGATTTCTATCAGCGTTGCTGGTGCGGGAGCCGCCAGCAACAACACCAACAAGGTTCATTCGCTGCGCCGCCCTCTGCAACATCATCACTAACCAGACACCCCCACATCAGCGCCAGGACTCTTGTTTCACAGCGAGAGTGGCCGTTTTTGATCACGTCTGCTGCCGAACGACTCACTAATAACGATGAGGAGGGCTCTAACCTCATCACGTATCACTCTCCCACACCCCACAACACCACCACCAGGACATGGGCAATAGCCCTCTCCACCACTTCCCATCCACTTACACCCTCAAGGTCGATACCTCCACTCTCGATGATAGTCAGAGCGGTCGAAAACAACACAAGAGAGTGCTTTGGCACCCTCTTATGCTGTTCTCGAACGTTCTCGCGGACAAACGCGTCGCCAGCAATGACGACAACTGATGGACCCGCCCAGCCCCTTGCCATCAACTACTACTGCTACTACTATTACCACCACCACCACCACCACCACCACCACCACTCTCATTCACGATGAGGGTAGACGAACACAGCACAGAGAATGCTTCAGCATGTCTATGTGCTATTTTTGAAGGATTTTGCCAGCGAACGATCCTCTAGCAACGACAACAAGGGCACTAGCGCCCCCATCACCTCCAACTCACATGCACCCTCCGACACCACTACCACCGTCCACGATCGCGCCGAGAGCGGTCCAAAAACGGTTTCACTGGTCAACGCATTGTCAGCAACGACGACAAGGTGTGAACCCGCTAGGTTTCCCTACCACCGACTGCCCCCCAACACCAGTGCCGTCGTCCTTGTTCTCGATGGGTAACGAGATGCTGCCGAAGACGACGTAGCCATCACCCTCCTACCACCTACCACTTCTTCCATCGACGCTGATACACCTGCCATCGCTCTCGCTTGCGCCGAGTCTTTATAAATCACACAGTAGCTTAAGTATCATGTATATATAGTATATAGAGTCTTATTTATCTCGTTTATCCGTTTTTTCTTGAGGGTACCCACGGGTCACCGTGCAACTCATAGACCCAACTCTAGGTCCCTTCGCTTTGCGCTCTTAGAACACTATCTCTCCAACAAGGGCCTTACCACTAGTTGTGCCTCATTAGGTGGCTCCTGAGCATTTCGAGAGAATGAGCTCAGCCCTCTTGAGTCTGGTCTTGTTCTCCCGAGTAAGATCATAATATCTTGAAGTTGTCATAGGTCTCGCGAACAGGACCGAATCTCTCTTGAGCTCGTAAGAATTTCGGGAACAGGATTATATTCCTCCTGAGATCGCTAAGAGTCTCTTGAAGTACTTATATTCTCCTACTGTGTTTACTTTACTCGTGAAGGCTCAAGATCCTCGTGAGCACTTAAGAGTCTCCTGACCGTCTCCTGAACCGACTGTCGGTTCTGTGATGGAGTGGCCCAGCTACGCATGCACCGGTCTCGGCATCCCAGATGCGAATGGTGTTATCGCGGGAGCCAGAGACGATGTATCGCTCATCTGGAGAAAAGGAAACGGAGGAGACAGTGCCAGTGTGGCCGGTGAGAGGGCCGAGGATGGAGGAGCCGTTCCGCAAATCCCATATTCGCAAAGTTTCGTCAGCAGAGCCGGATGCGAGGCGTGAACCGTCTGGGGAGAAGGAAGCAGAGAAGACGGCCTTATCGTGCCCTTGGAGTGGGCCTAGAGTGCATTCTCCAGACTGTGCACTCCATATTCTGACGGTTGCATCCCTGGAGCCAGATGCGATGTGAAGTCCGTTGGAAGAGAAGGATACCGACAAAACACGGTCGGTGTGGCCCTTGAGTGGACCAAGAACACACTCACCGGTACTTACATCCCAGATGCGAATGGTCATATCGGAGGACCCAGATGCAATCCACTTTCCATTTGGCGAGAACGAGAGAGACCTGACCGCCTTTGTATGACCCCTCAGTGGACCGAGGACCCGTTTACCGGTATCAGAATCCCAGAGCCAGATGGTTCCATCATCAGAAGCGGACGCAATGAGGTCGCCCACAGGAGAGATGCAAACCGAGTTGATACCTCCTTGATGTCCACCCAATAGGCGAAGAACATGTTCACCTGTTTCTACATCCCATACTTTGACAGTAGCGTCATAATAGCCAGCAGCAATGCGGTGACCGGAGGGTGAGAAGCAAACAGTGTGCACCGCCGGTATCTCTCTACCCCACAAATGCCAGTCTGGTGGGATTTCAGAGGGCACTGGGATCACCATCGTAGCAATTTTGCATCGATAATGATGTGCCACGAGGGAGCCGCTTGGTGAGGACGTGAGAAGAGAGAGGTAGAGGTGGGGGATACTTTCGGCTATGCACCGGTGGAAGGTCACTATCAGCTTCACTGCGTCCTCCGCGAATTCACGCAGCCAAACGGCACTCTCATTTTCCTGTTGAACTGATGTGAGAACTAGAGCACCATGCTTGCAGGTCAGGAGAATGCTTACCTGTAGCCTTTCGATTGCTATTGACATTGCGTCCCTACCTGTTTCAAGAACATGATTGGCAAAGAAGTCCAACACACTCTCAGAATCTGGAGCATGCTGAAGTGCAGTCATACTAAGCACCTCTAGCCAAAATAGAAATAGTTCTCCGAAGAGTTTACGCAATGATGGTAGGGGTATTTCTACGCTGGGATCACATTGCTCCAAGTGGAATCCCCAAAACTGGGATGCGTACGCCAATCCATCAGGCAGGGTGGCTATCCTCTCTTCCAAGTCCGCAACCTGTGTGTTAAGGAGGAAGGAGGACTCGAGGTCCAGCATGTTGAATCGAAGATGGGTAGTCATCGACCGTAAAGAATAAGTCAGAGCGCTGTGATGATGCTCCAGGATAATGATTTGAAACCTTCCAGCACGACGGCTAGTGATAAAATCGATGAATGTCTTGTGGGGTTGGGGTCTGGTAGATGGTAGTATGGGATCAGTTCCAGAGATGAACAGACTCCGCGCTAGCTCAATGAACCGATAAAGGTCGAAGTTCTCCGAATTGATGTTCAGGAGGGCAGCGGTATGCGATAGTTCCAGGGGTTGTTTGGCTACCGAGATGAAACCGAGAACCTGGACGATAAACTCAAGTCTGGTAGGTTCGTGCTCCAATGCATCTCCAAGTGCTTCATCCAGGATGTACATGTACAGTGCATCAAGGTCACCAACCCTAAAGCTGGTCACGTCTGAAATCACCGAATCGCGCTTGGAGATTCCAGATCTGCGAAGGATGGATAAAACGTGGTTGACCGCTGTGACTGCCCATACAAACAGGCCGTCCGCCTTGTCGGCCAGTACATCTATCTGGTCTTGACTCGGCCATGCCTCCCATTCAACCCTCTGGCCGAACAGGGAGCGGATTCCGTCTCGAAGTGAGCTCGCGATGTATCCTTTAACCTCCTCGAATGACTCTTCGGTGGGGATATCAAGCTTGACTTCAGTCACAAGCTCATCTCCGAGGTTGAGGAGAATATCCTGTTCGTTTCGTGTGGTAATTAGCAGGTGCATGTTCGGGGGGAGGTTTGGAAGGAGTCGAGAGAGGGTGGCGGAGAAGGATGCAGAATCGGAAAGTTCGTCGATTGCGTCTATCACGACGAGAACCGGTTTCCCGTATGCGAGGATGGGTTCCAAAAGCAACTGACGCTGCTTGGTTTCGTCGCCGATGCCAGCAGCGAAAGTAGGAGTAAGTAGATTATTAATGAGCTCTGCTATCTGAGGCGAGTTCATGGCTAGTTCGTGGACGATAGTCGGGATGATGTTCTCGTGGTTGGTGGTCGGGGCAGAGATCCGTCGAATGCAGTAATGGGCTGCAAGGAGATCGGGGAATTCTTCGTCTATAATATCATGAAGCTGAGATACGACCGTCCTCGCGATGGTGGATTTGCCACTACCCGGCCTGCCGATGATACAGACACAACGCTGAGCGACCGGGAAGACCGTGCTGAAGTAGTTATTTCGTTCCAAGTCCTGTACCTCTCCCTTCACCCACGCCATGAGTAGGTAGAGGATGTCGTGTCGGGTACCAGGATAGCAGATCCTATGGAACTTCTCCAAACGGGCACCACGAACGATAAAAGATCCAAGAAAATGTTCCTACGAGATGCTTCAGCAGACTCAGTGTTCAATACTAGCGCAGTACTCACAATGCGTTTCAGAACGACCTCGTGCCAGTGCTTATCCTCTGATGAACCTCCTAGTCGACCTTGAATGAGTCGATGTGTGTGTATTAACAAATACTACGCAGTAAAATCTCACCGGCATAGTTGTAGCTAATATTGACATTATGACTTCCGACATTGACATCACCTCCTCCTGAATCTATCTCTTCCATATCAGGGACCCGAGAATACAGTAGCGGAGACAGCACTCAACCAATTCTGTTGCCACTGAATTTCAGGTTCTGGACACCGCTGGTCGACGTGAGCCCGTGCTCTCCTGGTTCTTGTCCTGTCCTTCTTCCATGAGGAACCACTGTGGAGCCTATCGCAGCAGCTTCACCCCGATCATGGTCTTCAGAGTCTGAGCGGAGTGAGCCTAGCGAGAGTTTCGGATTCGGTCCCAGGTCTGTAGGGTCGGTCGCTGAGTGCCGTTTCTTCGATTTCTTCACGAATCTCTTGAAAATGGTGCAGGCCATCGTCGTGGGAGGACACAGGAGTTGGCGAAGCGCGCGCATCTTCAAGGGCGCTCAAGATGCTTCATTCAATGTGGAAGAAAATGATGAATTTTGATATCGCTCTCATCATGAGACCGTACTATACTGCGCTTTCAACAGGCCCAGCATCCAAACGCGCAAAACCCAGAACAGGTAGTGGTTCACTTTCGAAAGGTAGTCGGACTGGTCCTGACTCAGACTGAAGCATGGTCACACTGGGGACCGGTGGTAGAGTAGGTAGCGAAGTCAGGTGACCTGAAGCGAACTCTGTTACTCCGAGCAACTTCAGAGTCGCTGAACTCAGCAAGCACGGTCGAGCTCTCTTTCCCAACACCGCTCCTCAACATCGAGGTGCACTGATATTCTCGAATACAACCCATGTCTCACCGAACTAGCATATTCCATGTACATGGGGGCTCCATACTCATCAAATCTAGCGTTTGTTGAAACATACAAAGGCATCTGGACTTTGGCCATGATATACATCTCCGCCACAGTGAGCCACTACAAAGGACGTTTACCAGCGAGTACCCGCAGCGGTCATGGAACTCTCAGTATAAAACTCGATTCCTGAACGGACAGGAAATATCCACACTCTGAGCCCTCTTGCCTTTTTAACCCTTCGCAAAAATTAGAGCTGGAGGAGCTGCCAGCCTCAGGAGCATGTTGCCCAGCAACGTGTACGTACGACTCGGACACGGTTCTACAGGACTCGGACCAACTCTGTTGCCGGAGCCTACCCAAGACGCTCTGATACCCTCTCAGATACCCAGACTCACCGATCTCATACGCCTCACCTTCAATGATTCGGAAATCCACACCAGCCGTCGTCCCCTTTGTCTGCGATCCCTGTCACGGATGATGAACTCTGTGTTCCATAAACCGTCTCAGCAACTATCATCCCGAGTCCATGCGGATTACCCCAATTTCTTCAACGCTCTGGTGAACTTTGTGTTTCGCCAAACCTGTTCTGAGCAGTTGAGCAGGACGATGGAGAGTTTGGTTACGTGTCACTGTGATGGGAACGATCCTCTTATCGCGGATGCTCATGAGACCACTTCGACGGTAGCTCCCCAGGATGTTGGTGGTCGCGGGATAGCACACACCGTGCCCAGTAACCCCATCGTCAGATCTGATTTTCATCTCGACTCGGCTTCCCTGTGTACTTCGCTCTTTCGGGTTCTATGCCTCGTGTACAAAGACCATCGTATAGGGCGATTGGCGAGGCTCAAGGACGGGTCGTTTAAGCTGAAAGACGAGGGGCTCAAATCCCTATGCTATTACCTCAACCATTCTCCCCAGTCGATCATGCAAGCTACGACTTGCTGGTACCAGAAATACCAGTCCTTATCCGCCATCCAGTTCCTCGGGGTCTCAGAAAGCCCCAACGCCCACGAGCTGACGCGCAACGTCCTCTACTCTTCTCCTTCAGACCTTTTCCGTCTTACCGACATGATACTATGCCGTATTTTGAACAACCACCGGATGATGTTTGCGCACAACATTATCTTCCATGTTGGTTCTTCGACTGCGGAAGAGCACTATTCTCCCTATAGGTTTCTTATGGTTGCCTTCTCGTGTATCACTCCGCCTCTCTACATCCCGGTCGAGTATCTGCAGTCGACGTACGCAGTAATTTGTTTCATCGTAGAGGAATGGATCATGAGAGCGCCTTCTCACAATTGGGAGTTTGCCGTACGTACCAACTGTTTGAGGGACGATCTAATTCCTGTGGCCATTTGTATCTTCGAGCATCTGGAAAGCAGAGGAACGGTGACCCAGGGTCGCATTCAGAACCCGAGTGAGAACCAGATGGTGGCCAGATATCAATGGCTTCGAGCACAGAAGGAGGCGGTTTGGGAGGATCCACTCAACCAGTGCGCGACTATACTAGCGTGTATCAGAGTCCTGCGCAAATCCTTAAAGTGTACAAATCTCACCTGTCGTACGTCTCCGTTCAGTCTTCGATTTTTGCTCGAAAACATTGACTATTATCTTCCTGGATCAGAGCGTTTACCCTCCCGTCCTCAAGAAGACAAGTTTCCGTTCTGCCCTGGATGTGGGGTGTTCAGCTACTGCAAGTACCGTCATCCGGCTTCTCTTTCTTGAAGTTCTCCTTGAAGTGCTGAAACGTCGAATGCACCCTACAGGTTCACCACAATGCGAACAGACGGCTTGGACCGCTGAAACAGACCCGCATAGTCAGACGTGCGCAGATCTGAGAGTGCTCTATGGTGCTCGGCTCCCCGCTGTGGTAGCAGAACTTGGCACAACTGGTGAGGAGACTGAGAGAGATGAAAGAGAGCTGTTCACATCTTCGATGAGAACCATAGAGGACCGTGGGTACAGTAACATGAGGCTTCTTGAGATTGCGTACGCGCTGACGCAGTACCGCAATGTCCTCGAACGTGGCGATGAAATGTCCGATCAGGACAACTCAGAGGAAAGTGACGACGAAGACGAAGGGCAGGGGTCACAGAGCCTCGACGGTGTGATGGATGACTCTGAATAAATTGAATAGAGCGAGATAGCCTAGTTCGTAGGATCCGAGGATGTGTAGCTTTCGAATACGTCACGGTGAACTGAGTCAGGGTACTAAACAGCATCTAGAGGTGAACAATCCATACCGCTACTGCTGTAAACTTTGCAAGCACTTCATACATAGTAGTTGAGTAAGAATAGAAAATGCTAACGACAATGATAACCAGGCCTTGAGCCGAGGAACCCAGTACCCAGTACTCAAGCGAAGAAAAGTAGAAACGACTGTTGATGTCCGAGTAAGTGAAGACGCTTGTTGTGGATGAGATAGCCCTATATATCTGAAGAAACTAGGATATGCTTGGATAGTATTCTTTTTTTTTTGCACGCGGATAGAAAGTCCAACAGTAACTTAAGATATGAGAGTCAGAGTTAAGCACAATCGTACGGTGTTTGCTGGAACCTTCGAAGAAATGGCCAGGAGTACAAGGGGCAGCCAGGGTGACACATCCTGATTGGTCATTGTCAGGTCACGCTCTGTGGCGGTGCGACATCCCGACAACGTCGCGGTGCGTCAGTTCCAACACAGGTCTCAACATCTTTCTACTCTTACCACCACAACAGCTCCTTTCTATCGAGTCAGTTTCTCCTTTTCTATCCCACAGCTTCTACATATAAAGCGGGACTAACTTTTCTGTTTGGATCCAGATCTTTAGAACTATCTTCCTTGGCATGAAGTTATCACCATTGACATTGTGTGTTGCTGGAGCGGCCATTGGTACGTTTCTCTGTCTGATCTACTCATTTCTATCTCCTGGGATCCGTACTGACTCTACATATTATGCCCATTAACAGCTCAGACTGGTTTAGCTGCTCCAGCCCGAGTAATCGTCTTCTCAGGTTCCTCAGGAGGCGTAGCTACATCGGACATTCGCTATGGACACGCACTCAACCCCAAGATCGTTGGAATCCTACCCCCTTCAGTCCCTAATCAGCACCATGGTGCCAACATCCACTTCTTCCACCCCAATAACAACAACGAAGATGGAGCGCCCGCTCATCGCACTCGTCACCGTGGCCCATGTGCCAGTGGCATGAAGTCCAAGGCGATCCAGATTGCCAACAAATTCAGAGGCGCTTTCGGCTTGCCTCTCATCAGTCTCACTCCTGTGTCACCACAGCCTGAGAAGGATCAGGGACCCAAGAATGTTTTCGGTCTTGGTTCGGAGCACCTCAACCGCCCCGCGCATCACAATCACCATCATCATGGTCCTGGTCGATTCCAAAGGCTGCAGGATCAACCCTTCACGAATAGGTTGTACGTCGCCCTCAGGACTCTTGGTCCCTGGGAGGGCCGCGCAGTCGCTTTCGTTCTCGGTGAGTTGGTTCATGCGAGTACTTCCTCTCAGGTCTCTCCTTACTGACGATTCATCGCATCACTTTTGTTTATTCTTATCGCAGGCTGCGGACTGGGCGTCTTGATCCGCATGTTCTGGGTCCTCACTGTCGTCACCTACAGACTCGTCAAAGGTTCTTCATCTGCCCCTGAAGACGAAGGATACGACACTGTCTACGCTGAAGAGCTCTTTGTCGCCCCTCCTCTCTACACCTACACTGACGGGACCAACGGTGACGTTCAGGTCGCTCACGCCAGAGACGAGAAGAAGGACGCTGAGGAGTTTGCCTAGACGTTAGATTCTCCAGCCAACATGACTGTCGATGACTTGTCAGCGACTAGGCTCCTCGGCACATCTGTTTCTGTTCTCGATCCATGTCTCTTTCTGTTTTGATTTTTGTTTCCCTTGGTTTCATTCCCCACTATTCTCCATTATCAATCCTCCACGTCTTCAGGAAAACCAAAGATGCGAAAGATGAACGAGGCCCACCCCACCAACACATATCTCCTTAGTATTTATGTACCACTCTCTTTTCTCTTCCCTCTCTACCTCTACGACTCCCCACCCTCTGTTCGGACCAATCTTGTACACATAATCTCATCTTCCAATCGAAAGCATTGATCTGCGAAAACTTTATGTGCGAGAATAGGCAAGAATAGACCTGCTGCGATCTGTATCGTGGGTGATGAAAGATTGCCAGCGCAACAGCTGAACGTTGCTCATGATATCGATATCAATCGATGACTCGACCAAGATGCCGACTCATCGGGGCGTTCTGTATATGATCTCAGGAACTTGCGTTTCGTCGCTCTGGGACCATAAGCTGAAGATGTCGATGAGAAGAGATTCGTGCAGTATTCTGGAAACATGGATTACACTGTTCAGGGCTCGTGAACCGCTTCTCTCATACAAGGAGAATGTCGACATCGGAGATTCCTGAGAGTAGAGATACATGTAATAGGCACGAAGATAGGATCTGGATGTATGCACAGAAAGCATAGTGGCGAAAACGAAGACTTGACTAAAGACAAAATCTATCTGCACCACAATTTGCAACACCGGGCTCATGAGGATGATTCACGAAGAATCGACGAGAGAAAAAATTAGGAAGAGGAAATACTGAATCAACCATTTACTGAATCTGTCTCCAACTTCAAACGAAGAGGATCGAGAACACAATAAAGGGAAGAAAAAGTAGTAAGGGAGGATCCCCCGACGACACAAGCCGGTAGTGCAGTAGCAAGGTCATCGCGTCAAGTGAGATGCAAGCAGAGCTCAAACGACCAGGGCGGCAAAAATAAGATAACCAAAGAATGGGGGCGGTGCCCCCATAATAGTGGTTAAACTATTAAGAACAGATACTACACTTGATCTAAGCCAAAAGGCCAGAGTGGTAAGGATTGCAGGACGAAGGAGGAGAGGTTTATATAGGTCTTGCCTGTGCGCACGGACCATCTGTAGCGTTGCAGCCTCGGTTAGCACTGCCACGGAACGAGGCTGAAGGACGCATAGGCTCGAATCGAGGATTCGACAGGGTCGTTCACGCTATCAGTGCCAGTCTTCTTGTTGCCTCGTCATATGTAGCGAGCTCTGAGCGAGGTATTGAGAAAGGATCTTGGCTCGACAGGGAGAAACATCACAAGTAGTAGAGCAGCGCAGCAATTACGTTTGAACTATTAAAAGTTACTGAAAGTGCTGTAGCTGCATCATGATATATCCATGCATGGACGATCTAAAAACGTATAATCAAGCAGTGACATCTGATAGTCTCTATGTTCCACCTGTTTGCGACGGGGAAGAAACAGAACCAGATGAGCTGGCCTAGCTTGTTCACGGCGGTGGAGTCCCAACAACCAAATCTTCCAGCACGTCCTCCTCTCATCAGGAGGAGATAAAACTTGGTAGAAAGCTGCGCACATACTATACGCTCGTCGTGCACCGTATTCAAAGTTGACAGAAAATGTTGACGACGCTGTAGGTTCAAAGATAGGGTTCTTGAGGTTGAGGTGAGAGGTCAACACGTGACATCGAGGTATGGCTATAGGAAGACACTTTTTTCTTTTCTTTGGGGTGGAATCAGAGAGGTGAAGAGGATGTCGAGTCCGAGGTACTCGATGTGGAGAAGCTGAACCGTGTGTTGAAGAAAAAATGGGAGGCTTTGGATCTGGTTTCTGGAGTGAGGCGACGATGAACGCTGATGGATCCATAAGGCAATGGTACGACCTCAGATGCGTCTGGGGTTGATGACTATCCCAGCGAGAGAAAATTAGTGGCTGTAGGCTCAAAACCAAGTTATCACTTACTGGAGAAATGCAAATTAGAAGACTGGAACACTTATAGATGCGATTCTAGCCTCGAGGTCTTGATTGGCGAGCGTGGTCAGCAAGCCGTTGAGGGAGACCTTGACTCGACAAGGAGGCAGCATCACAACCTGAAGCGGGGGAACAGCATTCTCAACCTATGGTATAAGGTGTTAAAGTGTTAGAGACTCGATGAAACCGCATATATAGAGCACGTACCGTTGCAGTATTTCTACCCATTATATCTCCCGCCTGGTGATACGACCGATGACAAACAGAACCAAAATCGAGCCAATCCACACAGCAGTGGTGTACAGTAATCTTGGTGGTTGTCGTGGTGCAGTAGACTAGACGTATTGTATGAGCACAAGGTTATCCTGTCGTACCACTAAAACCAAAACAACATGAACGGATGGACCAAGTAACAGGACGTAGATTCAACGTACCTCTCCTCTAGCTCCTTAAATCCCGGTAGCTCGCAGCATGCGAAGGCTACTTATTGTAGCCTTTGTAAAGAGTTCGTATGACCCCAAAACCAGGGCGGTGTAACCATGTTATAGGCGAGGCGTACAGTTGCATGCTCGTCCAAAGCGGCTGGAGAGGGTATACCTTCAGAATTCGTCCGCAGGAGCTCGATGTCGCCTAGTCTTGCCGTGTTCTAGCGTTCATAGAATTGAAAGGGAAAAATAGGTTGAGGTAGGAAAGATAGGCGTCTCGTCATCGTTATACGTATCTGTTCAAGATGGATGGGTGAGAGCAGGAGGATGAACCAGAGTCAGATCACGCCGACGCATCGACCCGCTTCTATGCTCTCGAGCTCTCACGTTCAGGTTGCGTTTTAGGTACAAATTTGTGCTCTACAAACCATGTGGGAACTATACTACCAAGCTAATGCCCAAGTATCTACAAAGTTGAAAGAAAGTTTGCACGCAAACACAGCACGGTAATAATAATAAAAAGTGAACCCTGGAGACTAGCCAAGTGAACGAGCAAAAAAAAAAAAAAACAATGCGTGTTATTCCCCCGAAGGTAATCCTGCGCCAGCGATAAACCAAAATTAATGGTAAAACGAGATACGACCCCCCCAGCACCTGAAGAATCAACCCGGTGGAAGCTCTAAGAAGACTAAACCGACTGGGTGCAAGTTGGTGCTATGAATCGGCCCAAGGCGAGGCTTCAGTTGGGGGCAGGACGAGAGGAGACCTGGCTCCTGGCGTTTTATCGCTATCCTGAGATTGAGACTGGGGAGAGGAAGATAGTGCCCCTCCTCCCTGGGACGGTGCATCGGGAGACAAGGAAGCTGAGGAAGGCGGGGGAGGCGGTGATGCGGATGAGGAGGGCTCAGGAGGTGGGTTATGAGCGGTGGTGAAATCTGACTCTGGTGATTCTGGTGGTGCGGATGGGGAAGGTGTGAGGGATAGCTGCGAGGATGAAGAATCTAGGCCTGAGGCAGGGTCTTCTGAAGGTGTAGCATACACCTCGTCTACCGACACGGACGATGAGGCGGGTAGCTCCGCGTTCAAGGGGGAACCAAGCGGTGAACCGGACCTCAGCTCTGCGAAAGCGTTCATGGAGTCTCGCCTCGGTGGTACGTCCACGCTGTGAACCCTCTCCACAGGCCGAAACTGTGCAGAAGCGTCCCCATCGTACGCATCGTACGCATCACCTCGTTCGTCGTCTAGATCTAATGCGATCTGACCAGATACAGGTCTTGATTTAATCCCATCTACCGAGGAGGATCGGGATTTGGACGTGGATGCGAAAGAGGAGGAGGAAGGGAGAGCGGGTGTAGTTGTAGTCGAGGACGTGCGTAAGTGCGTGTTCTCGCCCTCGACGATCCTGAGTGCACTCTTGAGTGCTTCTTTCTCCTGACGTGCCTCCTTGAGTTCTTCCATGGTCTCATGCAGCTTCATACGCTCCGTCGCCACCATCTTGTTAGCCTGCCAAAAAAAACCAATCGATTTAGCACAGTGGCACTGGTCTCATAGAAACGAAAAACACCAACCTCCTCGAACAACGCCGCAGAAAGCGACTCCAGCTCAGCCTCCAACTCAGCCCTCGCATCACACGCCTCCTTATACTTCCTCCTCTCCTCCTCGAGTTTCATATTCAACTCCTCCATCTTCTTCTCCCGTTCCTGATCCTGATCGGATTGAACGACGGGTAGGATGGGGAGCGATGGTGAGGTGAGGTGTTGCGCTTGTGCTGATGATGATGATGATGAGGATGATTGTGATTTATGGTGCGTTGATGGGGTGGTAGAGGTGATGGGGGAGCTGGAGGATGAGCTAGGTCTTGACCCGGTGGTGCTGCTGCTGAATCGGAACTTGAAGAACTTGCTGTCCTGGTTCTGCTGCTGCTGCTGCTGTTGTGAAGAGGGAGGTGGTGGTGGTGGTGGTGGTGGTGATGCGGCAGAGATAGTAGGCGATGCAGCAGCAGACGTAGACGACGATGCGGGAGATCCGACAACAGGGGACGAACAGGCCTGGTCACCCTGCTGGTCCATAGACGCAGTCCTACTCGGCGCCGAGCTGGCGTTCCCGCTCTTCTTGCCGTTCCCTCGGTTCCAACCAAGGTCGCGGATAGAGCTGTCCCGCTTCAACGCGTCCTCCAACATCTCGTTGTTGGCGATCACGAGCTGCAAGTTGGACTTTGCGAGTCCTAGCTGAGTTTCGAGCTCCGCATGGGACTTGTACGATTCTTGGAGGAGTTTGCTCTGTAATAATGATATTATCATGCATGTATACCAAGCCGTCCATCAGCTATATAGAAAGCAACGAGGACGACACAGAGCAACATATTTCTTTGAGATATGACACGTACGAGTTCACTTATTCGATTGAGAGCTTTTCCTAGCGCGTACTTCAGGTCCTCTTCTTGACCATGGGCATGGATCCGTCTGGAGTCGTGCAGCTCCTCCTCGATTGCCAGGAACAGAGGTGGGACTTTGCCAGCGTTCGCGGCGGTTTGAGTGGCGTTCAGGCTGTCATAACGTGGCGGAAGGGATGGTCTAGGGGAGTTAGGACCCGGTGTGAATGAAGCAAAGTGTAGCATCAGTCAAAAGATGCAGAGAAAAGGCTGGAAAGTGGGTGGAGGGGAACGGAGGAGGCGCTGGTACACCTGTTAGGCTTGTGCAAGTCAACAACGGGTCAATTATGAGCGTGGGAATGTGGACCTTGCACCTCTTCAGACGTTGACAGTGACCTCAATTCTTCGAAAACCAGTGTTACTTTCTCTTGGATTATTTCCTGGACGAATATCTTCCTAGGCCTGTATCAATCATTTTTACATGATTCATGGTAGGGATACTTTATAATTAGTAGAGCAAGAAATCTGAGATCATGGCATTTACAACGATCTGCAAGCGAGTCTACTATCTCCAGTATCCTCGCTTGAGACCTCTCCATGTGTGTTATTCCCTGTGATTCGGAACTCTGGCATCCTCCCCAGTGATACTAGTGCTAGCCGACACTGGTGCCTGGCCCCAGGCCCTTGATCTCTGGTCTATTGATGGAAGGCAGCTCTTTCGAATTCGTACTCGTCTCAGCCGCAGAGTAGTTGACTCTTATTGTTTTCTCTTGGATCTTCTCTTGGATCATTTCCGATTCCTACTAAGACGAACTCTTACGCCCGAGACAGTCGTCCTGAATTTCTGGGACTTTCACACCACATGTTCCAGACCTCAGGCAGAACATGACGTCTACTGTCAAAGTACCTCAATCCTTCCCTGCCTTTCGCCTCGAATCTTGGCCGTCTGCACTGGTGGGAACCATCGACAACTATGACGACTGCAGGAACACACCTCGAGCTCAAGACTTGCGATACTGGAGAGTACTTCTAGTAGTCTAGATTAATGATACGCCTCGCTGTTTCTTTCCCAATTCTTTTGCTTCATCTGCTCTTTCTAACTAGTTTAAAATCCAGAGTCCCCCCTCGACCACTGCGACTCGCACGAGCAGCTGTCACCTTTACGCACTCTGCTAATCCACCACAGAGACCTCTGTCGTTACTCGAGTACACCCAAGGTAGCCTCACCTATAATGAGCTTGCATGCTGTGGACAATAGTGCTCGTGGTTCGTCATCGGCGCCGGCCATCTCTTCATATGATTGATTTGCGTATATCTTACTCATGAACCCATAGCGGGTGGCCGGTACCTCGTATTCAGACCTCAGGTAAAGGACTGCTACTGTAGAGGTACGTCAGTCCTTCTCTGCCTTTCGTCTTTACCGTCTCTTGGTCGCTCTGCATAGGTGATCCCCCTTCATCTGAATATGGTCTCGCCGCCTCAGCTTCGTCCGGTTCAGCTTCATCCACAGACTACTAGCTTGAGTCCACAAAATATCAGCTCTACGATAGTTCATGGACTAATGACACTTCACCGAGCCGGCTTTTTTGGATCTATGGGCAGATCGTGAGCTACGTCAAGCTAACGAAAGAGAAGGGCTCCAGTAGAAGCGGATTCAACGCTAGATCCCGCCCTTATTCTTGTCCTCATCTTTAGACTGTTGGACCATACGATGAGCGAGGTAGAACACATGTTGCATCCATGGCCGGACGGTTAGCGTTCCCTTCACCTCATTCATCTCCATCTTTTATCGTCATCTTTCTCTTTCTCTTCCTCTCATCTCTCGTCTGTTCTTTCCTCAACGCTTACATACGTTGACAATGAATTTGTCCTTATGTTGTAGAGATCGTACCGCTTCATACGAGACGCCCTTCATCTTTCCAACGCAGCAAGAACCGACCTCGACCCTCACACGCCAGCTCTCACATCAACTTGGGCTCGGCTCCCCACTCTCACTTTGGCTACACGACACCCATAAATGTGGGACATCACCTTCCCTGGAGTATCACGATGCCTCGAGGGTAGTCTTTACCTAGGAAATGGATTGAATACACCTCGAGAGCAACCACGAGAAGGCCGGATTGCGCTTCGATGGTTAGTTATCTGCTCCTGCTCCTGCACCTCGTCTCCCTATTAGCTGCAGCAGCGGTCTGGCCAGCTATTGATATCCTGCTCACATTTTGCTTCCTTATGAGCAGGATGGGTGCAGAGCCGCCTGCAGGAGCGTTGACGCGTTGACGCGTAGTGGGGTTGGATCATTGATCAGGTTCTCCCCCACTACGCTCTCTTCCACCACGCTCTCTTCCACCACGCTCTCTTCCACCACGCTCTCTTCCACCACGCTCTTTTCCACCACCAGGCACTTTTCCACCGGGCATTCTTCCACCACGACCGTGCTCTTGCACTGCTCCAGAGTGATACCGTCGCTGAGACTTTCATCATTGGTGTGGTGTCTACCGTGACGTCGTCCTAGACCGAAGAGGAGGGTTTCGACTCAAATTTCGGTTCATTTCTCTTCTTATCATCCACATCTCGCGATAGTATCTTCTTACTGAGATTTGTTTCGATAGACGATGACGAAGGTCGTGAAAAGCTCAAGGGGAGTATCTGTCTGCAAACATATATATATATATATATGCGGTCCAACTGGCTCTCCGTACCAACGAGTCACCGCTCACTGACCACCTTGAAAGGGCTTCACCATGTGTTCCCTACACACCAGCGTCACCTTCCCTTAGATCCAAGTCTAAGTTCAATCTAACCGAACCCTCTAGGTATGGAACGAAGTTGCTACCTCACACCGTTCTACCCTAATATAAGCCTCGTTACCGTTTCTGTTTCGTCGGCTTCTGTAGAAGCGATTCTCTTGTTACATACAAACCCGTATATTCAATACCGTACTTCATATAATAATATAAATACAGTTCATACTCTTGACATTGTACAATAGTATCTGTAGATGGAGATGGGAGGTGTTGGCTATTCGAAGCTATTGACTATGTATGTGTCAACAGGTCGATCATATATACCCAGATCCGAGTCCTTGTGATCATCATCACAACATCACTCACCTGGCTTCCTCCTGCCACACGGGTCTCTGGCAACTTCCCGTTTACTGTGGCGACAAAACTTAAATACAGATTGTGCTACATTATACACTGGCAGGAGACGAGATTTCTCGTTCTCACTCACTAGTACTACATGATCTCTGTTCTGGGTTTTGAGCGTTTGCATCACTGATTCAGCAGTCGCTTTATGAGATGTTCATGAGAACCCAGGGGCATACGAGAGCCAGCGGCCTTGAGAGAACATCCTCCATTTAGAGGAGAGTCATCCTATTGAAGAGAACCCTACACCCCAGGAGATTGCTGGGATTCATGAGAATTGTACACCCCAGGAGATATTCATGAGGATCCTGAAATTCGAGAGGATCTTACGCCTCAAGAGATATCTGAACTGTACGAGAATAATAATGAAATTGTGAAAGATACCTTGTAGCCAGGATTCAATATTTCTTTTAGAAATCACCTCTGTTCAAATTTTTCGAATGCCGATACATTGGTCTACATAGCACGCAAGTAAACGAGGGCTCAGCAGCATTACTGTAGAAAGAAAAGGGGACAGTCCAGTCCGCCTTCCGTCCGTCCATCCACTCATTACCACAACATCCACCCTACGATCCACCCTGTGTATCCCGTCAACCGCTAAAGGCACAATGATAGCAGCTATAAGTGAGACTTCAAGCGCAAAAGATAGAGCTTACCGAAACTGCAGTGACTCAGCCAAGACCATAGCTCTGACTGACAGTGTTGAGATAGCAGGCGGACGCACCGTTGTCCAGGGGTCGACGAGAGGGGCAGGAAAAGAGGGAGCAGAGAGGTGCAGATGGGGGAGAAAGGAAAGGGAGGGAAGGAAAGGAAGGGGGGGAGGGGAAAGGAGGGGAAGAAACAAATGGGTGAGCGTTCCAGGGGTGGATATATATGCGAAGTCGGGAGAAGCTTGTGATAAAGATAATTCAAAGTCCGACCAGCTGCATTTGGAAACAACTACCATATATAGCTGACGGTTTCACCTTTCATTGACGTCAATGACATCATCATTGTATGCGCCACAGAAAATCCCCACTCCCGACGGACATTCGGATCCGGGCAGGGTTCATTGGACCCTGTCCGGCCGGAATATTCCGTCGAGTTCCCACGGCTCCGGATGTCCGTCTACTTTTCCCACGGACTGACTTGGGTCGCCCAACTGCCGTGTCACTCAGCTCATCAGTATCACTGTACCTCTCCTCTCCCCACCATCTTCCTCGACAACGACGACAAGCCACCCTTGGCTTTGCACACGACAAATGGCTAACTCTATTTATTTGGCAATACTGACCGTCACATTAGTCACACAGTCAGCGCAGCTGTCTTCCTCATCCTCCACCATCTCCTCTCTTATTGTTGACGACCTCACACTCCACACCGGCATGCTGTCATCTCGGAGTACTGTACCTTATGGAAGCCTCACCTCAGCTGGACCACCACACTACCATTTCACCCACAAGATAAACATTTCGAGTCATCCTCATGGATGATTCTCTTGGGCAACCATGTAGACTTGAGGAGCTTGATGCCTCGTTTGCCAGATATGGCCCACGGCATTGTGGCTTCGGGATGCGTCTTCAGCGCTTCAATTTTGTGTTGGTTATCACTTGACGACTCAAGCAGTACGAGTCTTTTTCCTCTTCTTTCTTCCCTTTCCTCCACTTTCTTCTATATCATCACCAGGGTTTCTTTCTCCCTTCACTTTTGATCTTTTTCCCTCCTTCTAGTTTCCTTTCATATATATATAGTACTCTATGCCGTAGAGTACAGTCAGTGAATATGACCTTCGTTTATGTTTCTCACTTGCGTGTTTTTCCCTCTTCAGCCATCTATGTTCTTTTGAGATCTCGAATGCTTCAAGCTCTCCTCACTGTCATCCTCTTTCACCATATGGCCACGAGACTGTGTTCATTTCATTATCTCATGTATTGCATACTACGCTCCTACCCAGCTCCGTTGCCGTACCTCGCCGCCTTGCTCTTCAACCACCCGAAAGTCTCATTGCACCTCCTTCTCAGCTTCCAACAAATCTGTCACTGCCGCCTCTTCCACCACAAATTAAGCAAAATTCACAGCTACCTCTGATACGAGGACGAGGTCAAGGATGAGTACAGGGATAAGGATGAAGGCGATAATCAGGACGGGGATCGAGGCACTCAACGAGTCTGTTATGTTAGTTCCGTGTAGGAAGACGCAGCGATGACCTGTTCATAGACGATGCTCTAGCATTGGCTAGTGGTTACAGTAACCCGTAGGGATTGTGTTAACACATGAATCGCAGCTATCAATCCGGCGTTCGGCCAGTGCTCGTCGTCTACTACTCTTCGTCTTCGCTAGTCATACAGGTCACTCATGAATACCTTGTGAAGCGCGCTATTTTCTCCTGAGGGCTTTGAGTCCTCACTATCTACATAGTGGTTCTCGCAAGTCCGTAAGAATCTCACGAATTCATGTATTGGCCTCACACACTGGGTTATATTTCTCACAAGTCTGTAAGAGTCTCTCAAAGTTGTGTTCAGCCTCACACACCGAATTATATTTCTCATATGTTCCTAAGAATCTTGTTTTGGCTGGTAGGATCTTCCAAGCCACGATGTCTCTCTCACAACCCTGTAAGATTCTAATGCAATTCAGTATACTCATGACCGTCTCGTGGAACGACTGTCGATTCTGTGATGTGGATGCTGGGCCTGTTGAAAGCGCGGTATGTGACGGATCTCATGATGAGACTCAAAACAGAGTTCATCATTTTCTTCCACACATGAAGCTTCCTTGAGCGCCCTCGAACATACGTGTGCTTCGCCACCTCTTTGTGTCCTCCCACGACGATGGCCTACAGCATTTTCAAGAGATTCTTGAAGAAATCGAAGAAACGTCACTCAAAGACCGACCCTACAGACCTGGGACCGAATCCGAGACTCTCGCCAGGTTCATTCTGCTCAGACTATGGAGACTACGGTCGGGGTGAAACTGCTGCGATAGGTTCCACAGTGGTCCCTCTTGGAAGACGGACAGGACGAGAACTAGGAGAGCACGGGCTCACGGCGACCAGCGGTGTCCAAAACCTGAAATTCAGTGATAACAAAATTGGTTGAGTGATGTCTCCGCTACTGTATCTTCAGGTCCCTGATACGGAAGAGATAGATTCAGGAGGAGGTGATGTCAATGTCGGAAGTCATAATGTCAATATTAGCTACAACTATGCCGGTGAGATTTTATTGCGTAGTATTTCTTAATACATATATCGACTCATTCAAGGTCAACTAGGAGGTTCATCAGAGGATAAGCACGAGGTCGTTCTGAAACGCATTGTGAGTACTGCGTTAGTATTCAACACTGAGCCTGCTGAAGCACCTCGTAGGAACATTTTCTTGGATCTTTTATCGTTCGTGGTGCCCGTTTGGAGAAGTTTCACCGGATCTGCTACCCTGGTACTCGGCGCGAGCTCCTCTACCTACTGAGGGCGTGGGTGAAAGGCGAGGCACAGGATTTGGAAGGAAACACCTACTTCAGCACTGTCTTCCCAGTAGCCCAGCGGTGCGTCTGTATCATCGGCAGACCGGGTAGTGGCAAATCGACCATCGCAAGGACGGTCGTATCTCAGCTTCATGATATTATAGACGAAGAATTCCCCGATCTCCTTGCAGCTCATTACTGCATTCGACGGATCTCTGCCTCGACCACCAACCACGAGAATGTCATCCCAACTATAGTCCATGAACTAGCCATGAACTCGCCTCAGATAGCAGAACTCATCAATCATCTACTTACTCCTACTTTCGCTGCTGGCATCGGCGACGAAACCAAGCAGCGTCAGTTGCTTTTGGAACCCATCATCGCATACGGGAAACCGGTTCTCGTCGTGATAGACGCTATCGACGAACTTTCCGATTCTGCATCCTTCTCCACCACCCTCTCTCGACTCCTTCCGGACCTCCCCGCCAACATGCACCTCCTACTTACCACACGAAATGAGCAAGATATTCTCCTCAACCTCGGAGATAAGCTTATGACTGAAGTTAAGCTGGATATCATCACTGAGGAGTCGTTCGACGAGGTTGGAGGATACATCGCGAGCACCCTTCGCAACGGAATCCGATCCCTGTTTGGGCAGAGGGCGGACTGGCAATCGTGGCCAGCTCAAGGCCAGATAGATGTGCTGGCTGACAAGGCGGACGGGCTGTTCATATGGGCAGTCACAGCGGTCAACCATGTCTTATCCGTCCTTTGCAAATCAGGGATCGCCAGGCGGGATTCAGTGGTATCAGATGTGACCAGCTTTAGGGTTGGTGACCTTGATGCACTGTACATGTACATCCTGGACGAGGCGCTTGGAGACGTGTTGGAGCACGAGCCTAACAGACTTCAAGATATCGTCCAGGTTCTCGGTTTCATCTCGGTAGCCAAACATCCCTGGAACTATTCCATACTTCCGCCCTCCTCAATATCGATCCGGAGAGTTTCGACCTTTACCGCTTCATCGAACTAGCACGGAGTCTGTTCGTCTCTGGAACCGCTCCTATACTCCCTACTACCAAACCACAACCCCACAAGACATTTATCGACTTCATCACCAGTCCTCGCGCTGGAAGGTTTCAAGTCATTATGCCGGAGCATCATCACAGCGCTTTCACTCATTCTTTAAAGACGATGACTACCCATCTTCGGTTCAACATGCTGGAACTCGAGTCGTCTTTCCTCTCTAATGATAAGGTAGCGGACTTGGCAGAGAGGATAGCTATGCTTCCTGCTGGATTGGCATACGCATCCTATTTTTGGGGATTCCATCTGAATCAATGTGATCCCAGCGTGGAGGTACCCCTGCTCCCTCTGCGAGAGCTTTTTGGAGCATTGTTTCTGTTTTGGGTGGAGGCGCTTTGTATAGCTGCTATTGAGCATAATCCAGAATTCGAGAACGGGTGGAGCTTCGCTTCCGGTGAAGTTCAAGAAACAGGTGAGGATGCAATGTGGACAGTGATCAAAAGGCTACGGGTAAGCATTCTCTTCACCTGTAGGCATGACGGTTAAATTCTCATGCGAATTAAGCAGAAAAACGAAGAAGCTGTTTGGCTGCGTGAATTTGCGAAGGATGCAGCAAAGTTAATAGCTAGATTCGACTTCTGCGTAACCCGCAGTATCCCGCACCTTTACATCTCTCTTCTCGCCTTCTCACCAAAGGACTCCATCGTGGCACGTCATTATCGGTGCAGAATTGCTACTATGGTGATCCCATCGCCTTCTGGGATACCAGCAAGCTGGGATTCGTGGGACAGAGAACTATCAGCAATAAGCTCTATTTCCTTCTCACCCTCGGGTCTCAGCATTGCTGCTGGCTCTGAGGATCTCAGTGTCCAGGTATGGGATGTAGAAACGGGCGAATGTGTTCTCGAACTACTGGAGGGACATGAGCGGAAGGTCAACTCGGTCTGCTTCTCTCCAGTTGGTGACCGTGTTGCGTCCGCCTCTGAGGATGCAACCATCCGGCTCTGGGATTCTAAGACCGGAAATTGCATCCTCGGTCCACTAAGGGGTCATACGAAGGGGGTCCAGTCAATCTCCCTTTCCCCGGACGGAAAGCGTATCGCATCTGGGTCTGACGATAGAACCATTCGTATCTGGGATGTAAGCACCGGTGAGTGTGTTCTTGGTCCACTCAAGGGCCACACCGACCGTGTTTGGTCTGTATCGTTTTCTCCAAATGGGCATCACGTCGCATCTGGCTCCTCGGATAAAACCATCAGAATATGGGATGCACAATCCGGAGAATGCGTTCTAAGCCCACTCGAAGGGCATGAGGAAAGTGTTCTCTCTGTTTCCTTCTCCCCAGACGGTTCACGCCTTGCATCCGGCTCTGACGACAATACCTTGCGAATATGGGATATGCAGACTGGGTCTTGCATCTGTGGTCCTCTCACCGGTCACACCAACTTTATCACCTCCGTTTCCTTCTCCCCGGGTGGGCAATATATTGTTTCTGGCTCCCACGATACCACCATTCGCATCTGGGATGCAGTGACCGGTGCGTGCGTAGCTGGGCCACTCGGTGGCCATGCCTTGGGTATTACATCTGTCTCGTTCTCTCCGGACGGTCGATACTTGGTATCTAGCAGTGACGATGGCACCATCCGATTATGGGATGTCAAAGTAATCATTGCAGGCGAAAGCTTCGACGTGAGTCATAACAACGGTGAGCTCGAGCGTCTCTACCCCGTCGCTCATGCTTAGCATGTATACTAAAACGCCTTATAGTGCCTTCTGCTTCTATCACTGATAACACCATAGCACCTGGTGGCTGGGCAATTCAACCCAACGGAAATCATTTGTTCTATGCGCCATCACCCTTTAGTGACGCCGTCTGGCGACCTTCGACCGTTAGGATTTTTGGATACCCAGAGATGATCAAACCAGACCTAAGCAAGTTAGTCACAGGGAGGGAATGGCTGGATTGCTTCCCAAGTGATTCTAGCGTAGGTCGTAGCTGAAACGTTATGGCTTCCTTACTAGTTGACGCTTATCTTGTCGTTGGTTATATTCTTAATTTACCTTGTAAACTCTATGTTTGATTCATCCGGCTCAGAGCTAGATTCAGACCCCATAAAAAGATACACACATCTACCGAGTGTCGAGAATCAACAATCCACAACGCTCAATCCCTTTCACTTGAATCATCCCCAACTGCCCTGACCCCTGCCTTGAGCGGTTCGATCAACCTGTTAACCTCCTTAACCTGCTCACACCCTAGGTCGCCGAGCATCTGAAACCTAAGCGTAGTCTCCGACAACCGAGGCGCAGAAAACGCGTCAGTCTCCCTACTACCTGGCGAGGCTCGAAACTCGATCCATCACAGGCATCCACCACCCCTCCCTCGCCAGATCGTACTCCTCACCACAGAGCCTACACCTCTCGGTAAGAAGCCAGCGTAGCGAGGATTATAAAGTCGGTAGGGAGAGAAGTGGTCAAGGACCAGGAAAACCGACGTTCTGGTCTAATAAAGGAGTTGCTGAGAACACCGATAAGCTCGCTCCCTTGCTGGCTTGGGAATCGATCCACATCCATCTCCACCTCCCTTCCCTCGCTCAATAGATAGATCACTCCCCAACACGAGGAATATCCACTTCCTTGTGAAGCCAGAGCAGAAGATGAGAGTCGAAGAAAAAGAGAGGTAGAAGTCGTACTACGGCCTTGAGTCTGATGCGAACGAGAACAGTTAGAGAACCTGCGTCCGTGAGACGAAGAACGAGGAAAACACAATCCAGCAGGACGAGAAGGTTTTCGCAGCCCTGAAACGAGTCGCTCAAAGAGGTTGAGCTCACGACTTAGATGCTATAGAGCCTGAGAATCAAGAAGACAGGTTCAAGACGAAGCAGGGTGGAGCTCACTCCAAGCCATTGTCGACATCGTGAGAAGCCAAGTGAGCAAAAGAGAGTAGTCTTCTGGGGACGTTTCCATCTTGGATCCCTAGACATCTGGGAACCGCTGTTCGCCTCTCAAACGAGGTACAAACAACCCGATATGACTCTCCCTATCAATGATCATGGCTCTAGGCTCAACCCACCACAGGTCTCCACGATCTTGACCTCATCCAATTGCATTCCGCACCACAGCACGTCCGCATCTCAGGAAACTCAAAGAGAAGGGTCTACGTCCAGCAGTAGCATAAATGGCCAAGCAGACGAAAACCGCCAGGGAAAACGAGATGCAGACGAACCACCACGGCGCTCTCTAACGTGGCTGGAGACTCAGCCTACCATACGCCTCGAAGACTACTCCCTCGCCTGAGCATACTCTTCACCATATATGCTCCGCCTCTCAGTGAACCCCACAGAGAAGAATTCAGACCCAGCAGGGGCAGACTGAGCATTGTACAGCTCAGCAGGTCTGAATCTGAGACGAACGACGAACGACTGACGCGGCCGCGAGCTCGAGAGTAAGACCCGTGAGATGAAGTAGTGGGCTTAGAGAGGTATTGGGTCGTTGTATTAGACAGAAACATGGCTCGCTAGTACTAGAGTGGTACTAAGACTGGGCGAAGTGGTGTAGTAGGTGAAGCAGAGTGTAGCTTAGAGAGAGCATCGATATTGTGGAAGTCGAGAGGTGAGAGGAGGCATCGAGAATGTATGCTTCTTCAGTTCAGCTTAGACCAAAAAGGGTGGCTCGATAGTAGATTATGGGTGAATTCATGGCACGTAGTAGGTGAAGCCACCCATACCGTCGACGTCGAACAGCTGGAGCACAGAGAAAATCGCCTCGATGCCGCTTACATAACCAACGTATCCGGCCATCATGCACCCCCACCGAACCAGTACCAACACACTCATCCCTAGCTGGTCGCTGCTTCATCACCGTCGACTCTGCTCTGCTTTGTTTCTATTGCTCTCGTATGACGAAGTATCTCGACTAGAAGAAGATCTGGCGAATAAAAATAGACGATCGATCCAGAGAATCCGGTTTGCAACACACGACACTTAGGTTGATCCAGAGATATGGGTACGTTTCTTCAGCTCAGCTCCTCTCGTACTGCTGCGATTCGTCGCTCGCACACACTCTTTCCCAGCATATCAGCACATTTCACAAGGATAATTAACTCAAAGTCAGCTTAGCCGACGAACTAAGGACGACGATGCCTCACTGAGGGCACAGCAACAACAACCAAGGATCTCCAGGTCTTAAACGGGAGGTGTCCATGGGTACGACGAAGGACGAGGGAGAGGAGGGTCTAGTGGGTGGATCTCAGGTTTCAGCAGCGGCCGAACGGTTAGTATCTCTTTCTCTTCTTCGCCTTTCTCTTATCCTCATTTCCTAACGTTCACGCTAACGATGAATTCATCTGTATCATAGGAAACACATCGTCTCATACGGCATACGGGATGCGGGTCTTCCACCTAAATAATAATAATCAACTATACCCTCTAACACAAGCTCTCACCTCGACTTGGGTTTGCCTCCTCACTCTTGGTAGACGACACCAGCCTGAAACGTGGGACGGCACACCTTCCCCGGGGTATAAAGACACCTCGACGGTCGCCTCCTCCATTAAGAAGACCGAATATACCTGGATGGCAATCACGTCGTGGTAAAGACAAGGTGGTGGGAAAACTGCAATCCAAACTCCACTATGTGTCAACGGCTCTGCGTGATTCGCACCCATCCTACTTCGTCACGAAGAAAATTCAAGCATACATCGGAATGAGCATCAAGGCGTAGTCCCGATAGACGACGAGGACTGAACCAATGTCGGGTCACAGGAGTCGTGGGGCCCCGAATTTATTTGCGAACGGTCTCAGGGAGAGGGACGTAGGCTGTGGTGTGTGTTCAAGGGGGTATATCCGGCCGCAAACGTATGTATTTCTACCTCTCTGTACGAGGAATCACCACTCAACTATCTTGACAGGACTTCACCATGTTCTCCTGACCATCGCCTCCTCCTATCAGATGCAAGTCCAATTACGAGCCCTCCAGACATGGCCCGAAGCTCCTACCTCACGGCTTCTACTAGGCTCGTTACCAATTTTGTTTCGTTAGCCCAAGACCGTGTTGAGACTTTCGATTCTACGCACGGTCAGATATCGATACAAATGGTAATTCTTCCTTGCTTTCGTCCCATCAGTATACCTATTTGACCATTTTACATAGGTTGCTCTGACTCTGATATTTTGTTCTAGAGGCTAGCCTTGTGCCTACAACCTTCTACGTATTCAATACTGTACTTCATACGACAGGATAATATAAACAAAGCTGTTGTTCTCGATACTGTGGGATTGTGGGATCGTATCTGGAGATGGGCCGATGACTGCTCGATGCCAATGGCTGCGCCTCAACAGGTCAATGTATTCAGAGCCTTGTGATCGCCGTCACACCCATCACTCAGCTGGCTTCCTCCCATCCACACATGCTCTGGCAACTGTTCGTTCACTGTGGCGACAAGAATCTACAGATGGTTCTACTTTATGCAACAGCAGGAATATAGGCCTCTCATTCGCATTCGATACAACTTTCGAGTTATCTGGCTTTGCTGCGCTTGGATGCTGGGCCTGAAAGCGCGGTATGCGGTCTCATGATGAGAGCGATATCAAGGTTCATCATTTCTCTTCCACATACGAAGCTTCTTGAGCGCCCTCGAACACACGTGTGCCTTGCCAGCTCTTGTCTCCTCCCACCACGATGGCCTACAGCGTTTTCAAGAAATTCAGGAAGAAATTGAAGAAACGGTCAACAGCAAACGATCCTACAGATCTCGCACCGGATGCTGAGCCTGACAGTCCACTGGCTACAGACTCTATCGATTCGCCTCCCAATACCATCCCTGCGCCTGCAATTCATGTTATTGCCGAGGTTCACTCTGGTTCTGGCCCTGCATCCCTTCACACCGTGCCTCCAGAGTCAAGACTTTCGTCTGTGACGGACTCACCCAACCCAGAATGTACTGGGCTCGAGGGCAGTGGCATTGAAGCCCCTGCGGTAGGCTCCGAGCCCACGGTAGCACATCATAGAAGAGGAATTGGACGGGAACGAGCAGAGGGAGGGCTCACGGCGTCCAGTGCTGGCCAGAATGTGAACTTCAGTGGTGCTCAGATTCGTTAAGTATTCTATTCACTCTCTTGAACATATCTTCTTGCCTCTAATACACGAGAAATAGAATCAGGAGGAGACATGACTGTCGGAAGCCACAACAAGTTGAAGTTGAACATCAATCACATCGCCAACCTCAACTACACCGGTGCGACGTTCACTGAGTAGTTTATCTCCTTATACGTCGACTAATCTAGAGTTGGATCAGGGGGGGGTTCACAGGAGGACAAGCACGAAGATATTCTGAAACGTATCGTACGTGTTTCATTGGTATCAAGCACTCCTCCTGCTGAAACATGCTGTAGGAGCGTTTTCTAGCATCCTATATCGTACAAGGTGCCCGGTTGGAGAGGTTCCATCGCATCTGCCATCCTGATACCCGACGCGAGCTTCTCTGCCTACTCAGGGCATGGGTGAAAAGAGACGTACAAGAGTTGGAACAAAACAGTTACTTCAGCACCGTCTTCCCAGTATCTCAGCGGGCCGTCTGCGTCATCGGTAGACCGGGTAGTGGCAAATCCACCATCGCGAGGACCATCATATCTCAGCTTCATGATCTAATAAACGACAAATTCCCCGATCTCCTGGCAGCTCATTACTGCATTCGACGAACCTCTGCCTCTACCACAGACCACGAAAAGGTGATCCCAACTATCGTTCACGAGCTGGCCCAGAAATCATCAGAGATAGCGAAGCTCATCGATCGTTTGCTCACTCCTACATTCGTTGATGGTATCGGGGACGAAGCCAGGCAGCGTCAACTCCTCTTAGAACCCATCGTCGCATACGGGAAGCCCGTTCTCGTCGTGATAGACGCAATAGATGAACTCTCTGATTCTGCGACCTTCTCTACCACCCTATCTAAACTCCTTCCGAACCTCCCTACCAACATGCGTTTGCTTCTTACCACAAGGAACGAACAAGATATTCTCCTTAACCTCGGAGACAAGCTGGTGGCAGAAGTCAAGCTAGATATCCCTACCGAGGAGTCTTTCGAAGAGGTTAAGGGATACATCACGAGCACACTTCGAGATGGCATCCGATCCTTGTTTGGAGAGAAGGTTGAATGGGAGGCGTGGCCGACTCAAAACCAGATAGATGTACTGGCCGACAAAGCGGACGGCCTGTTCGTATGGGCAGTCACAGCGGTCAGCCACGTCTTATCTGTCCTTCGCAGATCTGGAATCTCGAAGCGCGATTCGGTGATTTCAGACGTGACCAGCTTCAGAGTTGGTGACCTCGATGCACTGTACATGTACATCCTGGACGAAGCACTTGGAGATGAGTCGGGATACGAGCCTAATCGACTGCAACATATAATCCAGGTTCTCGGTTTCATCTCGGTGGCCAAACAACCTCTCGAACTATCCCACATCGCCGCCCTCTTTGACATCATTCCGGAGAGTTTCGACTTATACCGGTTCATCGAACTAGCACGGAGTCTGTTCATCTCTGGAACCGATCCCATCCTCCCATCCACCAAACCCCAACCTCATAAGACATTCATCGACTTCATCACCAGTCCTCGTGCTGGAAGGTTTCGAGTCAACGCGTCGGAACATCATCACAGCGCTTTCACTCATTCTTTAAGGTCGATGACCACCCATCTTCGGTTCAACATCTTGAACCTTGAATCCTCCTTCCTCAGTAACGATAGGGTACCGGACTTGGCAGAGAGGATAGCTACTCTACCTGATGGATTGGCGTACGCATCCCAATTTTGGGGATTCCACCTGGAGCAATGTGATCCCAGCGTGGATATACCGCTGCCACCACTGCGGAAGCTTTTCGAGGAGCTGTTTCTGTTTTGGTTGGAGGCGCTTAGTATCACTTCTATTAAGCGTGATTCAGAATCCGAGAGCGGGTGGGAGCTCCTTCCCAATCATGTTTTCGAAACAGGTAGGGACGCAATGTCGACAGTTCTCGAAAGATTAAAGGTAAGCATTCTCTTCACTTGCGGGCATTGTGGTCGAATTCTCATACCAATTAAACAGGAAAACGAAAAAACCATTTGGCTGCGTGAGTTTGCGAAGGACGCGGTGAATCTAATGGAATATTTTGCCTCGTGCATATCCATCAGCATCCCGCACCTTTACATCTCTCTTCTCACCTTCGCACCAAGAGACTCCATCGTGGTACGCCATTATCGATCCAGAATCGCTACCATGGTGATCCCATCGCCCTCTGAAATCCCACCAACCTGGTATTCGTGGGACACGACACCGGAGCGTTGGGTAAATTCCATCTCCTTCTCACCCTCCGGTCACCGCATTGCTGCTGGCTGCAGTGACGCCACTGTCCAAGTATGGGATGTAGAAACTGGTGAATGCGTTCTTCGCCTACTGGATGGACATCAGGGAAGAGTCAACTCGGTCTGCTTCTCTCCTGTTTGCGACCTCATTGCGTTCGTCTCTATGGATACTACCATCCGAGTCTGGGATTCAAACACGGGGAAATGCATTCTCGGTCCGCTGAGAGGTCATACAGAGCCGGTCAACTCAGTCTCGTTCTCACCAAACGGAAAGTGGATTGCATCTGGGTCCAGGGATATGACCATTCGCATCTGGGATGTGAGCACCGGTGACTGTGTTCTCGGTCCACTCAAGGGCCACATCGGGGGTGTTTTGTCAGTATCGTTTTCACCCAACGGACGTCACATCGCATCTGGCTCCTTCGATAAAACCATTAGAATTTGGGATGCACAATCCGGAGAATGTGTTCTAGGCCCACTCGAAGGGCACGACGATGGGATCTGGTCTGTTTCCTTCTCCTCAGACGGTTCACGTCTCGCATCCTGCTCTCATGACAAAACCTTGCGAATATGGGATTTGCGGAACGGCTCCTGCATCATCGGTCCTCTCACCGGTCACACTGACGTTGTCTACTCCGTTTCCTTTTCTTCAGACGGGCGATACATTGTTTCTGGCTCCATGGATAACACCATTCGCATCTGGGATGCAGTGACCGGTGCATGCGTAGCTGGGCCACTCGGTGGTCATTCCTTCCGTGTTACCCCTGTCTTGTTTTCTCCTGACGGTAAATACTTGGCATCGGGGAGTATAGATGGTACCATTCGATTATGGGATGTCAAATCAATTCTATCAGGCGAAAACTCCGTTGTTACCGACACCGATGGTGAGCTCGAGGATCTCTACTGCATCCCTCATGTACTAAATCCCCTTATAGCGAATTCTACTTCTATCACTGATAACACCGAAGCAAGTGGTGTCTGGACTATCCAGCCCAACGGAAATCATTTGTTCTATGCGCCATCACCCTATGGTCAGGCCGTCTGGCGACCTTCGACCATCAGGATTTTCGGATATCCAGTGATGATCAAACCAGACCTAAGCAATTTAGTCACAGGTCGGGAATGGCTGGATTGCTTCCCAAGGGATTCTGGCGTAGGTAGTGCAACTTCTCCTTAGCTTACGCTTTTTGTTGTACGAAATGTATAAACCCATGTCTTCCATTGAACGAAGCTCGTTGTGCTTTAATTTTGACTCGTAAACTCCCAGTTAAAATCGTCCGACTCAAAACCACATATAATACACACATACACCATCAAGTTACACAAGGATAGTCCTACCAACTAACAAGAATCAAGAATACACAGCGCCCACGCCTTGACTCATCGACCAGACCATATTCATCACCATGGTCCGGTCTCAAACTCGAAACTAGGGTTCGACTCACTCTCGTCGTTGTCGTCATCGACTATCCCTTATTCGTCTCTCCACACCGCCCATCTTCTTCCTCTCCATATCATCATCATCATCGCCATCCCCGCTCCCACCACCCACCCATCTCCTCATCCTCCTCCCTCATCACTCCTCGCACCCTCCAGATCATCAGCACTAACTAGCACGCCCTCTTCCCTACCCATCTAACCCCCTCGCAAATCGGAGCATAGCAGGGGCTGGTGGTGAGACGTGTGGGAGAGAGGTCTGGGGAGATGGACATCCCGTCCTCTTCCCCTTCAGACCGTACTTCGTCCTGTGGTCAGGTTCGGGCGGCTGGAAGCAGGTGGTGGGCGGCAGGAACACCATCGACGCGACACCAGGAACATCGTTATCGTCCTGGCAATCGTTCTCGTCGATGATGTCGTCCTCAGAGTCGCCCTATTCAATCAACATCCGAATCTCCTTTTCTCCTCTCCTCCCACCTCAGAACACGCCCACCTCGTAAAACGCCCACCTCTAAAAAAACAAAAAAGCCTCGTTCATCTCATAGCACCTCGCACTGCCCGAATCCCACCACCTCATTTTGGACTTGAACTTCGAGGAGAAGAGGCTAGGCGTTTAAAAGCGCGATGCGCTCTCGTTGATCTTATTTCCTCTGGGAGAGGTGTGTTTGAGGGGACGGTGTGTGGAGACTGGAAGGGAATACGCGGAGAGGGAGGGGGATGGTTTTTTGTTTGGGGTGGACTAGGGACTCGGCGAAGAGGGTGTGGTGAAGGGTATGAGATCGTCGTGGTCGTTGGACCTGGATCTGAGTTTGGGCCGGGTAAGACGGGGGTGATAGGTTGAGATGGGTTCTGGGTGTATAGTCGAAGAGAAGGAAGCCTAGAGGGAGAGGATAATATCATAACCGTGGTGGTAGTGGCGAGAGTACCAACGATAGTAGCACTCGAACTAAACCCAGCACCGATCGTAGGCTCACTAAGGAGTCAGTAAGGACAGACCTCGTCAGACCTATCCTTTGGCACTACCGGCTCCGCTGTCCTCACCACTTATATACGCGATTGTGGCGCGACGATCCTCCTCTGAGGAGGTAACGGTGGCTCCCAGCGATGGGGCAGCGGCTCAGGGCAGCCCTATTCTTCTTCATCAGGCTCTTGCCTGTGTTCGCGCGACTGGACGCAGGTGGTGGGAGAGGAGTGCAGCCTGAGATAGGAGTCGTACGGTCTGCGACGAGCTAGGAGATCGTTCTCGTGTCACAGTAGACCTGGGAGGCAGGAGTAGCAGCTAGATAAGATGGCTTTGCACCGGCTATGTTGGTGTTTGAGGAGGGGTGTGGTTGACTTTGGTTTAGGTTGGGATGCGTTGGGATGGGGACGGAGACAGTGGGCAGAGTGGGGAAGAGGTAATCGCAGCCTTCGTCTTGAGAGCACTACTCGTGTCGAGCGAACTGACTCCAGTGCTAAAGCAACCACCGTCGATCGTCGTCTCACTGAGAACAGCCCTCGTAGCAACATCCCCATCGACAGAGGTGCTACCGGGATGAGTCCGGGGGCAAACGAGAGGAGGGGGTGGTTTCAGTTTCAGTTGCCGTTCTGGGTGGTTTGTGGATGGGGGAAAGCGGTAGTCGTAGTCGTGAGACTTAGGGTTACAGCATGACTGGCAGTCGTGCCGATCGAACTAGCTTCGAGGATCCAGCAGGGACAGAAATACGCATGTACAGTAGGCAGGCGAAGTCTCAACACAGTCGTAGAAATGCAGCCTAGCTGAAGTCGGGTTCAAGCAAGAGCCTCACTAGTATGAGATGTGCTGGGCAAAACGAATGTACACGGAGCAGGGCATAATTATATGATTCATTGGCATGAAGGACGTTCCTTCGCCAATGGCAAGAGAGGGGATGGGGTTGAACGTCGTGTGGAAAAAGTCGGCTCCAGTTCCGGCCCGGTACCGATGCACCCCCGAGATGTCCGCGCCGCTGGCAATCCAGAGTCGGGTGCCAGATGTTTTGCACTCACACCCTCATGCACTTCGCTGCTAGCTCTTCCATCTCCCTTTCAAACTCTCACTCGCCTGTTCATCAGCGTTGGCCTCCATGTATGCTCATCCATCCACTATTTGACAGTTGCGACCATTCCAGGCTGCGGTCTAATGGTCAGTTTTTCGAGCGTTCGACCCTTCTATCCTTTGGCTGATGAGTGCAGTTCTGTACGCACAGGGACCGTACGTTCTCTGTACCAGGCGCTTCGGGTGGAGAAAGAGGATACTCGGGGTTATCTATGATGGGTAGTTTGTCCTGTTGCATCAGCGGACTACCCTCGAGTCCCTCGACCGCTTTTTTGACCACGACATCAGCAACGTCTGCCCTTGTAACACCCCCAAGATATCAAGACTTCTCTCACCGAAATTGTAAGCATCCTTCTCTGCCTGGTCTTCGTTGATCGAGTCTTATTCTTCCTTGATCTTAGTTCACGATATCACCGCTCTGGGTCGTTTGCAACTTAGTAGCACCAGGAACCATCGACAACCTCGACGGATGTAGGAGCGACTCAAGATTTACGATACTCGAAGGGACGTCTGGGCTATAGTAGCGGTGTGTCTCCTCTCTTCGCAGTGCTTGTGCGTCATCTAGCTCTGTCTCACAAGTTTGGTTACAGATTCTCCCTCGACGACTGCGCCTTATGACTGCCCCTTGTACGGCCAATATTTACGCACTCAGGCTGCTCCACCAAAGACGTCTCTGTCGCTATACATACAAGGTAGACTCACTCACGAGCTTGCATGCTGTGGCCAAGGGTGCTCGTGGTTCGTCCCCTATTCATCCGATAGATTCGTATATACCTTACTCATGTACTCATGGTGAACGACGTCGTGTTCAGACCTCAGGTGAAACACGTCTACCATGGTGGGTACGTCGATCGTTCCCTTCCTTTCATCTTTGCCGTCTCACGGTGTCTGCATAGGTGGTTCCTCTTCATCCGAACGTGGTCTCGCCTCCCCACTGTCGTCTCGTCTCGTTTCACGAATAACCAGCTGTACGACCATTCACAGCCTAACGTCTCTTCGTCAAACCTTGGTTTTGGATACACGGGCAGTTCGTGAGTCTCACCGCACTCTGCATCTTTCCTTATTTCTCATGGTATCCCTCTCTCTCTGCCACTTGTAGTACCAGTCAACTCTATGCGTGTTCCAGGCTCTTGCCTTGCTGTCGTCGTATACTTTCCTTCTCACAGCGAAAGGAGCTCTTGCTCCCTTCCCTCCCTACGATCTTCGTGAACGAGCCTCTGACGTTTCTCCGTTGCCTTACTGAACGACTCCATCACCAGTCACTCACTCGTCTACTCGTCTTCAAGAACGACGATACCTGTTCCCTTGGGTATCTGCCTCCTGCTGCTCATGCTTCCGTCCTCAAGAGATCTAGAGAACGATTGTTTCGATGGCACGATGGAGACTGGAACCAATATCGTACTGCGCCGACTCTTCAAACTCATGGACTCCCATAATTTTTGATCCTTGTCGTATAACCCTACCTCTCCTACGGCGACGGGAGCTTTTCTTCCTATCCTCTTCTCGTCTTCCTCGCTCATACTCCGACACTGTACCTCAAACCGTCGTTCTCGGCGACTGAGTTTGCACCTTATCACGACTGCAATCTACCGTCTCCTCAAGGCTGAGCGGTTTCTTGATGTTCTTGTCGTCAAGTGGCCTAAAGATTTTTCGTTTTACCGTTTTGCTTTGTCTTGTTAATCACGGCCGTTCTCGTCTTTCGAGTCATGGAGAGCATCAGAGCGGTGGTAGTGTGGACCCTAGTCTGTGATGGCAGCGGGACTAGGGTGGAGGAGAAGAGCAAGAACTCCGTTCGGCCTGGGCTCTAGGAACAACACTCGAGAGCTCCACGGCTGATCGTCTCGAGGTCGGGGCAAGCGAGGTTGGACTGGTGAGGGTAAGTTTTGGTACTCGTCCTCTCTGTTACATCGTAGATATATATATAATTAGAACTGTACAATACTGGCAACTGGAGATTGAGAAAGGCTTCATAGATGAAACACGGTGTATTATCTGTCTGAACCTCCTGAGCAAGCTTCTTGAACCCCCCCCCCCTTCCTCCCTTCTGTAACGATCTGTAACGATACCTGGTGTGGTGGACGGTTTGCGATTGCACCAGCAACCGGCTACTGCTCGTATGGCTAATAACCCCTCTCAACACAAAGGCTGTGAGCATTATCCAGGCAGTATCCATCTAGTAAGGAAGCTCTGCTGGCCACGGACTATATTCGATTGCTTCCCAGTCAGAGCTCATATCTATATCTGGATCCTCAGAGTTTGAATCCCATACGTCAGAGCTGGTATACGCACCGTGACGGCATGGCCGCCATCTCACACACCCCACGCCCACGACATCCCTCAGCCTCTCCAGAGACTGCAGGACCAAAGACGATGAGTGATCAACGTTGAGCTCCATGAGCGGTACACCGTAGTTCCATCGGTCCATGGCCAGATCCATGAGCATGTCGCAGAGTTCGTATGGAATTGTACCGGAGGGGGTTAAAGTGGCGTTCAAGAGGGTTAGAGAGCGGAGGAACGGGAGAGGGAGCTGTTCTGTCTGTTCATCGGTATCGTCGTTGAAATCTGTTCCGTCTACGTTCGGTAGTAGGCTGGAGTCAGACTCAGACTCAAAACCGAAATCACCATCAACGTCAAAGGGTGCGGGGAGGTGTCTCCATGTAGGACCGAGAGCGCGGATGATATGGTAAAAGTGGATCCCCTGCGAGTCCACTATGATTTCTATCGCTTCGATAGACGGATGTCTGTCGAACAGGGCTTTCCATGAGCCTTTGTAGATGCACGGCACCCGATCTATATCCACCGTAAGCTTCTTCAGCCCAAGCAGCGAGAAGGAGCCGAAGAGAAGTGGCACTTGGGTGTAGTGCAAGGATAGGTAAAACGAACCAAAGCCGCAGAGAGGATCGGCATCCAGATTTATGTTTGGCATGAAGGGGTCGCCAGTGAGTCCATTTTCCCCTTGGATCGTTAGAGACGTGTTCTGTCGTGCCTTGGTCGTGCTCTGAGCGGGAGAAGAGGGTAGACCCCAGGACGCCATAAGATAGGGAAAGAGATTACGATCAGATTTGGTGGGCGGTGCGATGGGACCTCTTATGTTTCGAAAACGTATCTCTATGTTCGTTGTTGTTGGATGAGAAACCCGGGCGTATAAATCAGAGAGGAATAAGATGTTCCCAATGATCATGAGATACTCAAGGGCACCTAGATGAGTGAGATCAACCATTTCAGGTCCACCTAGCTGATAAGGAGTCCATCTGCCCAGTTCATATGCAAATGAACGGAGGGTATGGGAGGGGAGCCTGAATAATTTGAAAAGGTCTGCTGGAGTTGTGCGGGTGCGAAAGAGGGAAAGGGATACAAGACGACGGGGCCAGCAGTCTCTTGGAATTACGCCCCACTCTGGGAGGATTCCTCAAAGCTGGAGGTGCTGTAGTGGTGGTCTAGAGGAGAGCAACGTTTGGAGCGGGACGGAGGGAGACCCGTCCTTGATATAGCTCCCACACTGTAGGTCCAAAGAGCGCAGTTGAGTCGGATTGCGGAAAAATTGTAAGCAACTGCCAAATATTGGATCTGGGAATTCCAAGGCAAGGTGTAAACTTTCGACTCTACTAGAGAGTGCAATGCCCTGCGACTTGAAGCTTCAATACACGATCCATGAAGAGATCCCTGCTTTCAGGGCTACTAGTAGGTAGGTGCGGATCATGCAACCAGAAGAAGAGCAGCGAGTTCTTGCTCCTCTGGTACATCTCTGATTGGTGAACTGAGGTGGAGAAGGGTATACACGACCAAAATCGTGGACAGCTAAGAGCAAGGCGCCGCCAAGCACGACAAACCGCGGTGATGTCGACGTGCTTGCTCCAGGAAACGGGAAGGTAAGCTTTGTTGCTGGATTGATGACCCACATAACTGATAGCAGGGACGTCGGAGGGACTGGTCGCCATGCACAGGATGTGAGAGAGGAGTTCGTCGGGCAAGGCTGATATCTTTGCCTGTTCGTTTCGCATAGTCTTCAGGTCGATGAGGTAAGATTCTACTTGGGTAATATACGCATCGGGTTCGGCTCGTTGAAGCTTTGAAGCCCTTTCAGAGTCTCGCAGTTCGAGGATGGAAGGGAAGTAATGTGGCATGTGGTGGTTCGACGACGTACGTACAGGCCGAGAGAAGGGATGATGTGCTGTTTCAGCTGGAATTTGCGAACGAAGAGCCGTACTGGATGAGTGAAATTGATTCGCAATTGGCAAAAATTAGCGTGAGAGAAAGCTTTCAGACTGTATAAGCTACAATATACCAGCTAGAAGGATATGGTATATGAGGAATAAGGACGTTACCAAATTAGACAAAAAGAAAGGAAACGTTAATTCCTCTGCGACTTGCCTGTTAGCCTGCCCTCCCTCGATGATGACCAAAAGCACGACTATATGACAATGGAGCCTGTGAGTGGGTTAAATAGTCTTGAAAGCCGGGTTGAGTTAGGGTAAGTGAGTCAGAGCCGGAAACTACCTGGTGACGCCGCGTCGGCCTCAAAAATTCGGCCAATTTCGGTCTGTCCTGCATTCATTACAGTACGACCCCCCGCCGATATCCTTGTACTACAATAAACGAACATGCCACTTGACTTTGACTCGAGGCTCTTTGCACACTGACTCCCAAGGGATCTATGAACCCGAGCGACTCTCTTGGATCTAACCTGATTGCGTCGGAAGCACCTGCGGTTCCCTATGGATACTCTTCGATCTGGCAGAGCGAAGACACCGTGAGATGGAGAAGTGAAATCAGGGACCAGAGACCAGAGACCTTAGTTGAAACAGAAAACATTGATAGTTGCTGAATTAGCTCCGGTCAGACACAAGTCACAGCTCGTAATAGTAGGAATGATATACCGATAGAACTCTCTGGGTGAGGATAGAGTACTATGGGTGAAGTAGAGTGTAACCGAGACCATAAGCAGTCTGAGAGTCATTGATACGGGGAGGACGCCGTGAAGAGGCGAAAACCAGAGCGAAGGTGAACTACAGAGCAAAGAGTCGAAGGCTGGCAATAGTAGCAACAAAACTGGCTAGGCAGCCGGGAAACCGACGTTCGTCTCCGAGAAAATGAGGTGTAGACGACCAATGAGGTGCAGAACGACCCAACATCTGTCTATGTAGCCGTGGCTCAAGGTTCGACCTACCATGCTAGTAGGCCGCGCTTCCGCCGCTACACCCTTGCTCGACTATACTCCCCACGACAGAATCCACACCTCTCAGCGAATCCAGGGCAGGTGATTCAGGAAATTCAGGACTAGCAGGAGTAGAGTGAGAAATAGTACAGGGGGTCCGAGTCTGAGGCGAATGAGTATGAGCGCAGCCCTGGAACGATCAGACCATAAGGTTCCAGCTCATGAGTCATGACTTGCAACTCTATGGAGAAACAAGATGGATTTGAGGCAAAGTAGGGCTGAGGCCTACTTCAGGCCATCGTCGACGTAGAAAGGGAGACAAACGAGTAAAAGAAAGTAGTCCTTTGAAACCAAGTCTCGGATCCCCAGCCATCCGTCAATGGAAAACGAGGTGTAAAAGACCGGGCAATCTCCCTCCACTACCTTGGCATTCGATCCAACCAATCACAGAGTCCTACCCACCTTCCCTTATCTCACCTCCCAAAGCCTACTCCCCACTATAACACCTCTAGATCCCAGTGAAGCCACAGCGCGAGAGGCCAGGGTTAGCAGAGGCGGTAGCTCCACAGCGTCTCTAAAAAGACACGACAAGCGACCGAGAGGGACAATTGATCAGTGTACCAGGAAGAGGGAGGGCAATAAGTCCCACTTGGACAGAAACCAAGCTCTGAAAATGTCTAGACTCTCGAGCGAAACGGCAAGCTATGAGCTCTCGAGAGCAAAGACGCCGTGAGGTGGAGTAGCGGAGAATAGAGACCAGTGTTGAATATGATAAGCTGGACCTAGTCCCGAGTAGACAGAAGGAACAGCTCCCTGCCAGTAGATGTGATAGAACTCTCTGGGCAAAGGTGGTGTAGGTGAAAGCAGAGCGTAACCTGGACCGTCGATATGTGGTGGACGTGAAGACTCAGAAAAGGGGGAAAGAGCTCGAGAGATTGGAGGGGAAGGATACATGCAGATAAATATAGCCAGGGAGAGAGCAACATAATATAACTGAAGGCTATCGATATCGATATCGTCGACGTCTAGGGAACAGACCTGAACGACGAAAATGACTCTGAGCGACGAAAAAGAGAGAACTGCTCTCAAGACGATGCCGCTTACATCACCCATCACCGGCATTACCGATACCACAACCGGCTTCCGCACCAGCACCGTTCCCGGTTAACCGGTACCAACACTCCCTTCCACTGAAGGACTGACTCGTCTTACTCCTGCGAATCCCGCTTTAGCACTGTCGACTCTTGCTCTGCTCTGGTTTAATTTCACTACTCTTGTTATGCGAACGATATTGGACTCGAAGGACAACTTTGCGAATAGAGAACAAGACCGAGGATAGAGGGTGAAATCAGAGTCATCGGGTATGTTTTTCCACTCTCCTCCTCCTACTCTCCCTCTTTTTCTTACTCTGAGATTCTCGCTCACTCGCCCATTCTATCATCCTCACAGCACACGAAAACACTCGACACAACTCCAACACAGCCAACAACCAGCTGACGAACGAACCAAGGACGATGTTACATCAAGGACACAGCAACAACCCAGGATCACCAGGCGGTGGACATGGGTACACACGAGGACGGACGAGGCGGGAGAGGTTCTAGATGAGGGTTCAATAGAGGTGGATCCCTCTTTCACCCTCACCCTCATCCTCATTCTGAGAGTGCTATTATAACGCACCCAATGAGCGAGGCTGACTGAGTGTCGCAGCAGTGGGCCGATGGTTAGTTTCTTTTTCGCCTTTCCATTCGTCTTCGTCTTCATCGTTCTGTTTCTCATTCTGTTTCTCACTCATTTCCTCGAGTTTACGCTAACGACCAATCTCAATTTATGCTATAGCAAACACACTACTACCCCACACAAGACGCAGTTTACCCTTCTACCCCAGCAAGAACCAACCGCAACCCTCTCACACATCGAACAACCGGGGATCACCGGGTCGTGGACGTGGTCTTGGAGGTGGTGGTCGTGAATACACCCGAGGACGAGGTGGACGAGGATGGAGAGGTGCATCTGGAGGTGCACCCGCCTCTGAAGTCCTCCCTCACGCTCATCGTCAGAGCGTTGCGCAGCCGATGCATGATGTGAATTTCGTGTTGCAGTAGTGGCCGCGTGGTTGGTACTCCTCTCTTTCTTCGTTTCTCTGTCTCATCTTCATCTATTTTCTTATCTTGTATTTCCTCCTTTTATAGATGTTCACGCTGACGACCGTTCTTGGTTTATCGTATAGAAAATATGCCGCCTCTTACAAGTTGCTGATCACCCTTTCAACCCACCAAGAACTAGCCACCTCCTCCCTCTCTCACACCACCTCTCACGAGCACTCACCTCAACTTGGGCCCAGCTTCCCACTCACTCCGGCTACACGACGCCCATAAACATGGGATGTTACCTTTCCCAGGGACATCACAACGCATCGAGGGTAGCCTCTACCGAGGAAGCGGATCGAATACACCTCGAGAGTAACCACGGGAGCCGGACTGCGCCTCGATGGTCGTTGTCCCCTCCTCCTCCTCCTCCTCTCCTCCTCTCCTATCAGCAGCAGCGGCTTAGCCAGTTACTAATTCCCTGCTCAAATTCTGCTTCCTCACGAGTCAGATAGGCGCAGAGTTCGCATGGGCGTTGACGTAGACTGTGTTGAGTCCTGAAGACTCAGACCTCCTACCACCCTTTCGTTCACCACGACAGAGCTCTTGCACTTCACCGGTGTGCTCCCCGAGTCGTTTGGTGCTTGTCTGGTGTGTGCCACGACGACTGGGGGTGAAATCCTGGAATGGAATCTCGGTTCGTTCGTTCTTCGAGTTCTCATAACGTCTCACTGAGCTTGGCTTCGATAGACGATGGCGACGCCTCATACGATATGGGGGTCACCCTTCCACCCTTACAAAATTTCATTACACCCTCTCACACCAGGTCTCACCTCGACTCAAATTCGCTTCTTTACTCTGGCTACACGACACCGGTTCGGAACGTGGGACGCCACCTTTGCAAGGGTAGCCTTAACGACACCTCGACGGTCGTCTCTGTAGTAATTAAGAGGATCGAGTACACCTCGAGGACAGTCATGTCGTGGTAGGATTAAAACCCCGCTCTACGCCAACGCCTCTACTGGCTCTGTACCCGTCCTACCTCATCCAGAAGAAGATTCGAGCACACGTTTGGAATGAGCATCGAGGCTCAGGCTCAGTCTCAGTCTCGCCCTCGGTGCTCCTGCACTTTCTCAAGCCACGGTTGTGGTGTTGGTGGGGGGTGGTGGATGCCGCGACGTCGTCCCAGTCTGAATGGAGATTCTGGATTCTTCTTCCGGTTCGATTTTTCTTCTCATTCTCATTTCGTGATACTCGAGTAGCATCTTCTCACTGCGATACGTCTCGATAGACGACGAGCATTGAACCAGTACCCAGCCAAGGAGTTTTGTCGTCCTCGAATTTGATTGTGAACGGTCATGGTGGAGGGACGTAGTCGGTCGTAGGTTCAAGGCGGTGTATCCGCCTGCAAATGTATGTATTTCTACTGGTTCTTCGTCCTAGGAGTCACCGCTCAACTATCTTGATAGGACTTCACCATGGTATCCTGCACATCGCCGTCAGTCTCCCTCAGATCCAAGCTCAATCCAGCCGAACCCTCCAGGCATGACCCGAAGCTGCTACCTCACGGCTCCTGCCAACATATTGGACTCGTTACTGATTCTGTTTCTTCGGTCCAGCATCATGTTGAGGCTTTCGATTCTATGTTTTGCATCGATACAACTGGTAAGTCTCCCTTGCTTTTGTCCCTTCATCATACCCATTCGACTATTTTACATAGGTGGCTTTGACTCTAATACTTTTGTTTTAGAGACCAGCATCGTACGCAGAGCCCCGTACTTATTCGATACAGTACTTGATAGGATAGAATAATATAAATACAGTTGTTATTCTCGATACTGGGAGCTCGGAGGTGTTGACTGCTCGACGCCATTGGCTGCGCTTCAATATCAATGTTAGGTCAGATCCTTGTGATCGTCGTCATATCATCACTAAACTGGCTTCCTCCCATCTCCACGCATCTCTGGCAACTGTCACTCGCTCACTGTATAGTGAAGATCCACAGTATGCGCTATAAGATGTACAGTGCCATCCGTGTTCGGACGCTGTCAGACGTGAAAGAGTGCTATACGGTCTCATGATGAGAGCGATATCAAGGTTCATCATTTTTCTTCCACAAATGAACCTTCTTGAGCGCCCTCGAACTTGCGCGTGCCTTGCCACCTCTTGTCTCCTCCCACGACTATGGCCTGTAGCATTTTCAAGAGATTCAGGAAAAAATGGAAGAAACGATCAACAGCAAACGTTCCTACAGATCTTGCGCTGGATGCTGAACATGACAGTCCACCGGCTACAGACTCTACCGATTCCCCTACCAATACCAGCCCCACGCCTGCAACTCATGTTATTGCCGAGGTTCATTCTGGTTCTGGCCCTGCATCCATTCACACCGTGCCTCCAGATTCAAGACTTTCGTTTGCAACGGACTCGCCCAACCCAGAATGTACTGGACTCGAGGGCAGTGGCACTGAAGCTCCTGTGGTAGGCTCCGAGTCCACGGTAGCACGTCATAGAAGAGGGATGGGATGGGAGTGGCGAGCAGAGGACAGGCTCACGGCGCCCAGTACTGGCCAGGATGTGAACTTCAGTGGTGCTCAGATTCGTTGAGTGTCCTGTTCACTCCCTTGTGTATATCCTCTTGCCTCTAATACACGAGAAATAGAATCAGGAGGAGACATGACTGTCGGAAGCCACAACAAATTGAACATCAATCACATCACCAACCTCAACTACACCGGTGAGACGTTCACTTAGTAGTTTCTCTCCTTATACGTCGACTGACCCAGAGTTGGATCAGGAGGTTCACAGGAAGAAAAGCCCGAAGATGTCCTGAGACGTATTGTAGGTATTTCGTTACTATTGAGTACTCGTCCTGCTGAAAGATCATATAGGAGCGATTTCTTGGTTCCTATATCGTACAAGGTGCCCGGCTGGAGAAGTTCCATCGCATCTGCCATCCTGATACCCGACGCGAGCTTCTCTGCCTACTCAGGGCGTGGGTAAGAGGAAACGTACAGGATTTGGAAGAAAACAGCTACTTCAGCACCGTCTTCCCGGTCGCTCAGCGTTGTGTCTGTATCATCGGCAGACCCGGTAGCGGGAAGTCGACCATCGCAAGGACAATTGTGTCTCAGCTTCATGATTTATTAGACGAGGAATTTCCCGATCTCCTTGCAGGCCACTACTGCATTCGACGAATCTCTACCTCTACCACCGACCATGAAAAGGTCATCCCGACTCTTGTCTACGAACTGGCCCAGAAATCACCAGAGATAGCGAGGCTCATCGATCGCTTTCTCACTCCTACGTTCGCTGATGCCATCGGCCACGAAGCCAAGCAGCGACAACTGCTCTTGGACCCCATCATTGCATACGAGAAGCCCGTGCTTGTCGTGATAGATGCTATCGACGAACTCTCTGATCCTGCATCCTTCTCCACCACCCTCTCTCGAATACTTCCAGACCTCCCCCCCAATATGCATCTACTCCTTACCACGCGAAATGAGCAAGATATCATCCTCAACCTCGGTGAACAGCTTGTGGCAGAGGTCAAGCTTGATATCATCACTGAGGAGTCTTTCGAGGAAGTCAGGGGATACATCTCCAGCGCCCTTCAAGATGGAATCCGATCCATGTTCGGACAAAGACCTGAATGGGAGGCATGGCCAACTCAAGACCAGTTCGATGTGCTGGCCGACAAGGCGGACGGCCTGTTCGTGTGGGCAGTCACGGCGGTCAGCTATGTCTTATCCGTACTTCGCAGATCAGGGGTGGCCAGGCGCGACTCAGTGATATCAGACGTGACTGGCTTTAGGGTTGGTGACCTCGATGCGCTGTATTTCCACATCCTAGACGAAGCGCTTGGAGACGACTTGGAACACGGGCCTGATCGACTTCAACATGTGATCCAGGTTATCGGTTTCATCTCGGTGGCCAAACAACCACTGGAACTATCCCACACTGCCGCCCTCCTTGACATCGATCCAGAGACTTTCGACCTTTACCGGTTCATCGAGCTATCACGGAGTCTATTCATCTCTGGAACCGATCCAATCCATCCATCCACTGAACCCTGCCCCCATAAGACGTTCATCGACTTCATTACCAGTCCCCGTGCCGGAAGGTTTCGAGTCAACGTGTCGGAGCATCATCACAGCACTCTCGCTCATTCGTTAAAGATGATGACTACCCATCTTCGGTTCAACATCTTGAACCTCGAATCATCCTTCCTCCTTAATGGAGGGGTAACGGACTTGGCAGAGAGGATAGCTAGGCTGCCTGCTGGATTGGCATACGCATCCCAGTTTTGGGGATTCCACTTGAAGCAATGTGATCTCAGCATGGAGATACCCCTGCCAGCACTGCTCGAGCTTTTTGGAGAACTGTTTCTGTTCTGGCTGGAGGTGCTTAGTATCACCGCTGTTCAACCTGCTCCAGATTCTGAGAGCTTCAAGTGGAGCTTCGATCCCGATCATGTTCTCGAAACAGCTAGGGATGCAATGTCGACAGTGATCGAAAGGCTACGGGTAAGCACTCTCTTCACCTACGGGCATAGCGGTCGTATTCTCATACCAACTAAACAGAAAAACGAAACCACGGTTTGGCTGCGTGAATTTGCGGGGGACGCAGCGAAGCTGACGGAATACTTTTCCTGGTGCATAGCCACCAGTATCCCGCACATCTACGTTTCTCTTCTCACCTTCTCGCCAAGAGACTCCATCGTGGCACATCATTATCGAGAGAGGATTGCTATAATGGTGATCCCTTCGCCTGACATCCCACTTACCTGGGATTCGTGGGACACGAGACCAGTGAGTGCGGTAAATTCCATATCCTTCTCACCTTCAAGTCACCGCATTGCTGCTGGTTATCTGGGCTCCACTGTCAAGGTATGGGATGTAGAAACTGGTGAATGCGTTCTTCGCCCGCTGGATGGACATCAGGGAGAGATCCACTCGGTCTGCTTCTCTCCTGTTGGCTACCTCATTGCGTCCGCCTCTCAGGATGCAACCATATGGCTCTGGGATTCAAACACGGGAAAACGCATCCTCGGTCCACTGAGGGGTCATACAAAGATGGTCAGGTCAGTCTCGTTCTCGTTGGACGGAAGGTTTTTTGCATCTGGGTCCGATGATATGACCATTCGCATCTGGGATGCGAACACTGGCGAGTGTGTTCTCGGTCCACTCAAGGGCCACACCAGTTTTATTTTCTCTGTATCGTTTTCTCCCAACGGACTTCACATTGCCTCTGGCTCCAACGATAAAACCATTAGAATCTGGGATGCACAGTCAGGAGAATGCGTTCTAAGCCCACTTCAAGGGCACGGCGGTCCGCTCCGGTCTGTCTCTTTCTCCCTAGACGGTTCACGCCTCGCATCTGGTTCTTATGACCAAACCCTGCGAATATGGGATGTGCAGAACGGTTCCTGCATCTGCGGTCCTCTCGCTGGCCACACCGCCCCAATCCGCTCCGTTTCCTTCTCTTCGGACAGGCGATACGTTGTTTCTGGCTCGGACGATAACACCATTCGCATCTGGGATGTAGAGACCGGTGCATGCGTAGCTGGGCCACTCGGTGGCCATTCCTCTGCTGTTTCCTCTGTCTTGTTTTCTCCTGACGGTAGATATTTGGCATCGGGGAGTAGGGATGGCACCATTCGGTTATGGGATGCCAAAGCAATCCTTCCAGGCGAAAGCTTCGCTGTCACCGACAACAATGGTGAGCTAGAGCATTTTTACTACATTTCTCATCCCCAAGATATATACTCAAACTCCTAATAGTACCTTCTACTTGTATCACTGATAAAACCAGAGTAGTACTTGATGCCTGGACTATCCAACCCAACGGGAATCATCTGTTCTACGCGCCAACCCCCTTTGCGGAGAACGTCTGGCGACCTTCGACCATCAGGATTTTCGGAGAGACAGAGATGTTTAAACCAGACCTAAGCAACCTAGTCACAGGTCGGGAATGGCTGAATTGCTTCCCAAGGAATTCCGGCGTAGGTAGTTCAAGTCTTCCTTAGATTACGCTTTTTTTGTTGTATGAAAATTTGTATAAAACTAACTCCTCCATGAAACGAAGCTCATTGTGCTTTCATTTTGACTCGTAAACTCCCACTTTGGATCGTCCGACTCACAACCCGATATGATACACACATACACCATCAAGTTACACAAGAATGGTCCTACCAACTAACAAGAATCAACAATACACAGCGCCCACGCCTCAATCCCCACCCCCACCACCTCCCCCACCCGCCCCAAGCCCCGCCTTGCTTCGCTTGATAACCGCAGTCAAAGGCTGCTCCAACCCACTCCCCTCCGTCGCACCGATCCGCATCCCTTGCTCCCACCCCAGCTTGGCGAGCATCTGAAAACCGACGTTTGTCTCTGAGAGACGAGGCGCCGACGAGCCGACGTGGTCTCCTTCCCGAGGTTTCAGACTCGATCCACCACCACCACCCCCTTTACCTCGCCCCGTCCTACTCCCCACAGCGAAATCATCACCATACGAACCACCCCCAGTGTACCCAGCACCGACAACCCTCCTCACCTTCCTCTCATCCACCCTCAACCCCGTCCTCGTCGTCCGCACCAGCGTAATATACCGCCCATCCCCCTTGCCTTTACTCACGCTCTTCAATCCGAACGCTAGAGCTAGCTGATGCACCTTTGCGCGTGTAGGTTTAGGCATGGGAGGGAGCGCGAGTTGGTGTGGTGGCGTTGGGTTTTTATGTAGGCGGGATTGGGATTGGGAGAAGGAGTTGGAGAGAGCGCAGAATTTGCGTAGTTGGGACTCGATGAGGGGAAGGGACCAGCCCTCTCTCGAACCCATGTTCATCCCTGATCCGAATCCCATGTCATCTTCATCATCGTCCTCGTCGTACATAGCCGGTGCGAGCCCCATGCTCTCCGCCAGCTTGGCCATCTTCCTCCCCTTCTTGCCTCCTTTCTTCTTAGCGAAGGGATCAGCAGCGGCGAGGAGCTTGGATTCCTGTCGTAAGAGCTTACGGGAGGCTTTCGCCTGACGGTCTCGCTCCCATTGAGCATGAAGCGAGGGCGGGATGTAGGAAGGAGGTTTGTTCTTGCGTTCTGCATGAGACCAACAACACGGGTCAGTCATGGACGCTTTGAGAAAAGAGGAAACAGACTGACTTCCAGATCCAATCAGACCCATAGCGACCAACTCATCCTCCTCGTATTCATCCTCATTGAACTGTAAACCCGAATCGAGGCCCAGATCTTCAACATCAAAGGACCCATCCCGGATCTGAGCGAACAATTTCTTGCGCGTGCGTCGGTTGGACTTAGCGTCTCCCTTGCCGTTGCTGTTACCGTTGCGGGTATTGAGGATGTGCTAGTTGGCGTCAAGAATAGCCTAGGGAGTGTGTGTAAGTAGGTGGGTACGATGATGAAAGGAGAGATGAGATGAAAACATACGTTCAGCTCCTCGATCAGATCGTCTTCGTCGTCGTCGTCTACAAAGAGGTCGTCCTCGTCATCATCCTCCTCGTCATCATAGTCCCACCTCTTCTTGCCTTTACCCTTGGACTTGGACTTGGGCTTGCTGGGACTCTTGCCAGTGGCAGCAGACGCAGCATTCTCGAGCCTGAGTCGCTGTAGCCTGGTCTCAAAACCAGGACTCGATTCTACACCGTCGTCCTCGTCCTCGTCAACCATATGCTCGCCCTCGATCCAACCACTCATACCCTCATCGATCATCCCACATCACCCGTGGTTGTCCCCTTCATTACCTCAATTCGTTGCGCACTCTGCTCAAGGCCACAACGATGACGAGAAGAAGAGCACGATCGACAGGTCAAGCAGCCTCAGGCTACTCAGCGGAACTCGAGCACCGGAAGAACCTACGCTGACTACACCGACGATGAAGTTGGTTTGTGCGGGAAAGAGGAAGGAGAGATGTGGAGGTGAAGAAGGTGAAGGTAAATGCCGTATTGATCGTCGTCGTCATCGTGAGACTGCCGATAGTCGAACTCAGCTTCGATACAAGCAGAACCAGTCCCCAATTATCGTCACACTGAAAGCTGACAACGTTGAACAACGTTGGAAGCACCGGCTGCATCGTCCCTCCGGCGGACAGAGGGGTCACCCGTGAGCCTCGCACATCCTCTCAACCATATAGCCACCTCAGCCACAGTCACCCCCAACTATAGCCATATATTTATCCAGACCCATCCCCCCTAGGATGCAAACGAGCGTCCAGCTCACGCCTCACCATATCTGGAATAACCGGCTCATCTGGATCAACAGCCCTCCCCACCTCCACCACCTCTAACCCCCCACCTCTACCTCCCCCACCTCTACCACATCCTTCGCCACCTCCACCTCCACCGGCTCAGCAGACGCGGGAAGGATGGAGGAGGAGGAGGGTAAGGCGGTTTCTACTCATGTAGCAATGGGGACTGTGGAATTGGACGAGGTGGAGTGAGGTGGGGATGGGATGTGTGCTGGGGATGGGAGATTGGGAGTGAGACTGAGGATGGGGCTAGGATTGTGGGTGGGGATGAGGGTGAGAGAGAGGGTAAGGATGAGGATTTGAGAGAGGATGAGGATGAAGGAGGTATTCGGCCTCCATTTCGTCTCTACATGTATCCTTATCGTCTCCCACCTCACTTAGCTCATTCATAACAACGTCCCGAGTGACATGAAAACCCAGTGAACCGAGCTTCCACCATCCCAGCAGCAGTGCCAGTGGTGCGAGGACGCATTATTATGCTCTTTCTAATCCTAGTGCTTCATCCCATCGACGAAATTGACTAGATCGTCGGAATCGATATCCTCGATGTCTTCTTCCTCTTCATTGTCATCGTCGTCCTTGGAATCGGATGGAGGCAGGGCGAGGGTGTTGCTGAATATATATATATATGAGTATATGAAATACGCGATCGGTGGTTGCAACGTGTAATCGTTCCTTCTCCTGCTCACCTTCTTCCTGTTGTGCCCCAGGGCCAGCGGAGTGTTTACTGCCAGCGCTATCTATCTAAACGAGTCTCAGTACGCGGTACCATATACCGCACTAGCTACCTCCTTTAATTAATCGTGCTCTTCCTTATATTCGCCTGAGCGAATACAGGTGGTGTGAGAGGAGTGCGGATAGGAGTCGTGTTCGTCGACGTTCTCGTGTCCCAGTGGACCTGTGAGGCAGCAGTAGCAGCAAGGTAAGACGGCTGTGCACCGGTTATGTTCGTGTTCGTGGAGGTGTGTGGTTGGCTTTGGGTTAGATTGGGGATGGGGATGGGGATGGGGATGGGGATGGGGATGGGGATGGGGATGGGGATGGGGATGGGGATGGGGATGGGGATGGGGATGGGGATGGGGAGAGGGATAGAGACAGTGGGGAGAGGATGGAGGTAAACGCAGTCTTCATCTTCAGAGCAGTACTCGTGCCGAGCAAACTGGATCCAGTGCTAAAGCAACCACCATCGATCCACGTCTCACTGGGAGGATGCCATCGTCCATAGTACCAGCTGCACCGTCCCTACCGACAGAGGGACTACCAGAATGAGGCTGGAAGTAAACGCGAGGAGAGGGTGGTTTCAGTTTCAAGTTCCGTTTCCGGGCGGTGTGGGGATGGGGAATAGAAAGAGTGGGGTGAGGAGGTGGATAACATGGTAGAACTAGTCGTGAGACTACTAAGTATAGTAGCACTGGTAGTCGTACTGAACGAAATAGCTCCCAAGCCAGCAGTGGCAGAACTTGAAGCTTGAAGTCGCACAGTATGTGAGGAGAACGGCAAGTCGACAGCCTGGTCAAAAACGGTCGTGGACATGCAAACTGAAGGAACTTGGGTTCAAGATAGAGCCCCACTAGCATGTCCTAGGCTGGACAAATGAACGTAAGGGGTGCAGAGCATAGTTATATGATTCATTGGCGTGGAGGACGTTCCAAGAGAGGGATGGGAGGAGCAGCTTCGTCGTGTGGCGATGAACCTACAACCGTCTCCGGATCCAGTTCCGGCCCGATACCGAGATGTCCGCACTGCTGCAGTCCAAAGCTCTTCTTCAAAGCTTCAACGGTTTTTCTCATGCACCTCGCTGCTGGCTCCTCTATCTCTATTCCGACTCTCAGTCCCGGTTCATCAGCATTGAGATCCCTATACGACTATCCATCGACCACTTGCGAGTGACAGCTAATTAGGGTGTGACGGTCAGTTTTTCGAGCGCTCAATCCTTCTATCCTTTGGCTGATGAGCGCAGGATATCGCACTACTTCCGTACCAGGCGCCTCGGGTGGAGAATAAGGGTAGGATATTGTCTTTCTGTACGGATAGAGACTACATAGTCTCCGTTCCAAGCCCGTTGGATGGATCCTATGAGGTATGCATGGTTGCTGGTCTGTCCTATTGCATCAGAAGACTACCCTCCACGTCGACCGCTTTTTCAACCTTTCGACCACGACACCAACAGTGTTCCGCCCTTGTAACATTTCCAAGATATCAGGACTTCTCTCACCGGAATTGTAAGCATCCTTCTCTGCCTGGTCTTCGTTAATTGGGTCTTATTCCTCTTTGAGCTTAGTTTACGATACCTCAACTCTGGGCCGTATGCAACTAGTGAGGGCCATCGACAGCCTAGACGAATGTAGGAGCACACCTCAAGATTTGCGATACTCGGTTGGACATCTGGGCTGGCATAGTAACGGTGCGTCTTGTCTCTTTCCAGTCCAAGTTCTGCTTCGTCTTCTCTGTCTCACAAGCTTCAAATCTAGACTCTCCCGGCTACGATTTTTACGAGCAATATTTACACTCTCATCTACACCATCCAAGAGGTCTATGTCTCTATTCGCCCAAGGTAGTCCCCGCTATGAGCTTTTATGCTGTGACGAACACTGCCCGTGGTTCGCATCTTTCCATATAATTGATTTGCGTATCTTACTCATGTACTCATAGTAGACGACCTCGTACTCAGACCTCAGGCGGAACACGTCTACTGTGATACGTCGATCGTCCTCTTCCTTTCATCTTTATCGTCTCGTGATCTCACTACATAGGCGTCCTCTTCATCCAAACATGGTCTCTCCTCCCCACTGTCGTCTCGTCTCGTCTCGTTTCACGAATAACCAGCTGTACGACCATTCATAGCCTAACGTCTCTTCGTCAAACCTTGGTTTTGGATACACGGGCAGTTCGTAAGTTGCACTGAGCTCTTAACCTTGCTTTATTCCTCACGATAGCCCGCTCTCTCTCTTTTGTAGTATCACTCAAGTTTCATTTCATGCGCCTCGTCGATTCCACCGCGCTCTCGCACCTTCCCGTCAGCGGAGACTTCCCTCTCCGTCTCGTCGTGACGCTGAGCGAGGCACTGCTCCCTCTCTCACTGGTCTAACGGCTCTTCGTCGTCAAACCTCTCTTTTCTGGATGCTACGAGTAGCCCGTGAGTCGTACCGCACTCTGGACCTTTCTTTATCTCTGGCGATATCCCCCCTCTTTTTTCCTGTGTAGTACCAGCCGAATACTTGTATCTCGACGATTCCAGGTTCTCGCGCCTTCCTGCCGCTGTCCTTCTCGTCGTGACACGAGGCATTGTTCTCTCCCTCCACACCCTCATCTTCTTGAACAAGCCTCTGACGCTTCGCCCCTGCTCCGCTGAACGACTCCATGTATTACAGTCTCTTACTCGTCTACTCGTCTTCAAGACAGACGATTCTTGTTTCTTGGGGCCGCTGTATCCTGATGCTCATGCTTCCGTCCTCAAGAGATCTTGAGAACGACTGGTCGAAGGCGCCGTGAGGACTGGGGGGACGATATCGTGCCGCACTATCTCTTCAAGCTAATGGATTCGCTCGATTTGCATCTACATCATATCTGCTTATCTCTCACGGCAATGGGAGCTTTTCTGCCAAGCTTCCTCTCCTCCTCTCCTCCTTACTCGTATCGTTAATGTACATCAAATCGTCGGTCTTGGTTTCATTGATTCTGATTCCAACACTACTGGTCCATCAAGACTGAGAACACCTAAACGTCTCTACCGTGAGCCTGTCTGAGCTCTGAGTTGTGTCGCTCTACCAACACCTCGTCTCGTTCATCGTGGCTGGCTTCGTCGTCTTCCCATGGAGAGCATCAACGTGGTGGTAGTGTGGACTGGCCCTGTGATGGAACCGGGACTAGGGCGATAATGGGTGGTGGAGTAGGGCGGAGGAGAGGAACTAGGGCACTGTTCAGTGAGGGCACTAGGGGTAAAGGCTTGGCAGCTTCGTGGCCTCATCGTGTCGAAGTCGAGACGGGTGAGTCTGGACACTGCTGAGGGTAAGTTTGAGTGGTCGTCCCCTTTCTAAGTTATTTGTCTTTGTATTGAGACCAGGGTTGTACTGTACGCTACGTACTAGAACTCGAGTTTTAGGACGATAATCAATGACCATTATCTATGTGAACGATGCTCTTGACCCCCCTCTGCTACGATACTTGGTGTGTGGCCGATGTCTAGATGTCTATGCTTCACATCTTACGCCAATCAACAAATTCGACTACTGTGCTGGTACGGGTCGGATTAGCATCAGCTACCGGCTATTGATCGCATTCTAATAACCAATAACCGGTCGATCCAGCTTCCCTTACTTGCAACTGAAGTCCTAATTGAACACGAATAGGATAGTCTACAAAACACCGCGTAGGGGCGTATACCTGCCTTTCATGTGTCTCTCAGTGAAATCAGTATCAAGAGTCCAAGTGCTTTGTGTGGACTAGCTTTCGGCTCTGCCGAGTGATCCGAGGGTACATTATTGACCGAGATCACCGAACTGGCTCCCTGTTCTGCTCGTCGACTACCTCCTCGCGGGTTTTCATTTATAGGTCTAACTCTAGCCTCCATCTCGACGAAGGAGCCTATTGACCCACCTATGCCTTCAAATTCTGCTTCCTCTCGTGCACATTGGTTTTATTTGCTCCCTTTCACTGCTCTCGTCAGACGATCTATCTCGGATGCACTGCAATGGTCTTTGTTACTTTGCTAGGCACGGGTCATCAACTAATGTGGAGATTGATTCAGGAGAGAGAGATGCTGTGAGTTATTACCCCCTCTGTCCTTGGATTCCCTCGCTCACAAGTAGTCTCACAGGGCATGAAACTCAACCTGAGGCTAACAACACATCACCAACGAACGACGAGGTCTGCTCCAACGCAACGACGATGACGACGAGAGCAACAACCACAGCTGCTGGATATGCGGACAAAGCGGCGGCCAATGCTCCTCATCTCGTAGACGTTGAACGAGGACGAGGCAAGGGTGTAGAGACGGATCCGGTGCTGCGTTCCATCCTCAGGATGCCACCGTGTCTGGTGAACGAGGGTCTTCGTTTCGCAACAGTGATCGCACAGTGAGTTCGAATATCCTTCCTACTTTTCTCCCTCTAATAATCGTTTCGAATTCTGCTGTAGAGACCACACTACCCAGAAGTGACGCCTCTACGGCTCCCTTCGGTGCGTAAAAACCTCTGCGTGTCGACGGGCATGACTCCGTCGCTGGAGGATTATGCACCCATGGTTGATCTGGGAAATATGCGACTACCTCGCTTCTAAGTAGGTTCCTCCTCTCACCCTTACCTCACTCCAGCCTCACACTAAAATCACACGTACAGCCCAACTCTCTGCTCCGGAGCTTCAAACTCATCGCTGTCCCTCGGGGCGTTTCCCTCTTCCCAGGCATTACACCCGTCTTCGCCTGGGCCCAAATCTCTGCCAGGCTCGCAATCTGAAGATTGTCTTGACCCCAGGGTCGAGAGTCCCTGAGTGTGTGGTGAAGGAATATGGGGATAAAAGGGAGGTGCGTACGGTGGTTTGGACATGTGGAAGTATCCGAATCAGCAGGCTCCCAGCTGTTTTATCCGCTCTGTTTGTATGTATCTTTCAAACTAATGACACTTTCATCTACATGTCTGAATCCGTTCCCCACAGATTCGAAACAAGACCCAGATCAAGAGTGCGAAGACGAGAAGTCAAGTCCTACATCCATCTCGCATCTGTCAGCTCCGGGTCGTTCGAGTTCTTGAAGTATCTCCCTCGGATGCTTATCGAGTTACCAAAAACTCATGAGGGTAAGTATCTGTCTGCTACGGTATCTATGTTCTTGCCTACATCGCCGTCCAAGGAACTGCCGTTCAAACATCTTCATAGTGTTCTACTACACGCCTCTGCCAACTCGTTAGTCCAGGATCAGTGACCAACCAGGCTCTAGACATGGCCGAAACTTCCACCAGACAACTTCTACCAGAGCATCAGATTCGTCACCGATCCTCTTCTCTCAGCCCAGCATAACGACGAGGCATTCGATTCAATTCAAATTTGGACATAAGTAGTCAGTATTTGCTACCTTCGCTCTCAGTCTTGTTTACCTATTCGGGTCACCGTCTCTTTGCTTGTTCTCCTATTTGTCCGGATCGTTCATCTCCTATACTAGGGTTTTCACCATCATGGAACTATAAGGACTGGTAATTATGATATGTTACAGTGGATTTGTCGAAGGTCATCGGTTGTGCCTTACGATTTTCGTTCCAGGCTGTCCCAAGCAAAGTCAACGGGTGCTGTCCTGTACAAGGGGAGAAGGAGCGGTCCGATAAATCCGACCAGGCTTCATTTCGACTCAATACTTTGGTTTCTCGCGGTTGCTCGTCCACTGCGTCGACGAGAATATATTAGACTCTGCATACGGTATGCATTCTCGGAAACAAAATCTACTGGCTCGTATGCAGTGCATGATATCTACTCTGGGTTTCTCTTGGTTTGGCTACTGTGACCGAGCCAGTGGTCTTCGAGGATCAAACAGGGTTCATCAAATTTCTTCCACAAATCGTGATTGTTGAGCGCCTTCGAACATGTGCCCACCTCGACCTCTCCTCTGTCCTCCCACGACCATGGCCTGCGGGCTTTTCAAGCGAAGAGTCCTTAGGAAATCCAAGAAAAAGTTCCCAGGAAACGATCCCACAGAGCTTACACTCGACGGACTCTGTATCGCATCGCCTTCCAGTGTCGTGTCTGCACCGACAGCAGAAGTTACTGGTGAAGTCCACTCCAGCACAGGCTCTAGCTCCAGTCCAGTCGAAAGCTTCGTTCGGAATCCACGGCTTCTAGATGCGATGAGCTCACTGAACCCAGATCGAACTGACTTCGTTCGGGAGGAAACGGTCGCAGCAGGTTCCACAGCGGTTCCATGGAGTGGGAGGGCTGGACGAGATACATTGGTAGCAGAGGACGGATTTTCAGCGCCCAACGCTGTGCAGAATATGAAATTCAGTGGCAACAATATTGGTGGAGTGTTCTCTCTGCTTCGTACTATCCTCGCTTTGCTGATACGAAAGAGATAGATTCAGGAGGAGACGTGACTGTCGGAAGCCATAACACGTTGTTGAACGTCCATCACTTAACCAACGTCCACAACTACACCGGTGAGACTTTGTTTGTACAGGTCCTGTTGACATACGTCGACTCACCCAGAGTTGGACTAGGAGACAGTCCACATGAGGACATGCCTGCGGATATTTTGAAACGCATTGTGCGTATATTGTTGTTTTCGAGCATGGGTCTTGCTTAAGCATCTCGTAGGAACATTTTCTTGGATCCTTTATCGTTCAGGGTGCCCGTCTGGAGAAGTTCCATCGAACTTGCCATCCTGATACCCGACGCGACATCCTCTACCTACTCAGGGCGTGGGTGAAAGGAGACGTACAAGAGCTGGAACAAAACAGTTACTTCAGCACCGTCTTCCCAGTATCCCAACGAGCCGTCTGCGTCATCGGTAGACCGGGTAGTGGCAAATCCACCATCGCGAGGACCATCATATCTCAGCTTCATGATCTAATAAACGACGAATTCCCCGATCTCCTGGCAGCTCATTACTGCATTCGACGAACTTCTGCCTCTACCACCGACCACGAAAAGGTCATCCCAACTATCATTCACGAGCTTGCCCAGAAATCATCAGAGATAGCAAAGCTCATCGATCGTTTGCTCACTCCTACATTCGCTGATGGTATTGGGGACGAGACAAAGCAACGGCAACTGCTCTTAGACCCCATCCTCACATATAAAAAACCCGTGCTCATCGTGATAGACGCAATCGATGAACTTTCCGACCCTGCGACCTTCTCTACCACCCTATCTAAACTCCTTCCGAACCTCCCTACCAACATGCGTTTGCTTCTTACCACAAGAAACGAACAAGATATTCTCCTCAACCTTGGAGACAAGCTCGTGACCGAAGTCAAGCTTGATATCCCCACCGAGGAGTCTTTCGAAGAGGTTAAGGGATACATCGCCAGCACACTTCGAGATGGAATCCGATCCCTGTTTGGCCAGAGACCTGAATGGGATGCATGGCCGACTCAGAACCAGATAGATGTCCTGGCCGAGAAGGCGGACGGCCTGTTTGTATGGGCCGTCACAGCGGTCAGCCACGTCTTATCCGTATTTCGCAAATCAGGCCTCGCCAAGCGCGATTCAGTGATTTCGGACGTGACGAGCTTTAGGGTTGGTGACCTGGATGCACTGTATACATACATCCTAGACGAAGCGCTCGGAGACGTGTTGGAGCACGAGCCTAATAGGCTTCGAGATATCGTCCAGGTTCTTGGTTTCATCTCGGTGGCCAAACAACCCCTGGAACTATCGCATACCACCGCCCTCCTTGACATCAATTCGGAGAACTTCGATCTTTACCGCTTCATTGAGCTAGCACGGAGTCTGCTCGTATCTGGAACCGATCCTATCCTTCCATCGACTAAACCGCAACCCCATAAAACATTCATCGACTTCATCACTAGTCCACGTGCTGGAAAGTTCCAAGTCATCCTCTCAGATCATCATTACAGCGCTTTCACTCATTCTTTAAGGGTGATGACCACCCATCTTCGATTCAACATCTTCAACGTCGAATCCTCCTTCCTTGCTAACACTGAGGTAGCGGACTTGGCAGAGAGGATAGCTACTCTACCTGATGGATTGGCGTACGCATCCCAATTTTGGGGATTCCACCTGAAGCAATGTGATCCCAGCGTGGATATACCGCTGCCACCACTGCAGAAGCTTTTCGAGGAGCTGTTTCTGTTTTGGTTGGAGGTGCTTAGTATCACTTCTATTAAGCGTGATTCAGAATCCGAGAGCAGCTGGGACATCCTTCCCAATCATGTTTTCGAAACAGGTAGGGACGCAATGTCGACAGTTCTCGAAAGATTAAAGGTAAGCATTCTCTTCACTTGCGGGCATAGTGGTCGAATTCTTATACCAATCAAACAGGAAAACGAAAAAACCATTTGGTTGCGTGAATTTGCAGAGGACGCAGCAAAGCTAATAGACATATTCATACCCTGCATACGCGTCAGTATACCGCACCTCTACATCTCTCTTCTCACCTTCGCACCAAGAGACTCCATCGTGGCACGCCATTATCGGTCCAGAATCGCTACCATGGTGATCCCATCGCCCTCTGAAATACCACCAACCTGGGATTCGTGGAAGACGACACCGAAGCGTCGGGTAAACTCCATCTCCTTCTCACCCTCCGGCCACCGCATTGCTGCTGGCTGCAGTGACGCCACTGTCCGAGTATGGGATGTAGAAACGGGCGAATGCGTCCTTCGCATACTGGATGGACATCAGGGAGGGGTGAACTCGGTCTGCTTCTCTCCTGTTGGCGGCCTCATTGCGTCCGCCTCTAGGGATGCTACCATCCGAGTCTGGGATTCAAACACGGGGAAATGCATTCTCGGTCCACTGAGGGGTCATACGGAGAGGGTTTTGTCAATCTCGTTCTCACCAGATGGAAAGTGGATTGCATCTGGGTCCAATGATCAGACCATTCGCATCTGGGATGTAAGTACCGGTGAGTGTGTTCTCGGTCCACTCAAGGGCCACACCGACCTTGTTTGGTCGGTATCCTTCTCTCCCAACGGACTTCACATCGCATCTGGCTCCGACGATAAAACCATCAGAATATGGGATACACAATCCGGAGAATGTGTTCTAGACCCACTCGAAGGCCCCGACTATCTGGTCCGATCTGTCTGCTTCTCCTCAGACGGTTCACGCCTCGCCTCCGGCTCTGACGACAATACCTTGCGAATATGGGATTTGCGGAACGGCTCCTGCATCGTCGGTCCTCTCACCGGTCACAAAGGCGCTGTGTTCTCCGCTGCCTTCTCTCCAGACGGGCGATACATTGTTTCTGGCTCCCACGATAACACCATTCGCATCTGGGATGCACAGACCGGTGCATGCGTGGCTGGGCCTCTCGGTGGCCATTCCCACTCTGTTGAGTCTGTCTCATTTTCTCCGGATAGTAGATACTTGGCATCGGGGAGTTGGGATGGCACCATTCGATTATGGGATATCAAATCAATTCTACCAGGCGAAAACTCCGTTGTTACCGACACCGATGGTGAGCTCGAGGATCTCTACTGCATCCCTCATGTACTAAATCCCCTTATAGCGAATTCTACTTCTATCACTGATAACACCGAAACACATGGTGGCTGGACTATCCAACCCAACGGAAATCATTTGTTCTATGCGCCATCACCCTATGGTGAGGCCGTCTGGCGACCTTCGACCATCAGGATTTTCGGAAGGACAGAGATGTTTAAACCAGACCTAAGCAATTTAGTCACAGGTCGGGAATGGCTGGATTGCTTCCCAAGGGATTCTGGCGTAGGTAGTGCAACTTCTCCTTAGCTTACGCTTTTTGTTGTACGAAATGTATAAACCCATGTCTTCCATTGAACGAAGCTCATTGTGCTTTAATTTTGACTCGTAAACTCCCAGTTAAAATCGTCCGACTCACAACCCGATATGATACACACATACACCATCAAGTTACACAAGAATAGTCACCTGAACAAGCAAGAGTCAAGAATCCACAACGCCCACGCCTCAATCCCCACCCCCACCACCTCCCCCACCCGCCCCAAGCCCCGCCTTACTCCGCTTGATAACCGCCGTCAAAGGCTGCTCCAACCCACTGCCCTCCGTCGCACCGATCCTCATTCCTTGCTCCCACCCCAGCTTGGCGAGCATCTGAAAACCGACGTTTGTCTCTGAGAGACGAGGCGCAGACGAGCCGACGTGGTCTCCTTCCCGAGGCTTCAAACTCGATCCGCCTCCACCTCCCGAGCCTTTACCTCGCCCCGTCCTACTCCCCACAGCGAAATCATCACCATACGAACCACCCCCAGTGTACCCAGCACCGACAACCCTCCTCACCTTCCTCTCATCCACCCTCAACCCTGTCCTCGTCGTCCGCACGAGCGTAATATATCGCCCATCCCCCTTGCCTTTACTCACGCTCTTCAATCCGAACGCTAGAGCTAGCTGATGCACCTTTGCGCGTGTAGGTTTAGGCATGGGAGGGAGCGCGAGTTGGTGTGGTGGCGTTGGGTTTTTATGTAGGCGGGATTGGGATTGGGAGAAGGAGTTAGAAAGAGCGCAGAATTTACGTAGTTGGGATTCGATGAGGGCGAGGGACCAGCCCGCTCTCGAATCCATGTTCATCCCTGATCCGAATCCCATGTCGTCTTCATCGTCGTCCTCGTCGTACATAGACGGTGCGAGCCCCATGCTCTCCGCCAGCTTGGCCATCTTCCTCCCCTTCTTGCCTCCTTTCTTCTTAGCGAAGGGATCAGCAGCAGCAAGGAGCTTGGATTCCTGTCGTAAGAGCTTACGGGAGGCTTTCGCCTGACGATCTCGCTCCCATTGAGCATGAAGCGAGGGTGGGATGTAGGACGGAGGTTTGTTCTTGCGTTCTGCATGAGACAACAACACGAGTCAGTCATGGACGCTTTGAGAAAAGAGGAAACAGACTGACTTCCAGATCCAATCAGACCCATAGCGACTAACTCATTCTCCTCGTACTCGTCCTCATCGAACTGTAGACCCGGATCGAGATCTAGATCTTCAACGTCGAACGACCCATCCCGGATCTGAGCGAACAATTTCTTGCGCGTGCGTCGGTTGGACTTAGCGTCTCCCTTGCCGTTGCTGTTACCGTTGCGGGTGTTGAGAATGTGTTGATTAGCGTCAAGAATAGCCTAGGGAGCGTGTGTAAGGAGATGGGTACGATGATGAAAAGAGAGATGAGATGAAAACATACGTTCAGCTCCTCGATCAGATCGTCCTCCTCATCATCGTCTACAAAGAAGTCGTCCTCCTCGTCCTCCTCGTCGTCGTCGTCGTAGTCCCACCTCTTCTTGCCTTTACCCTTGGACTTGGACTTGGGCTTGCTGGGACTCTTGCCAGTGGCAGCAGACGCAACATTCTCGAGCCTGAGCCGCTGTAGCCTGGTCTCGAAACCAGGACTCGATTCTACACCGTCGTCCTCGTCCTCGTCAACCATATCCTCCTCATCTCTCCACACAGCCTCATCGACTTCATCCTCATCGTCTTCCTCCTCATCGTCTTCATCATCCTGATCATCGTCTTCATCGTCATCCCCACTCCCACCACCCATATCTTCATCTTCCTCCCTCATCACCCTCGCATCCTCCAAATCATCGGCACTAACGAACACACCCGCTTCCCTGCCCACCAGACCCTGTGCGAATCGGAGCATGGCAGGGCTAGTGGTGGACATATGCGAGAGGTCTGGGTCGACGGACATCTCCTCGTCTTCTTCCCTTTGATCCTGGGCGCCTGACTGGGCTCCTGTGTGGAGGGGATGGGAGGAAACGCCACCGACACCAGCAGTAGCAAGCTCATCCTGCACCTCATCGTCCTCGTCCTCATCACCCCACTCAACATCCGAATCCCCCCTCCTCCTCTCTTCCCACCTCGGATCGCGCCCACCTCTGAGCAGAGCCTCACTCATCATAGCACCGTACTGCCCGAACCCACCACCTCGTTTGGATTTAGACCTGGACTTGGAGGGGAGTAGGCGTTTGAGTGCGATCCGCTCCTTCACTGTCTGTTTCTTTTGGGAGCGGGGCGTGTGTGAGGGGATGGTGCGTGGGATTTGGGCTTGGCTTGGGTGCGATGGGTGTGTGATGGGCTGAGATGGGATTCGGGTTGGGGGAGAAAGAGGAGGGAGAGGGGGAGAGGGGGACGAGGTAGTGGTCAACGTCGTCGTAAGACTACTGATTGTAGTAGTAGTACTAATCCCAGTACCGATCGTCATCCCGCTAAGTACAGACCTCGTCAGGTCGCTGTTGATAGCACCCCCACCGTCTCCCTCGCCAGTATCACCGCTTATATGCGCTTGCGTAAGCTTAGGATGAGGCGCGACGTACACGATCGTCTCGCCATCCTCCTCTAGAGAAGGCTCGGTACTTCCTAGGGGTGGTGGTGCACTCGTGTTTGCCTTCGTGCTCGTGGTAGAGTTAGCATGAGTGAATGGAGCTGATGTGAGAGAAGTAGGCGTGGGAGTTGTGTCAACGAAAAACACATCGTTCTCGTTTCCCAACTGTGAGGCAGCACCAACACCAGCGACTGGATAAGCCAGCTGTGTACCGACAGCCCCGTTTGTGCTCATCTTCGTGTTCGTATTCGCCTGAGCAGAAGCGGGAGTGGATGTATGCGGTGCAAGAGGAGCGGAAGCAGGCGTCGTGTCAACGAAGAACGAATCGTTCTCGTTCTCGTTCCTGTCCAACTGCCCAGCACCAGCACCAGCAGCACCCGAATAGGAAGGCTCCGTATCAACGAAGCACAACTCCGGCTCAGGTAGATCCTCAGCTGGCGGAGCGTCGTACGCGGAGGAGGGTAAGGGGTGTTCTGTGGTGGTGGGGAGTGTGGTATGAGACGAGGTGGGGGAGGTGGACTCTGTTGTGGACTCTGTTGTGGATGAGGTGGGGATGGGATGTGTGGTGGGATGTGTACTGTGGATAGGAGGCTGTGACTGGGGATGGGATTGAGATTGGGATTGGGATTGAGATTGGGACTGGGGATGAGATTGAGACTGAGATTCGGGATAAGGCTGAGATCGAGACTCAGTATGGGGATGAAGAAGCCCTTCAACCTCCATCTCATCTCTACGTGTATCCGTATCATCTCCCACCTCACTCCGCTCACGCATAACGACATCCCTCGTCGCGTAAAACCCCGTGAACCGAGCTTCTACCGTCCCTCCAGGGACAGCAGCAGCGCCAGCACGTATACCCTGTCTGTGTTCCTGCTGATCCTGGTGCTGATCCTGGTGCTGCTGCTTCATCCCATCGACGAGCTTGCCTAGATCGGCAAAATCGATCTCTTCGATCTCTTCTTGTTCATCGTCGTCGTCGTTCTCTGAGTCGGATGGAGGAGAGGGAAGAGTACCGCTAAATATACGCGACACACGATCTGCGGTGGGAACATGCGATCGTTCTTCCTCCTCCCCCTCTTCTTCTCCTTGCTGGGCTTGGGTAGTGAGGTTATCGACAGCGTCGTCTATCCAAACCCATCTCAGTAAGAAGGGATATCGCAAGAACGCAACGAGGAAAAAAAAAAAAAAAAAAACGAACCAAGATGCAGCGTCTCCATAATCTCCTCCTCGTCCTCAAACAACGTCGCCGTATGCACAGACCGTACGAACACCACCGGTCTCAGTAACGGTCTCCCAGAATACAGCAGTACCGACAGCGGTACAGATCCCTCGTATAAATCTCCTGGTCCTCCTCCTCCTCCTCCTACACCGTTTCTAGCCCCAGTCTCGGGTCTATTCATACCACCACGGCCACGAGAGGAAGTACGTTCTGCTATGGTAGCTCTGCTCAAGGGTTCTTCGTGGCGAGGAGGGAGAGGTGTGGGGCCTGCGCTGGCGTTGATGTATAGCGGCGTTTGTATGTTTGGTTTCCCTCCTCTACCGCGATGTCCTTGCCCTCGAGGCGTGTTAGACCCACTCCCTCGATTGAGAGGAGACCCTCGAGGTGTTGATGTACCTCTGGGGAGGGTATTTCCGCGCCTGGGTGTGCTAGAACGTGAGTGGGGTGCGGAGTTAGTGTGGGAGTTGGGATGAGTGGGTCGGGGTGTGTTCTTGGAGGGGTGGAAGGGTGAGCCTCGTCTTGTGTGTGGTGGTGTGTTTTCTGTAAGGTAAATTGAGATCGGTGGTTAGCATAAACGTTTAGAAAAGGAGAGAGAAAGAGAACGATTAAAAGAACGATGAAGAGGACGAGAAAGGTGAAAAGAACAAGAAAAAGAGAACGACAAGAGAACGAGAGAGAGAACGAAAATGATGAAGAGAACGATAGAAACGAATCTGAAGCTGAAGACGAGAAGGAAAAGGAAAATGAGAGGGAAATACTAACCGTCAGGCCACTGCTGCAGCACGAAATCCACCTCGTTCATTGGATGTGTAACGCTCTGGGGATGAGGGTGATTGAAAGATCCACCTCTGCCTCCTCTAAACCCTGTCCCGCGTCGTCCACCTCGTCCTCGTCCGTACCCACGACCACCTCTACCTCCACGACCTGGTGAGCCTTGGTTGTTGTGATTGCTGTGGCCTCGATGTGGCATCGTCGCTCGTCGTTCGTTTGTTCGTTCGTCGGTTGGTCGTTCGTCGGTTGTGTTGCCTCTGTGTTGAGTGGTTTCGTGTACTGTGAAGGAGAAGAATGAGCGAGGAATCCCAAAGCAGGAGGAGAGGAGTAAGAAACGTACCCGATATCTTCTGATGTCACCCTAGATCAACCTCTATTCTCCTTTCTTTCCTCGAGGTCTATTCGCAGGGTCTTCCTCTGTCGAGTCCAGGATCGTTCGTATATCAAGAGCAGTAGAGCAATTAAATGAAGCAGCAGAGCAGGGCAGAGCAAGAGTCGACGGTGTTATAGCGAAATTCGCAGGAGGTAAGATGACGAGTCAGTGAATTCAGTTGTTCGGCTCCTTTGGCGGGGGTGAGTGGTCGGTACCGGACCAGAACGGTAAGGGTGCAGGAGCCGGTCGTGGGACGGGTGATGCCGGTGATGGGTGATGTAAGCGGCTTTCGGTGCCATTTTTCTTATCGTCTGCCGCCAGCTCTCGTCTCGTAGGGTGGTCTTGACGTCGTCGACAACGACGACGGTTCTGCTCATCTGCATAGTGTCTACTATCGAGCCATCCATTTTGTATCTAGGCTGAACTGGAAGGAGCCTCTTCTCACCTCTCCACGTCCACGATATCGATGACCACCACCTATACGCTTCTCCACCAACACATCGCTCTCAGAATTTCACCACGTCCCACTTATAGCAAGCTGTGCTTCTGTCTAATCGGGACTAAGTCAGCTACTATCGACTCTGGTCTCTGGTCTCTGGCCCCCCTACTCAATCCCACGGCGTCTTTGCTTCTCGAGAGCTCGTGACCCCAGCACTTGTTTTCTGTTTCGCTCGCGACTCGGTCAGAGACTCAGAGTTTGCCGTACGACTTCTGCGACTACTAGTACTTGACTTTTTCAGAATCGCTCTGTTATTCCATTCATTCACTGAGAGATCTAGGTCCCGTGGTGTCTCCAAGCATCGAGAGATCTTTTCGCCTCGTCACGTCCACCCATATCGATTGGTCTCCGTTTTACGCCCTTACCCCACCCTCGCCCAGACGTTCTAATCACACCCACTGGTACCGAGTCCCGCCTTTTATCTAATCGAAACCGAATCAACAGCTATCGACACTGCTCTCTGGACCTCGCTATTACACTTCACAGGGGTCTTTGCTCTCGAGAGCTCATAGTAGACCCGCTGTGGTCGTTTGTCGTTTCGCGTTCGCTTGAGACTCAGGGACTTAGGGGCTTGTCCGTACGACTTTTGCGACTGCTAGACTTTTGAATTCAGGCGCTTCTTCGCTCTGATATGGATTCGTTGAGAGGTTTTAGATCGTGTGGCGATGAGAGGTATGGATGGGTAAAGTATGGATGGGCGGGGTCAGGGTTGATGGAGGCCTGTGGTGGGGCGTGGATTCTCGATTCACGAGCCACGCGAGGGAGGCTGTCGTTCCTCAGTCTGCTCCTGCTAGGCCTGCAATCTTTCTGGCTTCGTACCGTCGAGGGGAGTATAGTCGAGCTCAGAAGGAGTAGAGCTAGTGGCCCGTGGTGGGTCGAGTCTCGAGCCACGTTAGACTGACGCTGGATCGTCCGCATCTCGCTTTCCCAGAGACGAACGTGAGCACAGTCGTTTCATTTTCGTCGCTCTTTTTCGTCATTCAGGCTGATCCCTCGTCTTTATCACTGGCAGGCTATATTCAAGTTCATCTGCATATAACCTCTTTTTTCTCCAAGTTCGAGAGGCTCTTTCTAGCCTCTTCACGTTCGCGCTATATCAATAGGTCTCTGCTTATGGTCCCGGTTAGCCCCTGCTTCACCTATAGTACCCCACCCTACCCTTCACCAGTCCCCACTGCTCCACCCTCACGGCGTCTTTGTTCTTGAGAGCTTATGGCCCCTTCGTTCGTTTGTCGCTTCGCTTGCAATTCAGATCTCAGAGCGTCCGTGCGATTTATGTCAACTGCTAGATTTTTTTTTCAGACGCTTCTCTCCTTCGCTCTAGTATGGATTCACTGAGAGAGTTAGGTTCTGCGGTGAGGAGGTATGGATGGATGGGTTGAGGTTAGGGTTGATGGAGACCTCTCTGTGGGGCCGATTCTCAAGCCACGCGAGGAGGGTTGTGGGCGTTTCCGTGAAACTCAGTTCGGTTTTTAGAGAGAAACGACGCGTCGGGACTTATAAACCGGGATGGAAGCCGGCACCTTCATCATCCACCCAGAAGAACCTTCCTTTTTTTTGGCTGGCTATTCCCCTCGACGAGCTCAATCTCACCTTGCTTCGCCTTACATACATCCTGACTCTCTATACAACTTCGGAAGATTACTCTCTTCTACTCACTTGGTCCCTCTCGCCGTCGACGATAGCCTGAAGTGAGCTTGAGGAGATTATGGAACCACGTCTTGGTTTTGTTTTTTTTTTTCCTCGTTCTGATTTGTTCTTGGTGTTTGTTTGATTTGCGTTTATTGAGACTCGAAGGTGATGAAAGTAAATCGAGTCTCAAACCTCGGGAAGATGACCACGTCGGCTCCTCGGCGTCTCGTATCTCAAAGACGAATGTCGGATTCTAGATGCTCGCTAGTTGGGGTGGGAGCAAGGGGTGAGGATCGGTGCGACAGAGGGGAGTGGGCTGGAGCAGCCTTTGACGGCTGTTATCAAACGAAGCAAGGCTGGACTTGGAGTGGGTGGGGGTGGGGGAGGTGGGAATTGAGGGCCCTGTGTATTCCTGATTCTTGTTAGTTGGTAGGACTATTCTTGTGTAACTTGATGGAGTTGGTGTTTCGAGTCGGACGATTCTAACTGGGAGTTTACGAGTAAAGAGAGCACGACTAGCTTTGTTTCATGGAGGAGCTGACTTGTACAAAATTTCGTACAACAAAAATGCGTAATCTAAGGAATATTTGAGCTACCTACCCCGGAATCTCTTGGGAAGCAATCCAGCCATTCCCGACCTGTGACTAAGCTGCTTAGGTCTGGTTCAAACATCTCTGTCTCTCCGAAAATCCTGATGGTCGAAGGGCGCCAGACAGCGGCACGATAGGGTGATGGCACATAGAACAGGTGATTTCCGTTGGGTTGGAAAGTCCAGCCAACATCTACTCCGGTGTTATCAGTGATAGAAGTAGAATGCACTATAACGGGATTTAGTACATGAGGGAAAGTAGTAAAGATGCTCTAGCTCACCATGGGTGTCGGTAACAACGAACGTTTGGTTTTGCAAAACTGCTTTTGCATCCCATAACCGAATGGTGCCATCCCAACTCCCCGATGCCAAATATCTACCGTCGGGAGAAAACAAGACAGAGGTAACAACAGAGGAATGGCCACCGAGTGGCCCAGCTACGCATGCACCGGTCTGTGCATCCCAGATGCGAATGGTGTTATCGTGGGAGCCGGAAACAATGTATCGCCCGTCTGCAGAAAAGGAAATAGAGGCGACTGAGTGGGTGTGACCGGTGAGAGGACCGACGATGCAGGAGCCGTTCCGCAAATCCCATATCCGCAAGGTATGGTCAGCAGAGCCGGATGCGAAGTGTGAACCATCTGGGGAGAATGAAACAGACCGGACCGGATGAGCGTGGCCTTCGAGTGGGTCTAGAACACATTCTCCGGACTCTGCATCCCAAATTCTAATGGTTGTATCGAAGGAGCCAGATGCGATGTGACGTCCGTTGGGTGAAAATGATACAGAGAAAACAGAGCCGGTGTGGCCCTTGAGTGGACCGAGAACACACTCACCGGTGCTCACATCCCAGATACGAATGGTCGCATCATCGGACCCAGATGCAATCCACTTTCCATCTGGTGAGAACGAGATTGACCTCACCGGCCCTGTATGACCTCTCAGCGGACCGAGGATGCATTTTCCCGTGTTTGAATCCCAAAGGCGGATCGTTGTATCTAGAGAGGCGGACGCAATGAGGTCGCCAGCAGGAGAAAAACAGACCGAGGTGATCTCTTCCTGATGTCCATCCAGTAGGCGAAGAACACATTCGCCCGTTTCTACATCCCATACTCGGACAGTGGCGTCATGATAGCCAACAGCAATGCGATGACCGGAGGGTGAGAAGGAGATGGAGGTTATCCCACGCTTCGGTGTCGTCTTCCATGAATCCCAGGTTGGTGGTATTTCAGAGGGCGATGGGATCACCATGGTAGCGATTCTGGACCGATAATGGCGTACCACGATGGAGTCTCTTGGTGCGAAGGTGAGAAGAGAGATGTAAAGGTGCGGGATACTGAGCTCAATGCACTGGGCGAAAGTCGCTATCAACTTTGCTGCGTCCTCTGCAAATTCACGCAGCCAAATGGTTTTTTCGTTTTTCTGTTTAATTGGTATGAGGATTCAACCACGATGCCCACAAGTGAAGAGAATGCTTACCTTTAATCTTTCGAGAACTGTCAACAATGTATCCCTACCTATTTCGAGAACATGACCGAAATGGATGCCCCACTCGTTCTTGGATTTTGGATCACGCTCAATAGCAGTGATACTAAGCACCTCCAACCAAAAAAGAAAGAGTTCTCCAAAGAGTTTACGCAATGATGGTAGGGGTATCTCCACGCTGGGATCACATCGCTTTAAGTGGAATCCCCAAAACTGCGATGCGTACGCCAATCCACCAGGCAGCCTAGCTATCCTCTGTGCCAAGTCCGGTACCCTATCATTACTGAGGAAGGAGGATTCGAGGTTCAAGATGTTGAATCGAAGATGGGTGGTCATCACCCTTAAAGAATGAGTGAAAGCGCTGTGATGATGTTCCGACACGTTGACTTGAAACCTTCCGGCACGATGGCTAGTGATGAAGTCGATGAATGTCTTATGAGGTTGGGGTTTGGTGGATGGGAGGATGGGATTGGTTCCAGATACAAACAGACTCCGCGCTAGTTCAATGAACCGGTAAAGGTCGAAACTCTCTGGATTGATGTCAAGGAGGGCGGCGGTATGCGATAGTTCCAGGGGTTGTTTGGCCACCGAGATGAAACCGAGAACCTGGGCGATATGTTGAAGCCTATTAGGCTCGTGCTCCAACACGTCTCCGAGCGCTTCGTCCAGGATGTACGTATACAGTGCATCCAGGTCACCAACCCTAAAGCTGGTCACGTTTGATATCACTGAGTCGCGCCTGGCGGTTCCAGATCTGCGGAGGACGGATAAGACGTAGCTGACCGCTGTGACGGCCCATACGAACAGGCCGTCCGCCTTGTCGGCCAGGACATCTATCCGGTATTGAGTCGGCCACGCCTCCCATTCAACCCTCTCTCCAAACAGGGATCGGATTCCTTCTCGAAGTGCGCTCGCAATGTATCCCTTAACGTCCTCGAAAGACTCCTCAGTGGGTATATCCAGCTTGACTTCAGTCACGAGCTGATCACCGAGGTTGAGGATGATATCCTGTTCGTTTCGTGTGGTAAGGAGTAGATGAACGTTGGCGGGGAGGTCCGGAAGGAGTCGAGAGAGGGTGGTGGAGAAGGATGCTGGATCAGAAAGTTCGTCGATAGCGTCTATCACGACGAGGACTGGTTTCCCGTACGCGAGGATGGGTTCCACCAGTAGTTGGCGCTGCTTCGCTTCGTCGCCCAATCCAGCAGCGAATGTAGGAGTGAGTAACCGCTCAACTAGTTTGGCCATCTCAGGTGAGTTCTGGGCTAGTTCATGGACGATAGTTGGGATGACCTTCTCATGGTCGGTGGTAGAGGTAGAGATCCGGCGAATGCAGTAATGAGCTGCCAGGAGATCAGGGAACTGTTCGTCTAGTAAATCATGAAGCTGAGATACGACCGTCCTGGCGATGGTGGATTTGCCACTACCCGGTCTACCGATGACGCAGATGGCTCGTTGGGATACTGGGAAGACGGTGCTGAAGTAGCTGTTTTGTTCCAATTCTTGTACGTCTCCTTTCACCCATGCCCTGAGTAGGTGGAGGAGCTCGCGTCGGGTATCAGGATGGCAAGTTCGATGGAACTTCTCCAGACGGGCACCCTGAACGATAAAAGATCCAAGAAAATATTCCTACGAGATGCTTAAGAAAGACTCTTGCTGGGTAACGACGACATACGCACAATGCGTTTCAAAATATCCGCAGGCATGTCCTCATGTGGACTGTCTCCTAGTCCAACTCTGGGTGAGTCGACGTATGTCAACAGGACCTGTACAAACAAAGTCTCACCGGTGTAGTTGTGGACGTTGGTTAAGTGATGGACGTTCAACAACGTGTTATGGCTTCCAACAGTCACGTCTCCTCCTCCCGAATCTATCCCTTTCGTATTAGCAAAGCAAGGATAGTACGAAGCAGAGAGAACACTCCACCAATATTGTTGCCACTGAATTTCATATTCTGCACAGCGCTGGGCGCTGAAAGTCCGTCCTCTGCTACCAATGTCTCTCGTCCAGCCCTCCCACTCCATGGAACCGCTGTGGAACCTGCTGCGACCGTTTCATCCCGAACGAAGTCAGTTCGATCTGGGTTCAGCGAGCTCATCGCATCTAGAAGCCGTGGATTCCGAACGAAACTTTCGACTGGACTGGAGCTAGAGCCTGTGCTGGAGTGAACTTCACCAATAACTTCTGCTGTCGGTGCAGACACGACACTGGAAGGCGATGCGATACGGAGTCCGTCGAGTGTGAGATCTGTGGGATCGTTTCCTGGGGATTTTTTCTTGGGTTTCCTAAGGACTCTTCGCTTGAAAAGCCCGCAGGCCATGGTCGTGGGAGGACAGAGGAGAGGTCGAGGTGGGCACATGTTCGAAGGCGCTCAACAATCACGATTTGTGGAAGAAATTTGGTGAATTCTGTTTGATCCTCGAAGACTGCTGGCTCAGCCCCAGCATCCACACAGAGAGAAACCCAGAGTAGATATCGTGCAGTGGATAGGAGCCAGTAGATTTTGTTTCCGAGAATGCATATCGTACTATGCAGAGTCTAATATATTCTCGTCGACGCAGTGGACGAGCAGCCGTGAGAAACCGAAGTATTGAGTCGAAATGAAGCCTGGTCGGACTTATCGGACCGCTCGCTCTCCCCTTGTACAGGACAGCACCTGTTGATGTTGCTTGGAACAGCCTGGAACGGAAGTCGTACGGCCTTGCGATGGGAGTATTTCAAACTTCTATATACAACCGATGGCCTTCGACAGATCCACTGTAACATATCATAATCCCCAGTCCTTATAGTTAGTTCTAAGAGGGTGGAAAACCCAGTCTATGAGACGAACGATCCGAATACACGAGGTGACGAGCAAAGAGTCAAAGAATGGAACAGGTATACTAGACCGAGAACGAAGATAGCAAATCCTGACTACCTATATCCAAATGTGAATCTAATCGAATGCCTCATCGTTATACTAGGCCGAGGGAAGAGAATCGGTGACGAGCCTGATACGAGTCTGATACTGCTAGAACTCGTCAGATGAAAGTTCCGTCCATGGGTAGGGGGTTGTGTTGGGTTGGTCAAAGGTCCTGGAGTTACGAGGTGCTGACGATGGCGGGTAGTAGAACACGATGAAGTACTATGAAGATGTGTGGGTGGGAGACCTTGGACGGCAATGTAGATAAAAACAGACTTACCCTCATGCCTCCTTCACGTCTTGATAATCACACGCTCAGGGACCGTCGACCCCAGGATCAAGACGATCTTCGGAGACGGGAAAGTTGCGAGCCCAAGACGGGATTGAACCCAGGCAAGTGCGACTAGGCGGGTGTACTGCCTGGGAAGAGAAAACACGTCCAGAAGGAGCGGTGATTAGGTTGAAGCTCCAGGGCAGAGTGTTGGGCTGTGCGTCATGTTAGTGTGAGGAGGGAGTGAGGTAAGAGTGAGAGGAGGAACTTACTTGGAAGCGATATAGTATGTTTCTAGGATCAACATACCCAGGGTAGATGATCCTCCAGCGAAGGAGTCGCGTCCGTGAGCACGCAAAGGTCTGTACACGTCAAAGTGAGCTGTGAACACGTCACCGTTAGTCAGTGTGTTCTCTACCAAATTTAGATCGATCATGAGAGGGAGAAAAATAGGAAAGATATTCAGATTCACCGTATGAGCACTGTTGCAGCATGAAGACCCTCGTTCACTAGATTCGATGATACTCTAAGGACGAAACCCAGCAAGGATCCATCTCTACACCATTTCCTCGTCCTCGTTCAAACCAGGGTCCACAAAATGAGGACCATATCCCGCCGCGTTGACCGTCTCTGTTGTGCTTGCTGTTGTTGTAGCATCGGAGTGCCCGTTGTCGTTCGTTAGTGGTAGGTGGTGTGTTGGCTATGGGTTGAGTTTCATGCACTGTGAAGATATACGTGAGCGAGGGAGCCTAAGGACATGGGGTAGGACTCACCGTATTACCTCTCTCTTCCAAATCGACCTCCACATCAGTCGATGACCGTCTCTTCACAGGTTCTATTTTTAAGTCCAAGATAGATCATCTAGCGAGAGCAGAGAGAAAGAGAGCGACGCAGGGCAAGATGTAAGCATATTTGAAGCAGGACTCGAGGTCATAGACGAGCCAGTCCGCTCCTTTGTCGAGATAGAGGCTAGAGGACATGTTGAAAACACGACAAGGTGGTGGACGAGCAAAGCAGAAGACCTCTTCGGTAATCTCGGTCACACTCGCCGATGGCATTCCCTCGGATCACTCGGCAGAGCCGAAGCGCTCACCACTGCTGGAGAACAGTGACACGAAATTGTCGACTATACGCTCACAGAAAGTACCTAGACTCTTGAAACTAATTCCAAGAGGTACGCGAATAGCAGGTCTACACCCCTACGCGGGTCTTGTAGACTATACTATTCGCGTTCGATCAGGATTTAGCTTGCTGCATCGGAAGCTAGATCGACCGGTTACGGGTTATCAGCCGTGCTATCAGTAGCCGGTTACTGGTGCACCTGTCCCATCCGAGCCGTACCATGAAATGTAGACGTCTGGAACATCCACCACACACAGAGTATCGTAAACAAAGGCGGTCAAGACTCGTTTGCTCGAGTAAAAACATAGATAGTATTTATCGGTTATTGTTCTCAGACTCAAGTTTTAGTATGTAGTGTACAACCCTGGTCTCTATATACGGGTATGGAGCAACAGAGAGGACGAGCACTGGAATTTACCCACATCCGTCCAGCTTCGCTCGTCTCGACCTTGAGACGATGAACCAAGAAACCCTCGAGCGATTACTCCTATAACCCTCGCCGAACGGAGTTCTTCCTCCTCTCCTCCGTCTAGTTGCACCACCCAGTATAGACCTTGTACCCGCTCTGATATTCTCCATATCGACAAAGGAGAAAGATGCCGTGAAGAGGGAGACAGAGCAAAACGGTAAAAATGAAAACTTTGTGTCGTTCAACGATAAGAACGTCAAGAAACTGATCACTTCTTGAAGAAGCGGTAGATGCCGTCGCAACAAGATTCAGACCTAGCCACTGAGAACGATGGTTCGAGGTACGGTGACGATACAAGCGAGGAGGAGAAGTAGAGTAAACTAGGTATGACGAGAAGAGCGAGGACGATGAGAAGCAGAGGAAGCTGAGCAGGAGATTCTCCCGTTGCCATAGGAGAGGTAGCTTTCCATGGATTGAAATTGAAGGAATACGTGGGGTTGAAGAGTCGGTGAGGCATGAGATCCCATTTCGAAGCCACGGGAGAGATTTGGGGAGCTCTTGAAACACGAGGAGTAGGGTGCAGACGCCAAAAGAAACAAGATTCGCCAGTCTTGAAGACGAGTAGACGAGTAAGAGACTGATGGATAGAGTCGTCCAGCTGGGCACGGGCGAAACGTCAGAGGCTTGTTCACGAAGGTCAACATGTGGAGGGAGCGAAAGAGTCCTCGCTCGTGACACGTTAAGAGGAAAGGGTTACACGATGAAGGGAAGGTCCGAGAGTCCAGTAGAAGCATCGAGACGTAGAGAGTCGGTTAATACTACAAAGGAGAGAGGGAGGAATATCGCCAGAATTAGAACAAGAAAGGACAGAGTTCGGTGCGACTCACGAACTGTTCGCGCATCCAGAAGGATGGTTTGACGAAGGACCACTAGCTTGTGAATGGGGTCACACAGCTAGTTATTTGCGAAACTTGAACTGATAGACCGAGGCTGAGGCTGGACTAGACAAGGAGGATGCGGAAAGACCGCGTTAAGAAATGGGACCACCTAAGCAGAGACCGTGAGACGGTAAAGACAAAGGCGGAAAACAATTGACGTACTTCGACGGGTAGTAGTCCTAAGGGTAAGGTGTGGATGACGAGGCCGTCCTCTATGTGCTCATGAATAAGGTACACACAAATCAATCATATGAATGGACGACGAACCACGCGCAGCGTTGGCTATAGCATAGAAGCTCATAGGCGAGGCTGTCGTCGGTGCATAACGACATGGACCTCTTGGATGGTGTAGTCGAGCGCGTAAAGATTACTCGTACACGTGGCAGTCGTCGATGAAGAATCTGGATTTTACATGTAGTCTTGTAAGGCGGAGCTGGATGAAACAAAAGGACTGGGAAAGAGACGAGACGCACCGTTACTATGCCAGCCCAGATGTCCAACCGAGTATTGCAAATCTTGAGGCGTGCTCCTACATTCGTCGAGGTTGTCGATGGTTGCCGGTACTAGTTGTAAACGGCCCAAAGCGGTGATATCATGAACCAAGCTCAAAGAGGAATAAGACCCAATCAACGAATACCAGGCAGAGAAGGATGCTTACACTTCCGGTGAGAGAAGTCCTGATATCTTGGGGTGTTACAAGGGCAGAACGTTGTTGGTGTCGTGGTCGAACTACCCTTATTTTCCACCCGAGGCGCCTGGTACGGAAGTAGTGCGATATCCTGCGCTCATCAGCCAAAGGATAGAACAGTCTAACGCTCGAAAAAACTGACCGTCAGACCCAAGCCTACTCACAAGTGGTCGACGAATGGGCGCATATGGAGGTCTGACAATACTGATGACCCGCAAGTGAGAGATCGGAAGGGAGATGGAAGGGCTAGCAGCGAGGTGCATGAGAAAAACCGTTGAAGCTTTGAAGAAGAGCTTCGGACTGCAGCAGTGCGGACATCTCGGTATCGGGCCGGAACTGGATCCGGAGCCGATTGTGGGTTCATCGCCACACGACGAAGCTGCTCCTCCCATCCCTCTCTTGGATCGCCCTCCACGCCAATGAATCATATAACTATGCTCTGCACCCCTTACGTTCATTTGTCTAGCCTAGGACATGCTAGTGTGGCTCTATCTTGAGCCCAAGTCCCTTCAGTTTGCATGTCCACGACCGTTTTTGACCAGGCTGTCGACTTGCCGTTCTCCTCACATACTGTGCGACTTCAAGCTTCAAGTTCTGCGACTGCTGTCTTGCGAGCTATTTCGTTCAGTACGATTACCAGTGCTACTGTAATTACTAAGTCTCACGGCTATGACTACGATTACTACTTCCCCCCTCCTCACACCATCCCAATCCTCAAACCACCCGGAAACGGAACTTGAAACTGAAACCTCCGCCTCCTCGCGTTTACTCCCAGACCCACGCTCGGTGATCCTTCCTTCGGTGAGGATGGTGCAGGTGCTACTGTGAACGATGGTCTCCTCTCAGTGAGACGGTAGTTGCTTTAGCACTGGAGTCAGTTCGCTCAGCACGAGTAGTGCTCTGAAGACGAAGACGAAGACTGCGGTTATCTCCACCCTCTTCTCACTGTTTCTATCCCCATCCCTATCTCCATCTCCATCTCCATCCCCAATCTAACCCAAAGCCAACCAATCCCCTCCACGAACACGAACATAACCGGTGCACAGCTGTCTTACATTGCTGCTACTGTTGTCTCACAGGTCCACTGGGACAGGAGAACGATTTCTTCATCGTCGACACGACACCTCTCCGCGCTCCTCTCACACCACCTGTGTTCTCTCCGGCAAATACACACAAGAGCACGAACAAGAAGTCTGCCGGTCCACCACCGATCCCTCTGCCTGAGAGGAGGATGGCGAGACAATCGTCCACGCCGCGTCTCCTCCCCTCCTCCTCTCTTCCCACCTCGGATCCCTTCCCTCCCGTCAGAAGGGCGTCGCCGGTCATTAGCACCGTACTGCCCAAACCCACCACCTCGTTTGGACTCGGCCTTGGGCTTGAGCTTGGAGGAGAGGAGGCGTTCAAGTGCGATGCGCTCGTTAATCGTATTTTTTTTTTCTGCGAGCGGTGTGTGTTTGAGGGGATGGCGCGTGGGGCGAGGGAAGCTTTGGGTTTGGGTGGACTGGGGAAGAGGATGGGGTGGAGAGGATAGGGGTAGTCTTAGCCGTTGGATTTGTGTTTGGGCTCAGGAAGTCTGGGCTGGGTGCGATGGGGTGGGGGGTGATAGGATGGAATAGGTCCGACTATATGTGTTATGGAAGAGGTGGGAGAAAGGGGGAGGATAGGAACGTAGTCGTCGTCTTCGTGGTGAGAGACTACTGGCATTGGCAGTCGTGTCGATCAGTAGAATTATGAGGAAAACCACCCTCGAGATGTTGCTATGAACGAGCGAAGTCAGTTGGGAGTCACAGACGATACGGATACAGGGAGAGACGAAAACGGAGGTCGGATACTTCCTTGACCCATATCGTCGCCACCCATAATCTCAGCCTCAGTCTCAGTACCAATCCCACCCACGTCCTCATTCTCCCTCTCTATCAATCTCACTCCCAATCACTCATCCCCAGCACACATCCCATCCCCACCTCGCTCCACATCTTCCAATCCCACAGCCCCATTGTCACAGGAGCAGAAGCTTCCTTACCCCCCTCCTCTTCCATCCTTCCCGCGCCGGCTGAGCCAGTGGAGGTGGAGGTGGCGAAGGATGTGGTAGAGGTGGGGGAGGTAGAGGTGGTGGAGCTGGGGAGGGCTGTTGATCCGGATGAGCCGGTTATTCCAGATATGGTGAGGCGTGAGCTGGACGCTCGTTTGCAACTTAGAGGGATGGTCTAGAGAAATATATGACTATGGTTGGAGCGACTATGGCAGAGGTGGATATGGTTTGCAGTCGAGCAGTTTGGGAATGAGAACGCGCCTACTCCTCTTGCACCAGCTCCGTGCATTCATTCAAACGCTACCACGAGCTCGAAGGCAAGCACGAGTACACTACCATCGCTAGCTATAGGAAGCATCGCTCCCTCGGTAAAGGCAAGACGATCGTCTCTATCACGCCTCGTCCCAAACTGACTCATGTGCATACAATAGGTGATAGTTGTGAGGGAAACGGTGGAGGAGGTCGGGTCAACGATGACTTGACAAGGTCTGTGCTCAGTGGGATGACGATCGGGGTAGCTCTGTCAGTGCTGGTACTGTTGATACTACAACCGGTGATCTCACGACATTTACGACGACCTCTCTCGTACCCCTCTCCTCATCCAACCCTCGGTTCTCTCTCCCTCACTCAATTCACCCAGAGACAAAACCAACACCCCCCTTCCGCCTCCTCGTGTTCGCCTCTGGACCCACACAATGGTGACCTTTCTGCCGGAGGGGACACTGGCATTACAGGCGGTGCTCGCAACTTTGATTTGGCGAGGTCGGCTTTCAGTGGGACGACGATTGGGGTTGGTCCTGCTAGTATCGGGACTTATTCAACTATCAGCAGTCTCACGACGATGACGACGATGACGACGACGACAATCATTACAACATTACCCTCCTCCTTCACCTCCACCTCTCTCCCTCCTCTTTCCCGCACAAACCAACTTCCATCCCAGCCCATTGAACGCCCATGATTCCTCCCAAGGAGTGACGAGCGGTATATTGTGCTTGTGCAGACAACGAGGATGGAAGGTGAGGGGGGGTTGTCGGTGTTGGATACGCTGGGTAGTTCGTATGTTGATGATTTTGCTACGGGGAGTAAGATGGGGCAAGGCAAATCCGGGGGGTAAATCCGGTGGTGGAGGATCTGGAGGTGGATCAAGTATCCAACCGCGCGAAGGCGACCACGTCGGCTCCTCCGGAGTCCGCGCCTCGTCTCTCAGACGAACGTCGGATTCCAGATTCTCGCCAAGCTACTAGTAGGGGGTGAGCAAGGGATGTGGATCGGTGTGACGGAAGGAAGGGAGTGGGTTGGAGCAACCTTTGACGGCTGTTATCAAGTCGAGTAAGGCGGGGCGTGGGGCAGGTGCGGGAGGTGGGGGGGGGGGACTGAGGGTTCTGTAGATTCTTGATTCTTTTTAGTTGGTAGGACTGTTCCGATTGTATGACCTCAGGCTGATCGTGCAAGCGTGTATTATATCGGGTTTTGAGTCGGACGACTCTAACTGGGAGTTTACGAGTCAAAATGAAAGCAAAATCAGCTTCGTTCGATGGTTTTATACAACTCGTACAACATAAAAGCTTGACCTAAAGAGGGGTAGAACTACCTGCACCGGAATTCCTCGGGAAGCAATCCAACCATTCCCGACCCGTGACTAAGTTGCTCAGGTCTGGTTTCATCATCACTGGATATCCGAAAATCCTGATGGTCGAAGGTCGCCAGACGGCCTCACCATAGGGTGATGGCGCATAGAACAAATGATTTCCGTTGGGTTGGAAAGTCCAGCCATTATTTGCCAAGGTTTTATCGGTGATGAGATTAGAAGGGACTATAACGGGATTTAGTACATGAGGGAAAGTAGTAAAGATGCTCTAGCTCACCATGGGTGTCGGTAACAACGAACGTTTGGTTTTGCAAAACTGCTTTTGCATCCCATAACCGAATGGTGCCATCCCAACTCCCCGATGCCAAATATCTACCGTCGGAAGAAAACAAGACAGAGGTAACAACAGAGGAATGGCCACCGAGTGGCCCAGCTACGCATGCACCGGTCTGTGCATCCCAGATGCGAATGGTGCAATCGCCGGAGCCAGAAACAATGTATCGCCCGTCTGCAGAAAAGGAAATACAGGCGACTGAGTGGGTGTGACCGGTGAGAGGACCGACGATGCAGGAGCCGTTCCGCAAATCCCATATCCGCAAGGTATTGTCATTAGAGCCGGATGCGAAGTGTGAACCATCTGGGGAGAATGAAACAGACCGGACCGGATAGTCGTGGCCTTCGAGTGGGTCTAGAACGCATTCTCCGGACTGTGCACCCCAAATTCTAATGGTTTTATCCGAGGAGCTTGATGCGATGTGAAGTCCGTTGGGAGAGAAGGATACCGACAAAACACGGTCGGTGTGGCCCTTGAGTGGACCAAGAACACACTCACCGGTACTTACATCCCAAATGCGAATGGTCATATCGGAGGACCCAGATACAATCCACTTTCCGTTTGGCGAGAACGATATTGAGCCGACCGACGCTGAATGGCCCCTCAGTGGACCAAGAACGCATTTACCGGTGTTTGAATCCCAAAGGCGGATCGTTGTATCTAGAGAGGCGGATGCAATGAGGTCGCCAGCAGGAGAAAAACAGACCGAGATGATCTCTCCCTCATGTCCATCCAGTAGGCGAAGAACGCATTCACCCGTTTCTACATGCCATACTCGGACAGTGGCGTCACTGCAGCCAGCAGCAATGCGGTGACCGGAGGGTGAGAAGGAGATGGAGTTTACCCGACGCCTCGGTCTCGTGTCCCACGAATCCCAGGTTGGTGGTATTTCAGAGGGCGATGGGATCACCATGGTAGCGATTCTGGACCGATAATGGCGTACCACGATGGAGACTCCTGGTGCGAAGGTGAGAAGAGAGATGTAAAGGTGCGGGATACTGAGCTCAATGCCCTCGGCGAAAGTCTCTATCAAATTTGCTGCGTCCTCTGCAAATTCACGCAGCCAAATGGTTTTTTCGTTTTCCTGTTTAATTCGTATGAGGATTCGACCACTATGCCCGCAAGTGAAGAGAATGCTTACCTTTAGTCTTTGGAGAACTATTAACATTGTGTCCCTACCTGTTTTGAGAACATGATTGGGAAGGATGTTCCACCTGTTCTCGAAATTTGGATCATGCTCAATAGCGGTGATACTAAGCAACTCCAGCCAAAACAGAAATAGTTCTCCGAAAAGCTTCCGGAGTGTTGGCAGTGGTATATCCACGCTGGGATCACATTGCTCCAGGTGGAATCCCCAAAACTGCGATGCGTACGCCAATCCACCAGGCAGGGTGGCTTTCCTCTCTGCCAAGTCCGCAACCTGTGTGTTAAGGAGGAAGGAGGACTCGAGGTCCAGTATGTTGAATCGAAGATGGGTGGTCATCACCTTTAAAGAATGAGTGAAAGCGCTGTAATGATGATCTGAGACGACGACTTGGAACTTTCCGGCACGAGGACTGATGATGAAGTCGATGAATGTCTTATGGGGTTGGGGTTTGGTGGATGGGAGGATAGGATCGGTTCCAGAGATGAACAGACTCCGCACTAGCTCAATGAAGCGGTAAAGATCGAAAGTATCTGGATCAATGTCAAGGAGGGCGGCGGTGTGGGATAGCTCTAGGGGTTGTTTGGCTATGGCGATGAAACCGATAACCTGGATGATATGTTGAAGTCGATTAGGTTCGTGTCCCAACTTCTCTCCGAGCGCTTCGTCCAGGATGTACGTATACAGCGCATCCAGGTCACCAACCCGGAAGCTGGTCACATCTGATACCACTGAATCCCGCCTTGGGAGTCCAGATTTGCGAAGGACAGATAAGACATGGCTGACCGCTGTCGTTGCCCACACGTACAGGCCGTCCGCCTTGTCGGCCAGGACACCTATCTGATCTTCAGTTGGCCACGCCTCCCATTCAGGTCTCCGTCCGAACATGGATCGGATTCCGTCTCGAAGTGAGTTGGCGATGTACTCCCCAACCTCCCCGAAAGACTCCTCGGTGGGAATATCAAGCTTGACTTCAGTCACAAGCTGATCCCCGAGGTTAAGGAGAATATCCTGCTCGTTGCGTGTGGTAAGTAGGAGGTGCATGTTGGCAGGGAGGTCGGGAAGGAGTCGAGAGAGGGTGCTGGCGAAGGACGCAGGATCGGAAAGTTCATCAATTGCGTCTATCACGACGAGCACGGGCTTCCCGTATGCGACGATGGGTTCCAAGAGCAACTGACGCTGCTTGGTTTCGTGGCCGATGCCAGCAGCGAACATAGGAGTGAGCAAATGGTCGATGAGTTTAGCTATTTCAGGGGAGTTCATGGCCAGCTCGTGGACGATAGTTGGTATGACCTTTTTGTGGTCCGTGGTAGAGGCAGAGGTTCGTCGAATGCAATAGTGACCGGCAAGGAGATCGGGGAATTCGTCGTTTATTAGATCATGAAGCTGAGATATGATGGTCCTCGCGATGGTGGATTTGCCACTACCCGGTCTACCGATGACGCAGACGGCCCGCTGGGATACTGGGAAGACGGTGCTGAAGTAGCTGATTTGATCCAACTCTTGTACGTCTCCCTTCACCCACGCCCTGAGTAGGTAGAGGATGTCGCGTCGGGTATCAGGATGGCAGGTTTGATGGAACATGTCCAACCGGGCACCTTGTACAATATACGATGCAAGAAAACGCTCCTACGGCATGTTTAGCAGGGCAAGTACTCGATAGCAACGAAACACCTACGATACGTCTCAGAATGTCTTCGTGCTTATCTTCCTGTGGACCTCCTCCTGAATTCAACTCTGGATCAGTCGGCGTATACGTGGATAGAAACTACTGAGTGACTGTCTCACCAGGGTAGTTGAGGTTGGTGATATAATTGACGTTCAGATTATTGCTCCCGACCGTCACATCTCCCCCTCTTGAGTCTATCTCTATATCAGTGACCCGAGGATATGCATAGACACGAAGAGAGATCACCCAACCTATCTTGTTATCGCTGAACCTCACATTCTGGACAGCGTTGGATGTCGAGGGTCCGCCCTCTTCTGGTTCTCGTCCCGCCCTTGTTCTCTCAGAATAGACAGCGGAACCTATGGCAGGGGTTTGACTGGGACTGACGTCGGAAACGATGGTGGGAGTGAGAAGCCCGCGAGGCACCTCATTAGGGCCGCTCGTAGTTAAGGCTGGAGACGGTAGTCCAAGTTCCTGTGATACGTCACCTAGTACGAAACAACTGTCAGTTCATGCAAAGCAGGAGAAGGCTTGAATGCCTAATGCCGGTGTACCATTGGAACCCTCGTTGACAACGATGACCGTGTTGTCACTGGCCTTAACATCACCTTCCTCAGCTACGCATACATTAAGATCAATAACACTAGCTCCGGTGGAGAGCCGTTCTTGGTATGGCCCTGGGACAGCACGATCTGTGGTAAGTGAGCCGGTGATAGGTGTAAGTTTCGACTCCAGGATGGGGGTTTGAGAGGTGATGTGACTAGAACAGGACTGAGAACCGCCAACAGCTTCCACCGTGGGCGTACAGATAACGTTGGGAGGCGAATCGATGGTAGAGCCTGTAGCTGGTCGATTGACGTGTTCAGCCTCAAGTGTGAGATCTGGGTTGTTCCCTGGGGATTTCTTCTTCGATTTTCTGGGGACTCTTCGCTTGAAGAGCCCGCAGGCCATGGTCGTGGGAGGACAGAGGAGAGCCCAACACGCACACATGTTCAAGGGCGCTCAACAGTCATGAGTTGTGGAAGACTTCGAAGCGTGATGAACTCTATCTCGTTCGAATTCTAGGAGGCGCCGTATCGTCCTATCAGCCCAGCATCGAAACACAAAGAGAATTCAGAATAGAGAGGATGTTGTGTATAAGAAGCGAGAGCCTTGATTCTGCCAGTGTTTACCGTGAGCCTACTTTGTAGATTCTGCTTGCCAGCCTGAGTGACACAGTACATGAGCACCTGCGAGAACCTCGTCGTAGTCGAGGATGAAGCCTGGTCGGACTTATCGGACCGATACTTCTCCTACCAGTACCGCGGTGGGTCGACAACGTCCGAGTCAGAGCAGCAATCCCATACATACCTACCAGTATATATTATCTGAACCATTATGAAGGCTCTAAGATATCAAATGGCTCTCAGCTACACGGTGTTAAGAAGCAGTGTGTCTGGATACTGCAACCACACTGACCGTACAATCTATTACATCTAATTCTATGACGATGCACGTGAACCCAGTCTATGAGACGAACCATCTGAATAAACAAGAAAAAACAAACAAACTGATGCGAGATCGAACTAGTATACATGAAAAAAAACAAAGGTAGTGGCAGGCTACCCGTATCTAACCGTGCGCAGAATCGAACGCCCCATCATGACGCTGGGCTGAAGGAACGGGATCGGTAACAAGCCTTATACCCTGATAGAACTTGTGAGGCACCAGCTTCGGGGTATGGCTAGAAGTTTGAGTTGGGTTGGTCTTGGATTTGAGAGGAGGCGACGGCGGTGGTGTGTATGAGAACATGATGAAGTCCTACGCAGACGACTACGTTAATTTGAGGGATAGCGATTCGTTGGTTGGGACGTGAAGACATACCTTAGCAGACAAATACTCCCCCTTAAACCCACCATACCCTACATCCCTCTCACCGAGACCCTTAGCAGTCAAACCCGAGGCATTACACCTCAACCCACCTTCCCAATCCAACCACCCACCCAACTCCTCTTCCTCCTCGCCAAGACCCTCCACCCACCGCGCCCCACAAGCAGTAGTAGAAGAGCAATCAAAATCAAAAAAAGCAGGCGGAAGCCGCCTCATCCTGCTACTCCCTATGATCACGTTCTTCACGCCCCTGTAGGCACCGGAGGAAGAGGAGGAAGGGACTTGGATGACGAATTGGCGGATGATGGAGATGGAGATGGGGCTTGAGGTGTCGTGTGAGAATTCTGGATCTGAGTCGGTGTTTGAGTTTGAGTCTGAATCTGGATCTGTGGGGGCTGGAGAGGTGGGTGGTGGTGGTGGTATTCGTGCGAGGAGCTTGAGTAGCTTGATGGGTCCGGAGATGTGGAGGTGGAAAGGTATGATGTCGGTGAAGGAGAAGACCAAGGTCGATGGGACGAATAACTATAAATCGGCAACCTCGTAAACAGCAGATCCATATACGAGCAATAAACCGAGAGGAACGATACGTACATCAACATCCAATCCACTGCTCGGCCCATTGATAAATGGTATCACGGACGACACCTGCCTCCATCCCTCTGGTTGTACCTTCACAGAGTTCACGAGCGGGAAAGGTTCCTGGATCGTCTCGTACCGCGGTTGGGCGCGGGGGATATGAGCGACGGTCAAATGGGACCTACAAAATAAAGTCAACTCATAAGCACACAATCTCAACGCAACGAGATCAAAAGTGAGAGAGAGAAAAGAGAGAAAACATACACTTTCTTCCGCCCAACCTGCACCTCCCTCCCAGCGAACAACGGAACCTTCAAACCATACCCATACCAAACCGTCACCACGACTCTATACTCCACTTTCGCAGCGTAGACTGTACATGTGTCTGAGCGGAGGTGGATGTTGAGAGACGGCGGGAGGTCGTAGGACTGCGTCGATGGTTCTGAGTTCGGTGGGTCTGAGGTTGATTCGCACGGTGTAGACCATGGATGTCGAGGGCCAAAATACGTTGATGGGAAGGGTATGGAAAAGGGCAGTATAGGTGGACATGGCGATGGGGATGTCGGTGGATGTGGAGATGAAGGTCGGTTGTAGAGCTCTCGTGAGATAGAGACGAGATCAACTGTTTTGTGGCCTGTGTCGAGTATCAGACTCATTGTTCCTTCAATCTATATAACACGAAGAGAGTTCGAGTTCGTCAGTACATCCGAACACCAGATGGAATACGAACGAACAACGAACCTTCACATCTACCCTCCCCACCTTTTCATCATCGTCGAGCAACACACTTCCCTTCACTTCCCTCGTAGCACCTATCCTCGGTACCCGTACCGCACTGCTACCCCCTTCTCCGTGTTCTTCGAGCTGGTTCTCGAGAACCAGGGTAACGCGTTTGTTTAGTTTATGTACTGAGGTACCAGTGGGCAGGTCTGCGGATATGGAGGAGCGGGAGGTGGTTCGACGGGTGGTAGAGCAGAGGGTTTGTTCGGTTGGGTGAGGTGCGGGTGTGTATACTGGTGGGAAAGGGGTGCGATGGTGGTGATGAGAGGAGGAGCATGAGGGCGCTGAAGTTGAAGAGAGATAACTTGGCGGTGCACTCATCATTCCTCTTGTCTAGTATCCTAGATATTGGATGAGGAAGCGCCGTAGAATGAACGAGACAAGTTATCGAAACCTTACCTTCGAGAACATCGAGTCCTTATAACAACCAATCACTTCGGAACATCGCGCCAATCCCATTCAGATTCCCCACACAAGATCACCTTTTTTTTTTACGCACGAAACAAAGGGAGCTTTTGGAGTTGTTTGGACGATCGTACCAGCCTTCGCTAAGGCGTAGTGCCGCAAAAACACCACTTGTATTGCACGTTTTTCCCAAACGAGGATGATCTTGTGAGTCAGACCTAGTCATAGTTTTTTCATAGAACGGTTAAACGCCCTGTTGAGTTGTCAGATCGAAGACGCAGCTTTGGCCAGGCCCTTGAACTTCGGACGCAGTAGACAGTTCGAGTCAAAGACGTCAACGCGTCAAATCTGGCACATAGTATCATGCTGCGTTTGCCCAAGTAAAGCTTAGGAGAGACGCTTTGAGCTAGCCAGAGCCTAAAAATGCCTGAGAACTTCTGTCAAAACTTTGTGAGCTCAGCAAAAGTTATGTGGTAATCCGTATAACGCACTGATTCGCTGGTGGAAGAAAACAAGATTTGGTGATGACGAAGATGATTGATCGGAGAGGTACTCCGCTGACTCGAGCGGTGCTTTGAGCTAACTGATCGGCGTGGACGGAAGATATTGGGCGTTCGTTGGCTTTGCTCATGCTGCGTAGTGACTGAGCTGGATCATCGCAGCATGAGAGGGATGAAGGCATAATACATATGTAAAGCAGAATCAGAGATCTTATGAAGACAGAACGAGCTGGAGAAAACTGTGCCCGTGGTGGTGCACAAGAGCGCGGAACCGTAGCCGCTGCTTCCGACGCGATCAGGTTAGATCCAAGGGGAGCCGTTGGGACCCACGGTCCTCGGTTCATGGGTCTTCTGGGGTCATTGCACTCGTACAGGTAGCCTCGCCATACCTCGAGCCCAAGTCAGTAGCATGTTTACCTGGTGTTTCGGTGTATACAGGTTAGAGACCTGAAGTAACACAGGACCAGAACAGTTCTGAGGTGCGGCGTCACGAGATAGATTCCACTCACAACTGATCCTCACTCAGCCAGCCTTAGAACTTATTTTATCCAGCTGATTACTACGTTCAACTTGGCCTCTCACGGGCACTGCTCTGATTCTTTCGTTCTTCTGCGTATAATTACAGAGGGAGATTAGGCCAACGGGCAAGTCTCAGAAGAACCAGTCGTGCTGTGTTTCAATCTTTCTTCTTCTCTCTTCTTCGGTAACGTCCTCCTTCATTCCATTCTCCGTCGTCCCATACTCATATCTCAATAGCTGAAATATTGTGACTTATACAATCTGAAAGTATCTGCTCACATTGCTCTTTCCCAAAAATCGATTTCATTCATCCCATACGGCTCTTCGCTCGCAAGTTTCACCTGAGAAAGCACATCAACTCTCAGCCGCCCGGCCTGTACATACCTCGTCCAACCACCACATGCCACATTACTTCCCTTCCGCCCTCGAACTGCGGGACTCTAAAGGAGCTTCAAAGGTCAAGCGAGCCGAAGTCGATGCGTACATCACCCAAGTGGAAGCTTACCTCATCGACCTGAGGACCGTCCGAAACGAGCAGGCAGATATCTCTGTCTTGCCCGACGAACTCCTCTCTCTCATCATGCGTATGGCGACCAGTCCCTCCGACGTCCCTGCCATCAGCTGTGTGGGTAATCAACCCAGCGACAAAGCTTTCCTTCCCGTTTCCTGGAGCAAGCACGTCGACATCACCGCGGTTTGTCGCGCTTGGCGGCGCCTTGCTCTTGACTGCCCACGATTTTGGTCGTGTATACCCTTCTCCACCTCAGTTCACTATACAGAGATGTATCAGAGGAGCAAGAACTCGCCGCTCTTCTTCTGGTTGCATGATTCGCACCTACTTAGCCTTGAAAGCAGGAATCTCTTCGTGGATTGTGTAATGAAGCTTTCGCAGGACAGTGCACTCTCTAGTAGAGTCGAAGGTTTACATCTTTCTCTGGGATCCCTGAATTCAATATTCCGCTGCTTACAATTTTTCGGCAATCCGACTCAACTGCGTTCTTTGGACCTACAGTGTTGCTGGAGCTATATCGAGGACGGGTCTCCCTCCGTCCCGCTCCAAATGTTGCTCTCCTCTAGACCACCACTACAGCACTTCCAGCTTCGGGGAATCCTCCCAGAGTGGGGTGCAATCCCAAGAGACTGCTTGCCCCGTCATCTTGTATCTCTTTCCCTCGTTCGCACCCGCACAACTCCAGCGGACCTTTTCGAATTACTCAGGCTCTCCTCTCACACCCTCCGCTCATTTGCGTATGAACTGGACAGATCGACTCCTTATCAGCTAGGTGAAGCTGAAATGGTTGAGATCACTCATCTAGGTGCCCTTGAGTATCTCATGATCACCGGGGACATCTTATTCCTCTCTGATTTATACGCCCGGGTTTCTCATCCAACAACAACGAACATAGAGATACGTTTTCGAAACATAAGAGGTCCCATCGCACCGCCCACCAAATCTGATCGTAATCTCTTTCCCTATCTTATGGCGTCCTGGGGTCTACCCCCTCGTCTCCGGCTCAGAGCACGACCAAGGCACGACAGAACACGTCTCTAACGATCCAAGGGGAAAATGGACTCACTGGCGACCCCTTCATGCCAAACATAAATCTGGATCCCGATCCTCTCTGCGGCTTTGGTTCGTTTTACCTATCCTTGCACTACACCCAAGTGCCGCTTCTCTTCGGCTCATTCTCGCTGCTTGGGCTGAAGAAGCTTACGGTGGATATAGATCAGGTGCCTTGCTTCTACGAAGACTCATGGAAAGCCCTGTTCGACAGACATCCGTCTATCGAGACGATAGAAATCATAGGAGACTCGCAGGGGATCCACTTGCACCATATCGTCCGCGCTCTCGGTCCTACACAGAGACACCTCCCTCTACCTTTTGACGTTGATGCTGATCTCCGTTTTGGGTCTGCGTCTGGCTCCGGCTTACTACCGAACGCAGAGGGAACAGATTTTAACGACGATACCGATGAACAGACAGAACAGCTCCCTCTCCCGTTCCTCCGCTCTCTGACCCTATCGAGTGCCACTGTAGCTTGAAGCTCCTTCGGTATGATTACACACGATCTCTGCAACGTGCTCGTGGATCTGGTTATGGACTGGTGGAACTACGATGTACCGCTCGTGGAGCTCAATGTTAATTACTCATCGTATTTGGTCCTGCAATCTCTGGAGAAGCTGAGGGATGTTGTGGGGGTGGCACGTGTGAGGTGGCGCGAAAGCCGTCATGGTGTGTGTACCAGCTTTGACGCGCAGGATCCAGATATGGATGAGCTCTGACCGGGAAGCAGTCGAATAGTCGGTGGTTATCAGAATAACCCACCCATTTATATTAGATGTATACTCACGGGCTTGGATCGAGAGAGATGGTCGCCACTAGTGGAGAGGAAGTTGATCGGCTATGTGGTGAGTCTGTGCTCCCAAGGACTTTCCTGAGTTTTCGTTCATCTCATTTTCTTGTCCACGAACGCTTTCTCTTTAGTAGCATTCCCTCTACTCCGATACACTCCTTTGGGTTTTCCTAATATCTGTAGTACATAGCACATCGTACCGCATAAGTTATACTCTATCGCGCACTCATTGAGCTTATGAGTTACTTCCTACGCACGCAGAACGCAAGCCCAGCAGATTTTAGCGTAATCCGGATCGTTTCCTCAACGGACTCAATCACCCTTTTCTCTCGGTTCATCTCACAATTCTCATCGATTTTGTGCTCTTACTCTCAAATGGTCATCTACATTCCTACTGATCCGAATACTTCGCCACGAAATCGGGATACCTCTCTCCAACGACCTTCAACTCCTCGTCTCCAAGCACCCTACACACCTCTCTCTCGTCCTCATCACTCCACACCACCTCGCTCGCTCTTGCGTTCTCGATCACACGCTCAGGCACTGTCGATCCCGGGATCGACACGATATTCAGAGATGGGAAGTTTGAAAAACGGGGTCGGGACCGGACCCAGGCGAGCGCGAGCTGTGCAGGTGTGACACCTTTGGAGGATGATATGTGTTGGAGAGCGGTGATGAGCTTGAGGTTTTGAGGAAAGGTGTCGGGCTGTGTGACTTGGTGTTATGGTGGGAATGAGGGGATAGGGGGTGGATGGGAACGTACTTGGAAGCGAGGTAGCATGTTTCTAGGATCTCCCTTGGGCAGATCCTCCAATGACTTGATCGCACCCGTCAACACTCCCCGTCCTACACAACAAAAGGAACAATCATCGGTCCAATTCCCAGCTAACTCCACGATATAGCTTACCAACAGGCGAATAAGCAACCACCGGGATCCCCAACTCCTCACATACGCTCATAACACCGTTCGTCAACGGCTCCCGTGCCCAGAGGCTCACCTCGACCTCTACACCCCCAACCGGCCAGATCGCATGTGCTTTGCGGATGGTCGACGCATTGACCTCGGAGAGCATGTATCCGCTGATCTTGCGTTCGTTGATCAGCTCTTTGAACGTGTCGATTGTGGATTCAAGGGAAGTGTTAGGGTCGAGACGGCCGGGGAGGAAGTAGTCTATGGGTGGTGGGGCGCTGGATGTAGATGTGACGGTGGACGGATCGTATCCCAGGAGTGAGATAGAGTTTTCGACGCTGCGACGGATGGACTCAGGAGAGCAGTCCGGCACGATATTCAACGTCGCACATCCTAGGTGCGCCACCTAATCAGCAAGCTAGCTTGAAATCGCGACTGAAATGTATACCTTTGATACTCAACACGACCTTCTCCCTATCGTCTGGATACGCCTCGAAATACCTCTTGAGCAGCGTTAAAGAGTTCTGGTCAGGTGTGCCATAGAACTCGCCCCCGTTCCAGAAGTTGCAGCCATGCGTGAGGGCGGCTTTCATCGCTGCAAAGGCTTGGGGGTCTGGGATCGGAGTTCCACGCCAGGTTAAGCCTAATGAGGAAGGCGAAGAATGAGCAGGGTAATGGAGGCTGATAGGAACTAGAACAGAGATGGGGGAGGAAGAGTGGACATACCCATAAGGCCGTACCCTATGTCGCCCACCGTTCTGTTGTTTGAGAAAGTGAAGGGCATGACAGTGGATCGTATGCTCGAGCTCAGAGGTAATGTGGGGCAACCTCCCAGAACTCAGCTCTTAATATACTTATATCCAGTCTAAAACTGTTGATAGAAGCACGGGAGCGAATTTGGGCATCGGATCTGGTAAAGTCAGAGATGTGTATACATACCCACCGAGGGTGCCGTGAACGCGTCACCTCCATCTGCAGAGTACATATGCCAGGGTACATACGTGTAATCTCGGCCGTGCTTCTTGACTGATCGTTCTGACTTTGATGAGTTACGTTTACGTGCCTACGTATGTGATAAGGAGGAGTACTCACTGGCACTGTAACGCAGTGTGCTTAGGTGAGCCTCTGCCAAATTCATCGATTAAGTGGTATCAGTTGAGTTATGATTCTGTTGCATTCAGGCTTTTGTATCGTGGACGATGGGTTATGTGATTGAGGGAGAATAGAACAGGATGTGTTAGATTCAGACGAGTTGAGGTTGTTTGCTCTTGTAAAACCCCATGCGACTTCGTCCTCAATCATCATACTTGCTCACCCTAAAATTTATGAAGCGACGAAAAGCCTGCTAGTCATGGGATATGGTGCGTAAAGGGAATCCAGAGTGAGGCGAGCCTACTACCATACATGTTTTCGTACAGTAGAGAGAATTCTCGTTATATCGCCCGACAGTCGTCTTTGGCTGAAGAAGAAGCAGATCGTTCAAGACCATCCCAGAGGTCCAGTACAGCAAATAAGGCCCTTATAGCGGTTTTCTGTAGGCAAAGCAACAGGGGAACGTCGAAGAGCTAGGCGGAGGCGATGCGGCTTACTTCATCCATCATAATTGATCGGCTCGACTCCTGGCTCGACCAGCCGAGTACCAGTCAAGCCAGTCAAGAGCCAACGCAGATTTCCTAGTGGTCTATCCCTCTCGAAAACTATTTTCCTGCTCTGCTTCCTTCACAGATCTCGTTAGGCGACAGACTTGACTAAAAACTCATTCACGTTCACCATCGAGTCGCTGTTTGTCAACGACTGGGTTCAAGCCCAGCGACAGTAAAACTCATCGCACCGTCCTCGGTCCAACCAAGGTTTAAGCCCAAGTTACTAGGTAGCCTTTTCGCTGTGGTTGTCTTGTTTGACCCCTGCTTCGCTATATTGGGACTTTTTAAACATTCTGGAGGGAGACCCTGGGTTTCTGGGAGGATAGCGCTGTACAATCGAAGTGTGCTACTATTCGTTTTACCTGGTGACGTCCAACTTCATTCTATCCTTTTTTCTCTGGTGCTCATACTTTACTAGCTTCACTACCCAGTATATCATAGCTTAGGAGGCTTACAACGATTGCAGAATCTATACCTCACTCATCTTCGTTGATCCACTCTCACCGTTCTCGGCTCAAAAGTCGTAACCACATCGCATACCCGCCCACTCCGTTTCTCTGCCTTGTCCCACCACTACCATGCCGCATTATTTCCCTACCATAACAGAAATCCGAAATTCAAGAATGTCCTCTCAGCTCAGACGGACGGCAGTTGATAATTATATTCTCCAAGTAAAAGCTTATCTCCTCGAATTGAAAACCATTCAAAACGAGCAAGCAGCAATCAATACGCTCCCTGACGACGTCATGTCGCTCATTCTATGCATGGTCTCTCGCCCATCAATCCCCTTGATCAGTGGCAAGGGCCGTGGAGTAGAGGCGAAAGCCGCCTACGAACCTCTCTCATGGAAATCCCATGTCGATATCACCGCGGTATGCCGTCGCTGGCGGACCATCGCTCTCAATTGCCCGCGATTCTGGTCTTGCATACCGTTCTCTTCCTCTATCCGATATCCGGAGATGTGCGAGAGGAGTAAGAAGTCGGCTCTCTACGTCTGGGCTCAGCACCATCATCTAAACACGTTCAAGCTTCAGAATCTCTTCGTGGAGCATATGGCAAGGATTGCAGAGACAGAGATACAGAGGCTTGAGGCTCTACACCTTTGCATACCACGACTCCATCCGGTTGTGTCTTCTTTGCGATTTTTCAGAAATCCAACTCGACTACGATCCTTGGACCTAAACTGCAATAACATGTCCGATGAACAGCATGACGTGCTAGCCATTCCTTTGCAGTCACTCCTGTCCTCTAAACCGCCTCTGCAACATCTGCAGCTCCGGAGCGTCTCGCTCACTTGGTCTGCCATCCCAAGGAGCTGCTGGCCCCGTAACCTCTTAACGCTCTCCCTCACAGGCACCGGAACGTCACCCCTGGATCTTTACAGATTGCTCTGTCTCTCTTCAGATACGTTGCGCTCCCTTGCGTTTAATTTTGACGATAAGTACTCGTCTGAACCACCCGCTTTGGATAATATTCAATCATTCGAGAAGGTCCGGCTTCGAGCCCTCCAGGAATATATCATCAGCGGGGATGTCCCGTTCTTTCAAGGGTTCTATACGTGGGCTTCACATCCAACGACAACCGATATTCATGCATCTCTCGAAGTCATGCGAAGCTTCTATGATGAAAACGCAGAGTCCTCATACAACAAGAAGATATCAGAAGTTATGGCTTCTTGGGGTCTATCCTCATCGAACACGACTAAAGCTCGGCAGAATACGTCGATCGCAGTGCTTTCCGGACTTTCGCTGGGAAACACGTTTACCGTGGCGCTGGCTGCTGATCCTCTCAGCAATTTCGGAGAGTTCCGTCTGGACTTCGATATATGCCAAACGACTCTCGTCCTTGGTTCTCTTTCTCCACCTAGATTGAAACACCTCCAGGCGATCAACACCCCGGATACGACATGTTCCCTCGTACAAGACGAGTCCTGGAGAGCCATGTTCCTCGCGAATCCATACATCACCAAACTCTTCATCGTCGGTAGCCCCATTCAGTGTATCACCAAGGCCCTTGGGTCCACCTATGGACTGGATTCTTGGAGGCAAGGAGGAGAGCTCGACTTTGGTCAAGCGCCCGAGGAATTGCCTCTGCCGCTCCTTCACTCCGTAGCAATCCAGAAGGCCACCTTCACAAAACCCGATTGGACAAGGCACAGACCGTATTCATGTGGACAGCTATTTGCACTTGCGGATCTGCTCATGGATCGGTGGGATTACGGTGTTCCGCTTCGACAGCTGAAGCTCAGTCATTCATCTGGATTCTGTGAGAAATATCTTGGGGTTTTGAGCGAGGTCGCAGGAGAGGGGTGTATTCGTTGGGATGGTCGTTCAGTGAGGATATCGAAAGAGGATGTAACCGACTTTGCCCCGGTGCTCTCAGACTCGGATTCAGATGTGGAATTGGAGGTGTGACATTTAGTTTTTTTCTCGGTATCTCTATGATGCATGTATCACACACAATTTCAGAGCACTGGCTATCTTCCTACCAAATCTACCATATGTACCTCATATTCAAGTTTGGGCTTCGACTCTTTGGGCATCCCCTCCAATTACACAGCTGACAAGCTTGTTCACGTCGTCTGCCGACGGGTATACAACTTTACAGACGTAGGGTTCAATCTTGTTTTCGGTACTGTAGCCCAGGCTAGTATTATTTTGGCATCAAGTAGCTTCGAAGTTTGAGGCCAAATCAGACAGTATTAGACCTTATTCCAGCAGATATCTAGCCAGACTCTCAAGGTTCTGGGTCCCGGTTCTAGCGGTTTCTCGCTGTCAAGGCTGAACAAAGAGACCAGAATGCCGTGAGGGCACAACGGATGCCGCTTACGTCATCCATCACCTTTGCAGCTCCTATCGCAGGCTGCACTCAAACCATCACCTCCACCATCGTTGGGTTGTCGACAACAGTTGGTATGTTATGGTGCCTCGGGTCACCTAATTGTCTCGCGTTCTCATGAAATCTCATTCAGCGTGCAGTTGAAAGAAATATAAACTACCTAATCTAACCACACATTCACGACTTCCGACTTCTATTATGCCACATCTCTTTCCCACCATCTCTGAAATACGAGATGCAAAAACGTCTTCCAAACTCAGGCGAACCGCGGTCGATGGATATATCGCTCAAGCGGAGGAATATCTTCTTGGACTGAAAACCATCCGAAACGAACAGGCAGCGATATCAACGCTTCCTGAGGAACTCCTCTCCCCCATCCTATGCATGGCGTCCCGCCGCTCTATCCCTTCCGTCAGCTGCACTGCCCCTTACAGTGTTGATACGGCTGCCTACTCTCCTCTTTCCTGGAAAAGCCATGTCGACATTACTGCGGTTTGTCGTTCCTGGCGGAGAATTGCTCTCAACTCTCCGCGGTTCTGGTCCTGCCTTCCTTTCTCTACTTCTCATCACTTTCCCGAGATGTGCCAGAGAAGCCAGAATTCATCGCTTTTTATCTGGGCTATCATTACGTCTCAAGATGAGGAACGCTTTGCGGGGTACGTGAAATCTGGTTCGGACCGCAACAGGATTGAGGGGCTTCACCTTCGCCTGGGAGAGATGAATCCACGCCCAATGATATCCTGCCTACAACTGTTCAGTAATCCCACTCGACTTCGTTCTCTGGATCTAGACTGTAATTGCACGGAGATCACAAGTTGTGAACCCCTATCCGCTCCCCTCCAAAATTTCTTGTCTTCCAGACCACCGCTTCAGCATCTGCAGCTCCGCAAGCCCCCGCTCAGTTGGAATAAGATCCCAAGGGATTGTTGGCCTCATGATCTCGAGACACTTTCTCTGGTACTCACCAGAACGACGCCAATGGAGCTCTACGAGCTGCTCAAACTCTCGTCAAATACCCTGCGCGCGCTAACATATTTTTTCGACGAGAAATCGGAAAATTCTCCCTCACAACTAGATGAATCCGAGGCTGTTGCTAAGACTTCCCTGAGAGTCCTAGAAGAAATCAACCTTGGCGGAGATGCTCCATTCCTCCATGGATTTTACGCGTTGTTCTCCCATCCAACGACGACAAAAATGAAGATTCGCCTAGCAGAACCAGAAATTTATACCGATGGAGAAGAGGACGACGAGCAGGGGGGCCTGCCTGATGGCGAAATGGTAGCCTCGCTGATGAGTTGCTGGGGATTGGCGTCCTCGCCTCGCACCAAGAAAAGGACTCGACAGAACTCGTCGCTGACAATTCAAGCATTTCAAGACCCTGTCAGGTGCAGAACCACTATTGAACTAAATGCCGATCCTCTCGCTAGTTTCGGTTCCTTTCATCTAGGTTTCGACTGGACGCACACTTCTGTTGTTTTAGGGTCTTTCTCTTTGCCTAGGCTGGAGAGGCTTTATGCGAAGGCATCTCCGGTGCCTCTACCCTCACCTTATAAAGTGGAGCCCTGGAAAGCGCTGCTTCACAACAACCCTTCCATCAACAGCGTGAATATCGTAGGAGACCGCTTTGAGTCTCTGATCCGTGCGCTTGGTCCCATCTGCAGGCACGACACTCAACATGGATCGCTAGTAGGAGACAGTTCAGCCGACACCAATATCGATGAGAACGATGAAGAACCCCCTCTCCCACTTCTCCGCTCTCTCCACATCCAGAATGTCTACTTTAAATGCGGAGGATATTATCCCTATAGATGTCCCCATTTTTCGTCTCTGGTGGACCTTCTCATCTACAGGTGGAACTACGGTGTGCCGATGCAACAGTTGAAGTTGAAGCATGTATGTGGTTTCAACGAGGAAGGCCTGCGGACCTTGAGTGATATTGCGGGCGAGGGTTGTATCAGTTGGGACGGCACATCGTGAGTATGATGTCGTTCATGACTCGGAAACACTCGTCGCTTCGGATGATAGATCTAGGAGGGTGGGTAGCTATCGTTCATGTGTCCTACTCGTAGATTGTCATCTGGAGAACCTATCTCTCACTCAATTCCATTTCTCTACATCCTTTGGCGTACTGGCATACACTCGAGATACCAGCAAAATGCTATCAAAGGGGGCCATATACCACGGCTTCTCATGACGTGTCGGTTCGGCATATCTAGTTCATGGGCCGAGTCGAAAGGCAGATATCGTCGTCGACTCTCGGCATAAACTCATTTGAATAAATCTCAATGGACGACATGACGAGACTGAGCCAAGTCGCGCGCATGTGATGATGTACGCGTCTTTTCGGCACCACCACCATCACATATTCAAGTTTCTCAGCCTACCAACGTCTACCGTATCCTTCGTTGCCCTTTGACCCTGACTTGACCTAACGTCTATCTCGTCAATGCCGTCGGTTGACCCGTCGGAAGTATAGGGCAACTCGAATAGGTGCATAAGCGTCGCTGGTCATACGAGAAGCCTTGGTTTGGGTATTTAACTAGCAACCTTGCGCTGGGAAAGGGACAACAACTCCTTTCTTTTCTCTCCATAGTCAAGGAACAGATCTAAGCATAACCATGTACACTTTCCCCAACGGAAAATCTATTGGCGATATTGGATACGGTCTCATGGGTACGTTCCTTCTCCCTTCATTCTCAGTGATTCCCGGAGCTCCTTCTTACGTTGTATCTAGGCCTGACCAACTACGCTGACCCCAAACCTACTGAGCAAGCTTTCAAGGCTATGAAGACCGCACTCGCACAGGGCTGCAACTTTTGGAACGGCGGCGAGTTCTACGGGACCCCCGATTACAACTCGTTGGTTTTGTTGAACAAGTATTTCACGGCATATCCAGAGGATGCGGAGAAAGTTGTGTTGAGTGTTAAAGGTAGTCTTTCCCTATCGTCAACCTACTATCCGTCGGGAAGTCGCTGATAATATTTGTATTTACTTAAGGTTGCATCAACTTGGCCAACCTAGCCCCGGACTGTACCCCTGCCTCTATCCGTCGCAGCGTCGAGACCTGCGTTAAACAACTCGGCGACACCAAGAAGATCGACTACTTCGAATGCGCCCGCGTAGACCCCAACGTCCCTATCGAAGAGAGTGTCGGTACCCTCGTCGAGCTCATCAAGGAGGGTAAAATCGGCGGATATATGCTCTCTGAAGCCAGCGCTGCGACGATTAGGAGAGCTCATAAGGTGCATCCTTGTTCGGGTGTGGAGCTGGAGGTGTCGTTGTGGGCTACTGAGCCGTTGACGAATGGAGCGGCGGAGACATGTGCTGAGTTGGGAATTCCGATTATTGCTTATTCGCCTGTTGGTATGTGGTTTTCTGCTCCTCGACGTGCTGTTTGTTCTTACCACCTTGAGTAGGCCGTGGGATGCTCACTGGCACGATCAAGTCTCTCGACGACCTGCCAGAGGGCGACCTGAGAAAGAAACATCTCCCTCGTTTCCAAGTCCGTCTACTGTCTGCTCACTACGCTTCATCTGTGTCTAATCCTCCCTCACAGCCCGGTGTCTTCGAATCCAACATGGCTCTCATCAACCGCGCCAACGAGCTCGCCTCCAGCAAGTCCATCACCCCTGCTCAGCTCGCAATCTCCTGGGTCCAGACCCGGTCTCGTCTCTTCAAGGGCCTTGTTCTCATTCCGATTCCGGGATCGAGCCAGGAGGCGAGAATCGTGGAGAACGCGGGTGCAGGCAAGGTGGTATGGACCGATGAAGATGAGGAGAGTGTAGCGAAGGTGTTGAGGGAGTGTGAGGTGGTTGGGGGGAGGTATCCTCCCCAATGGGAGAAGTACCTTTCGCTCTAGAGGTGTGAAGTTCGTAATTTTGGGGTACTAGTGCTTGTTTTCGTGGTGATGAGAATACGATCTTCTTAACGATCTTGTCTGTGCTTTCTTCAACTAGTCTCTCTCTTCCCTCCCTTTCTCGGTCACTCCTCAATCGTGTCAGAATTGTCCAGATTATCATCACTTCCTGGTGATATCAAGAAGCATCCACGAGCCTTACCATCTACAGTTCTCAACCTCCACGGGCCGTCTAACTAATCCGGTACATTATTCTCTCCGGGGAACTACACTCGACCATCATGATTTCGTCCTCAGATTCACGCTCCTCCTTTTTTCCTTGACCAAGTCTCTGCACGGCTCGTCTCCACCGCGGCAAACGCGCTCTTCGGGGGTGGGAGGAGGAAACAATGGTATCAGTGAATGTGAGAGAAACTTCTCTCCCATCTTCCCATCTCCATCTCTGTTACTGCGTATCGCTACTACTATCGCACGCTAATACTCCCTTTGGTCTTATCTAGATCGATTTTTTCGCATTTGGTACTTGTTATCGGGACCCTCAACTGGGTTCGCTCACTCCACGGACCTGAGGTTATGATTTACCTACATCACTCAGACGTTCTCAACCGGAAACCCCACTCATCTTGAGTTTCTTTCAGGTGCTATGACTTTCTCATCATATCATGTTGTTGTGAGCCGAGTCCGAGAAGGACGAACTGTTTGAACAGTTTCGTCACGGTCAAGTCTCCGTTTGCTCCCGCGCTGGCATCTGTCGTATTGCCCTGATTAGCTTCAAAGCAGTCTAACTAACGACCGGCGCAAAGTCATGCTATATCTGTTTTGGAGAACTCTATAAGCTTATCCGACCTCGTCGACCTCCCGCAACAAGGTAACCCGTTCTATCATAGCCCCACCGTTCCCACTCTCGCGAGCTTGTACTCATATTTCGCGTGCAAGAGTCTCGATGGGGAGAAGTATCTTCGGTTTTTATATTGAGCGTGGGCTAGACGGTGAGAGGCATCTTTGGTTTGGATTCAGGGTGGCGGACGACCGGTGAGGTACCGAATATCGGATATCTAACTGATGCCAGTGATTACGATGGATGAGACTATCGTCCTCCGTATCAGTCATTCACACCCAACATGGTACGATTCGTGAAGCAGGTTTACGTTCCCAGCGGGAGCCTACACGACAGCACTCGTGTTTGAGAGGGTTGGTCAGTCAGAATTAGGCCCAGGTGATCTAGTACCGGGGTGGAGTCTGCGCGACCACACTCAGCCCACTTCAATATTCTTCGAGTCAGTCCTAGCTTGCCTCGTAAGCAACTGACTAACAGTATCGCTCAATTGTACGTGTACGATATTTATACCTATAATACCAGTGCATAGCCGTGAGAATTCCTCGTTCTTGATGGTTCACAAGATCCCTACGAGTGCATCAGATGGCCACGCTCGAGGACCTTCCCACACCCTTGACCCCGATAGATAGTACCCCAAAGCCTGAGAAAAGTAGTACGAATCCTTACACCCGAACCATCATGATCTCCTCGTCCACAACTCCTAATTCTCGAACCTCCACAAAGAAATCGGCAACATGCCGCACGCTTGTACGTGTACAGCCTGTAGGACCATTACACTACAGTGGCGTGTACACGTACTTACCACTGGAGCACCAATCTTCTCTCGCATCATTCGTAGCACAGAGAAGGTTGTGCACCATGAACACATGGGGAAGAAGAAGAAGAGCTATTTCGGAGTGTAAACCGGTTAGTAAGATTATCACAGATAGGTTTTCCTGCGAAACCCGAATAGAAGAAGCCTTCCAGATCTTCACACCGGCACCTAGTGGCTGCACGAGTGATGGTGGACCGTTAGACTGGTGGGGATACAAAAGGGAAAGCTGATAACGAGTCGCGCCCCTTGAATACGCCCCCCTCCTCTCTCTTCAACTGTCAACTGCCAGCGCAAATTGCTTAACACCCGAACGTCAAGTCCACTAGGCTCTTATAGTACTAGTCCTTGGACCATCGAGGAACCCGACTAGCATCTTCCTCACAACAAGAGACTCTGCAAGCCCCGATCGTACCCGTACGTGCTCCTGACCTCGGAAGTAAATCGTTCTCGAGCCAAACTGACGATGATTCGTAGATTTAGAGCAGCAAAGCGACAACAGGACGACCGGAACAGGACAGAACAAAACATAGCCTTTCAAATAGGTTATCAAATATCCAATCTACTGCCCCACTTGCCGGCGGTAAGTTCTGGGCACGGCACGGTATTGTACCCGAGTCCTGAAAGGATTTATCCGACAGAAAGGCTCGGTGTTGACGCAACGAGGCTTACCTTGAAGCAGGGGAAAGCAGGAAACGTATAAGCATCAAAGACGTGCAGCGGATTATAGTATGTCTCCTTCCTCGTTTCTCGACACAACCTCATAGGGGGAAGACACTTTGGAATATGATTCTGAAACAGTTCATCCGGTCAGGCGTCTCCTGGAACGAAAATCCAACTATATTACAACGACGATCCTTGTGCCCGGTGAGTATTAGACCTGATGTTTTCTCTTTCTCTCTTCCCTCTTCCTTCAACTCTCCTTCGTTATTTCGTTTTCTTCTTACCCAGCTCTTTTCTTTCTCATTCAGAATTCATGGCGACCGTCATACTACCTTTCAAAGCCAACATGACCAGCCAACCTCTCCCACTCCTTGACAACGACGTCAAAGGCAAATCCCCGGCTCTCCAAGACGTGGCAGCACACGAACCATCCCCTAGTATTCCCCAGCTACCCCAAGACGTCTTAGACCAGATTCTCTCCCACATAACCGACACACGCACACTCAAACAATGCAGCCTAGCCTCCCGACGACTCCTTTACGTCTCTCGGAAAACCTTGTTCAACTCCATCCGGATCACCTCGAGGAACTTCAACCTTGTCCTCGACACCCTAACGCCCCCGGGAGACGACTGGACACGGGATTTGTGTACGATACCAGACGGAGCGCCGAAGGTGTTGACGCTGAGGGGTGACATACCCATCGATTCACCGGCACACTGTCAGGCTCTCTCTCGGACCCTCTCGCTCTGCCTCTCTCGTTTCCAGTCCTCAATAACAAGACTAGAACTCAACGCTGTCCGATGGAACGGCATGGCTCGTCTCTGCCGCGAAGCCATGAGGGGTCTTACCAGCGTCACTCAAGTCGAACTCGATGGCGTCGTCATTAGCGACTGTGAGGCCGCCAGAGAGGAGACCGTCCGGTTTTTGGACGAGTTCGCCGGGCTGAGGGAGTTGAGCGTGAGGAACCTGAGGTTGGGGATGGTGGTCAAGGAGTATGCGGCTGCTGTTGCTAGTGGGGGTGCCGTGCCTTTGGGCGCCAGCGTCAAGACGTTGGAGGAAGACTGCGACGACTCGTCCTCTTCACTTCATTCATCCTACCCTCCACTGATTAAGCACCGCACTCCAATCGCACTAACGCTGGATTCCTCCGACGCGCTGGCAATTGTGCACCAGTTTACATCTCCCACGTCTACACCCCTCTACACTACCCACTCTGTCCGCCCTCGTCCGATAGAGTCGCTCACGTTCCACACACCGGAACTGAGCACTAACGCGTTTCATAACGACGGTTATGGGACCGGTCGAGTAGTGAGCAGGCAGACCACCGTGGGTGTTCAGGATGCCGTGATGAGGAACGTCGCTGGCGAGCTGAGAGACGTTGGGTTCGTGATTAGTGGGTATGAGCTGGGCGACAGTGGTGACTTTCTTCAACTTGCTTTCTTTCTGTTCGTCGTTGGCTGATGAATTCCGTGACAGTGCATTCAAACGACCTATCCCACTCTCCCTCCCTCCAATCCGTGCATCTCTCCTTCACGGAGCTGTCCCTCCGCCACCTAGGCTCTAGACCCTTCGACTCCATCATCCGCACCCTATCTACCATCCCTTCAGCAGAATCCCTCTCCACCACCAATACAAGCATCAGCGAAGGAGAATCCATCGAACCCTTCTCAGAGCTACACACCATCGAACTAAGCCTCCACTTCATCCACTGGCTCGGCTCGGCGGACTACGACCTCTTCCATAGCTCCTTCCTCTGGCACAGGCTCGACGAGCTCGTCAGGACCCGGTTATCGCTCTCCTCCTCCTCTTCTTCTTCCGAGTCCCGTAAACCGAGAGTGGTGATCAACCTCGGCTTCCAGCCCGTTCGTCCTTTCAATTGGTCTAGGCTCTCGAAAACTGCGAGGCTGGACCAGGCGAGAAGGCTTACGGGGGCGAGTGTGGCTGCTCTGGAGGGGAGTGTGAGGAGGGGTATGGGGTGGTGTGAGGATAGGGGTGTGCTTGAGGTTAGGGCCGTTTGAGGAGGACCTTGGTAGTTGTGTTTTCCTTTGGTTAATCGTAGGTTTCCTTCCTCCCTGACTCGTCTATTTCAGGTGCTAACTCTCGTTCCGTATAGGTTGTCGTATCCCCACTCTCTTTCCCTCCCTGTTCTGTTTCTCTCTTCTCCCCTCTGCCTCAATCCCATAGCATACATCACATCATATCGTACCATCTTGTTCCACACCATGGACATACTTTCGAATTCTCCCTCGCTCTCATATGGTTTATCCTACAATTCCGCATAGTAACTTAGACGATAGTCACAGTGCCACTCCCTCGCTAGTATCTCCTCTTCGCTTCTCTCCGGTATTCTATGATAGCTGTTGTCGTATCGTATTTATTGATAATCGCGATTAAATAGTACTTTGCCGTCATCTTCACTCTGAAATTGAATCCGAGTCCGATTGAAGCACTACCTTGAAGGTATCCGCTTCCTCAAGTAATCATATATGTACCCATTGAGAGACTGTTTCAACTAGCACAACCTCCGCCTCTCACTGTCCACAGGGATTTTCGTCAGAACCTGGATGGATAAATCATTTACACTAGTCCCATTACGTACCAAAGCCCAGGTATGAAATTATTGATGCTCGTTACCGAGCGTGAGTGGTAGGATGCCTAGACCTGAGTACTGCTGCTTGAAGAGAGAAAAAATCTATGATCAAACATCGCATTCATTGACGAGAGTGGGATTCGAACCCACGCCCCGAAAGACCAGATGTGAGAGCTCATCAGATGAGCTGGTCCTTAGTCTGGCGCCTTAGACCGCTCGGCCATCTCGCCATATACCCGAGGTTGCTTATAGACATCATAACGGGATTGGCTCTTGGTCAAAGGGACACGCACATCCCACCATACTCTCCAACTCATCGCTGCCTTGGTCCTCATCGTTCCAAACGCTGCCAACTGCATGGATTAAGATGACCACTCAATCTCAATCAGCAGCGACAGACGCCGACCAAGGTCCGCAGAGCAACAAAGCGCGCGCCCACGCCACACCGAACCGGGCCAGCTCTGCCCACGAGTCACAGTCAGCCCTCAGTCCTCCTGCCACCATCATCACCACATACATTCCATTCAAGCTTGCCTCTAGCCCGCATCCTCCACTCTATAGAGCATTATCGACTCCAATCTGCAGCACAAACAAGAACTAGAATCAACTTTACTCATAGTACCTGTTGACACGACAGATAACATGTCTTCGGATTCCGATAACGATTATTACTACGACGATGAGGACATGATGGACGAGGATGACGGTTCGTTTATCCTACTATTTTCAATGATCTCAATGAGGACGAGTACTAATGAGTCGTTCCAGCATACTCTGATTCCGTTTCTGAGATGGACATGGACAACGAGGATTTCAAGATCCCAACGAAGGAGAAGAAGAAGTCGTACGAGGTCGATTACACGTCTCTCTCTCAGGACGCGGTGGTGAAGCTCATGAACGCTGAGCTGGAGCATATCAGTGGCATCTTTGGCGTAGAGGTTCGTAGCGAGTTCATTGTGCCCTGCTTTGTCACTGCCTCGCTGTGTCCTCATCACAGCGAGCACCCCCTCCTCCATTCATCATCACTTCACATATCGCATACAGCCAACTGACTCATGGCTTGCTTCCTTCATCACACAGCGCGATGTTGCCGCTCTCCTCCTTCGTCACCTCTCATGGAACAAAGAGCGTTTGATAGAGAAGTACATGGACCACGCCAATGCCGTATCCGTCTCCGCGGGCGTCTCTCTCCCAGATCCAGACCCCGCTCCAAACCCATCGTCGTCATCGTCCACCAACGCAGGGCGTCGTTCCATGCGGTCATCGACCAAAGGCAAGGCTGTCGCAACCACAACAGCCACGATACCCGCGTCTCGTAGGACTGGAAAGAAGGCCGAGTCGCCTCCTGTGGAGACGTTCGTGTGCCAGATCTGCTTTGATGACGATCCGACGTTGACGACGCGCTCGTTGGACTGTTCCCATTCGTTTTGCACCCCTTGCTGGACGGCCTACCTCACGTCCAAGATCCGTGACGAGCAAGAGCACTCCATCCGTTGCATGGCAGAACACTGCACCCTCGTCGCCCCCGACGCATTCATCCGCTCTCTCCTCGTCAGGGATGCCAACGCATCCAAAGCATCCGATAACCCCAAGCTCACTACCAAGGCACGCAAGGCCGCCATCGAGGAGGAGCAGAAAGCAGAGCTGGAGGACCAGTTGACGTGGGATCGTTTCTGGGAGCTGACGATCAGGGACTTTGTGGGTGCGAATCCGGGGCTGAAATACTGCCCCTACCCGTCGTGCACGAATACCGTGTCGTGCCCTAGTGCGTCGAGCAAGTCTTCGCTCTCGACTACGGTTCCTATCGTATCCTGCGGTGCCCGTGGCATCCCTATCCTCTCTCCGTCGTCTTCATCGTCGGGGACGAACGTTGACAGCGACGACGCTCCTAAACGCAAGGGGGACAAAGAGCATATATACTGCTTTGGTTGTCCGATAGAGAGCGACCACAGACCGCTGGTCTGCGAGGTCGCGAGGAAGTGGATGAAGAAGTGTCGGGACGACAGTGAGACGGCGAACTGGATCAAGAGTAACACGAAAGAGTGCCCCTTGTGTCATAGCACGATTGAGAAGAACGGAGGCTGCAAGCGAGTATCCTTCTCGTACTCCCTCTCGTTCTCAACGTTCTGATCCTCGTCTCTACCTAGCCATATGACGTGCAAGAAATGCAAACACGAGTTCTGCTGGGTTTGCATGGGTACGTTTTTCCCCTCCCTGCTCATTTCCGATTATCTGAAGCTGACTATATGCGCGTTCCTCCTCTTGTTTCGTACTGATCAGGCCCCTGGTCTGAACACGGTACGCAGTGGTATTCCTGCAACCGCTACGAAGAGAAGGCCGGCATAGACGCGCGGGATGCGCAGAGCAAGAGCCGTGCCTCCCTAGAAAGATACCTACACGTATGTCCTCCCCCTTCCTCACCCCAGGCCTACCGAGCCTCCAATCTCACCAAATAAAAAATCGACAGTACTACAACCGCTGGGCGAACCACGAACAATCTGCCAAACTTTCCGTAGACCTCTACGCCAAGACGGAGAAGAAGATGGAGGACATCCAGATCTCGTCCTCGCTCACCTGGATCGAGGTGCAGTTCATGAAGAAGGCGGTAGACGAGGCGGTGAGGTGTCGGAGGACGTTGCAGTGGACGTACGCGATGGGGTACTTCTTGAGGAGCGGCAGCGTGAAGGAGTTGTTTGAGGCGAACCAGAGGTTAGGATTTATTCTCATTTTCTTTCCTGATCCCGTTTTCTTATGGTTGTTTTGTTTCTTAGGGATCTTGAGAAGGCGGTGGAGGACCTCTCGGAGCTCCTCGAGACGCCTATCGAGCAGGAGGCCATCCCCCTTCTCAGGCAGAAGGTTACGGATAAGACGGTACGTCACGACCTCAGGCCTCTCATTCCGACGAACACCGATCTAATCCCGCACCGACAACGAATAGGTCTACGTGCAAATGAGGAACGAAGTCGTTCTGGAGGACACTGCTAACGGGTTGCTTGAGAGTCGGTGGAGGTGGAACGTGCCCGTCGAGGGGTTCGATGATCCTGATGCCGGCGAGGACTAGGAGAATGGGTTGTGCCGGGCTATATACATATGTATTTTTTGTCATTCCCGGTAGACATTACGCCGTCTTTCCTTCCTCTCTTGATATCGTTCTCATCCGATGTTTTCCATTCCTGTCCACATCATCCTATAATACGCTCACATACTTCTCAACACCACTTCTCTTTCCCTCCTTCCCTCCTTTCCTTCCTCCTCCCCTCAGACCCAAGTTTTTCCCGTATAATACAAGAATCCAGAATTCCGTACCCCACTTTTCTGACGAGTGCTACTACCCTTTGTTGCCTAGAAACTGAAGCAGTTCAACGTTCACCAATGGAGGTTTACAGCGTAACCTACAGTGTGTCGTTCCGATTCATGAACGTAGCCTGGTGTGAGGGACAATGCATGTGTTGGGGTCATCTGTATGTCGGGCAGCGACTAGGCGTTATAATTGTGATCAAAGGACAGTGTTATGATTCCTCAGGCCGTTTGGGAGAGAAAGAGTTCTAGAGGTTCTTGGAGACCGCTAGGGCCGTTGGAATCAGTAGCTCTGGACGCCTCGGTTTACATCCGAATCCACCTCAGAGTCGGAAGAATTTGGACTAGAAATTCATGAATCAAAAATGAGAATTTAAAGGTGCCTTATTTCATGGAGGAGCTTATTTATACTATAGATAATTGAAGCCTAATCACCTACACTCGAATCCCTTGGAAAGCAACTTAGCCATTCCCTCCCTGTGACTAGTTTGCTCAGGTCTGGTTTAATCATCTCTGGATATCCGAAAATCCTGATGGTTGATGGTCTCCAGACAGCCTGCGCATAGGGTCCTGGCGCCCAGAACCAGAGTTCGTTTCTAGTTCGAATAGTCCAGCCACCACGAGCTGTTGTTTCATCTGTGAGGGAGGTAAGATTTACTATAAGGAGGTTTAGTATGGCACATTCGAAGCATGAGCAGAGACTTGGGCTCACCATTGCTGTCACCAATACCACTGCCTTGCCCTTGCAAGATTGCTTTGGCATCCCATAATCGGATAGTACCATCAAAACTTCCAGATGCTAGATAACTACCGTTTGGAGAGAATCTGACCGAGAGAACAGATGAGGTATGGCCACCGAGTGGCCCAGCTATGCATGCACCGGTCTGCGCATCCCAGATGCGAATGGTGCGATCGAGGGAGCCAGAGACAATGCATCGCCCATCTGGAGAAAAGGAAACGGAGTAGACTATATCGGCGTGACCAGTGAGAGGGCCGCAGATGCAGGAGCCGTTCTGCACATCCCATATTAGCAAGGTGCCGTCAGCAGAGCCGGATGCGAGGCGTAAGCCGTCTGGGGAGAATGAAACAGAGCGAACCTCATCCTCGTGCCCTTCGAGTGGGGTTAGAACACACTCTCCAGACTGCACATCCCAGATTCTGATGGTTTTATCTGCGGAGCCAGATACGACGAGAAGTCCATTGGGGGAGAACGCTACAGAGAAAAGACGTCCTGAGTGGCCCTTGAGTGGACCAAGAACACAGTGACCAGTGGTCACATCCCAGATGCGAACGGTCATATCGTTGGATCCAGACGCAATCCGCCGTCCGTCTGGCGAGAACGAGACTGACCTAACCGCCTCTGTATGACCCCTTAGTGGACCGAGGATGCATTTTCCAGTGTTTGTATCCCAGATCCGAATGGTTTTATCTCTTGAGCCAGACACGATAAGGTGGCCAACAGGAGAGAAGCAGACTGAGGTGATCTTGTCTTCATGGGCGCATAGTGGTCCGAGAACGCATTGACCTGTTTCAGCGTCCCATATCCAGATATCGGTGCCGTCATAAGTACCAACACCGGCTAGGCGACGGCCGGAAGGTGAGAAGGAGATAGAGAAGTTTGTCCTGCCTTTAGATCTCGTGTCCCACAAATCCCAGGTCGGTAGTATTCCAGAGGGCGATGGGATCACCGTGGTGGCAATTCTGCCTCGATAAAGCTGTGCCACAATGGAGTCTCTTGGTGGGAAGGCGAGAAGAGAGATGTATAGGTGCGGGATACTGGTGATTATGCACTGGTGAAAAACCGATAGCAGCCTCACTGCGTCCTCCGCGAATTCACGCAGCCAAACAGCGTTTTTGTTTTCCTATTGGTATGAGAATTCAAAGACTATGATATCCGGTCGAGAGAGAGCTCTTACCTGCAGCCTTTCACATAATGTCGACATTGCACTCACACCTGTTTCGCTGACATGAGTGGAAGAAGCATTCCAGCCAACCACGGATTTTCCTCCATGCTGAATGGCTGTTATACTGATCACCTCCAACCAAAACAGGAACAGTTCTCCAAAAAACTTCCGCAATGGTGGCAACAGTACCTCCACACCGGGATTACATTGCTTTAAGTGGAACCCCCAAAACTGGGATGCGTACGCTAATCCTCCAGGCAGAGTGGCAAGCTTCTCTCTGAAGTCCGCAACATCATAGTTGTGAAGGAAGGAGGATTCGAGGTTGAACATATTGAACCGAAGATGGGTAGTCATTGTCCGTAAAGAATGAATCAGAGCTCTGTGATGATGGTCTGAGGCGATGACTCGAAACCTTCCGGCACGAGGACTGGTGATGAAGTCGATGAATGTCTTATGGGGTTGTGGTTTGGTGGATGGACGGATGGGGTCGGTTCCAGAGACAAATAAACTTCTTGCTAGTTCCATGAAGCGGTAAAGGTCGAAAGTCCCCGGGTCGATGTTCAAGAGGGCGGCAGTATGAAATAGTTCCAAGGGATGCTTGGCCACCGATATAAAACCGAGCACCCGGATGATATCTTGAAGCCTACCAGGCTCGTTCTCGAATTCCTCTCCAAGTGCTTCATCCAGGATGTACATGTACAGCGCATCCAAGTCACCGATCCTGAAGCTGATCACTTCTGAAATTACTGCATCCCTCCTGGCCATGCCTGATCTGCGAAGGACAGATAAGAGGTAGCTGACTGCTGTGACTGCCCATACGAAGAGGCCGTCAGCCTTGTCAGCTAGCACATCTATCTGGGCTAGAGTTGGCCACGATTCCCACGCAGCCTTCTCTCCAAACAAGGATCGGATTCCGTCTCGAAGTGAATTCGCGATGTACTCCCTAACCTCTCCGAACGACTCCTCGGTGACGATATCAACCTTGATTTCTGTCACCAGCTTATCTCCGAGGTTAAGGAGAATATCCTGCTCGTTGCGAGTGGTAAGCAGCAAATGCATGTTGGCGGGGAGGGCCGGAAGGAGTCGAGAGAGGGCGGTGGAGAAGGATGCAGGATCGGAAAGTTCATCGATTGCGTCTATCACGACGAGCACGGGTTTCCCGTATGCGAGGATGGGTTCCAACAGTAGTTGGCGTTGCTTCGTCTCGTGGCCGATGCCTGCAGCGAACGTAGGGGTGAGTAAACGGTCAATGAGTACCGCTATCTCAGGTGAATTCATGGCTAGTTCATGGACGATAGTCGGGATGACTCTTTCGTGATTGGTGGTAGAGGCAGAGATTCGTCGAACGCAATAATGAGCTGCAAGGAGTTGAGGGAAATCCTCGTCTATCAAATCATGAAGCTGAGATATAATCGTCCTCGCGATGGTCGATTTCCCACTACCAGGTCTGCCAATGATACAGACACAACGCTGAGCTACTGGAAAGAATGCGCTGAAGTAGCTCGTTTGTTGCAAATCGAGTCGTACGGTCCCCTTCGCCCACCCCATAAGTAGGTAGAGGAGCTCGCGTCGGGTACCAGGATAGCAGATCCGATGGAACCTCTCTAACCGGGCGTCATGAACGATATAGGATGCTAGAAAACGCTCCTAGTTCGGTGTGCTTAAGAATAATGAGCGCTCGATAACAATACGATACTCACAATACGCTTCAGCACATCCTCGTGGTTCTCTTCTCGTGGGCCTCCTCCTGGTTCAACTCTGGATAAGTCGACGTATATCAATATATCCTACCCGATGAACATCTTACCCGTATAGTTGTGGTTAGTGATGTGATTGACGTTGTGGCTTCCTACAACCATATCTCTTCCTGATTCTATCTCCATTGTATCAGCGACTAGACTAAGGGGAGAAGGAGGAACACTCAACGGAAGTGAGCATCAATGAAGTCCACATTCTGGAAAGCGTTGCCAGGGTGTATTGCGAGTCCGCCCTCTGCTCGTTCTCGTCCGATCCTTCTTCCATGAGAAATCAATGTGGTGGCTGTCGCAGGAGTTTCACCGCGAGTGAGCTTAGTGCCATCTGCCTTGAGCGAACCCGTCGCAGGTGGAAACTGTATATCCGAAATGAGATTTTGACTGGAGGTGCGTCCAGAACAGGGTTCAATGTCAGAACCAACTCCAGTTGTAAGCATAGAGGTTGTCCCTGAGGGCGTATATATAGATCCTATAGGTATTCGACCGTCAAGTTCAACGAAACGTGTGAGATCCGTAGGATTGTCTGCTGAGGACTGTTTCTTCGATTTCCTCTTGAATCTCTGCTTCAGAATCCTGTAGGCCATCGTCGTGGGAAGACAGAGGAGAGGGCGAGGCATGCACATGCTCGAGGGCGCTCGAAGATCTTGATTTGTGGAAGAAACTGATGAACTTTGATTCGAACTTCATCATGATATAGCATTATGCTATTTCAGGCCTAGCCAACGAACAGAGTGCTCTAAGCTGAGAACTTATAGCTGTTACGAGTTCATGTGAACTCGGTTTTTACGGTGAGAGCGAGGGTACCAAGGACTCGCGATCTGATTGGTTCTCGAGCTGATCCCGCATCACCAGCCACCGGCTAAGTAATCCACGAGAGCCGATACAGGAAGTGCCCATGTCACCGAGGCGATGCCGAAGACCTGAATTTCCACAACCACATTGCCTCTTCGTCTCTGCTTCCATCTCACATTACCACACCACTGCTATCTACTCACTGTCAGCCATCTCCTCGTATTCCACTTTGGATATTACAATGAAGCTGTTACCTCTGGAACGAACACACGTTCTGTCATGAAAGCAGCTCGATCTCGACGGCTTTAGATTGCTTCAACCGTTTTCTCTCGCCGGCAGACTCAATCGGGGTACCACATTGGCTGGTATAGAACTCTGTTGGGCAGGCGTAGTTTCAAACTTTCTAAATTGGGACGAGCTCAGAATGCTTGGGTGATACCGCATCCCTCACAGTTTTTATGGCTTGGGTATTCTTGTACAGTTTCGTACGACTCTGAGGGTTTATGTCTCCGTTTCTCTTTCAACTCCCCCCCTAAACTCTACGCTTCTGAGATTTTCGTAATTGAGTATAGTTTCCAAATGATTACATTCTCGTTCCATCTTGATTTCTCGCGTATTGTCAACACAAAGAGCGTATCTCGCTCGGCTTAATTGTCAACCGGCATCATCAAAGCTTTCGCCTGGAGTCCAAGTATGACGCACTCCTATCCACCGACTGGGTTTGACAATGAAAGATACAGGTAACATACCTCGCTTGATCCGACTGAACCCTTCAGATTTCATCAGGCAAAATATGGAAGGGACAATTGATCATGATACATGAGGCATGTGAGTATAAGCACGATGAAAGGGACTCAAAAGAAGGAAATTCAAGATGGTAGCGATGTAACTCCATACTGTTCTCCCCATTCATCGCTCGGTAGCGCTGATTCGGCTCCAAGGAACCATCCAAACCACTCTCAGTGTTCCGCCCTCATCCAAATTTGATCCACACATCAGAGGCTGAACGACCTCTGACAGTGATATCTGGTGATGACTTGGAACTGGTGCGTCAAGTAGAATTCCGAATCCAATATGAAGCATAACTAGGAGGACGGGTCGAATAGCTAGGTGGGTTCGCATCTGTTCTGTCCTCTCTGAATTCTGAAGTTGCCGAAGATGCGAGTCTTCTGTGTTCGCGCGTCCGCCGTATTGTTCCTCCTAGCTGAGAGCCTCTGCCCTCATCTTGGTTGTCCTTCTCGCGAAGTAGGTCCTCCGTCAGTGGGGCAGCCTTGACCGACTCCCCAGCTACTGCGCTCCTGGTCTCTTCAAGCCCATCCGATCCGATGTCACTGGTCTCTTGGGTCATGGACTCCAGGCTTCTAACTTGCGAACCTCTCGCAACGTGCGTCCGTGGTCCACTACGGGGCAGGTCGAGATGCGTGCTGGAAGTTTCCACATCAGCGGTAAGGTTTCCGCTCCATGATCTATTTGCCTTCGGCCCTGCCTAGCACCAGCATCATCTTCGTGCTAATAGAAGTCTGATTGTCAGCGCTGATGCTCGTGCAGGGTGAAAGCATAACGACGTACAGATGGGACCTCTCTGCGCGGAGTCTCGAACGACCTTTCACGCTCTTGTTCGATGCTGACGGTGCTGCTGTCCATCGGTGGGCCGGTCAAAGCGGTAGAGTCCCTATCGAGGTCATTATACTGACTTCTACTGGGTCGGCTCCTAGAATCCCGATACCGTAGTATAATCCACCGTATGAGGACAGCCGCGACAGCTATGATTATGAAGGCTACACCCGCCATCCAGAGGGCCCACTCGTAGGAAGATGTCTTGCTTTTTGGCATGTTTGTCATGTTGGAGGGAGCAGACGTACTGGTATGAAAATAAAAAAAGAGTGAGGGTTCACTAGTCCCGGATGGTGTCGAGGAGCCTGGGACTCAGGAGGAGAGGGTTGGTAAGAGGGAGAGGATCAAAAGCTTTGACTAGTTGGTGGCGACTTCAGTTTGTTTGCTAGATCCCAGCATTAAGAGACGACTCGTACAAGCGCTAAATCGGGAGAGACCGCATATTTGATTGATATAGTTGATTCGAGTGCAACCATCCAGAGAAGACTGTTCGCACGACACACCCGTGACAGAGTTGGTCCAGACGCCGAATTCGATGTGTAAGAGAAGGAAGATTGGGGATACTGACGTGAGGCACCCTGCGTTGGCTCCACTCACATCGATATCGGATGATGATCAGATTCAAAGATGAGCAAGTTTTACAGGATTGCTCTTTATTCCATTATCTTTGGCATCTCCATGTTTATCAACTACTATTACAACACGTTGAGTATACGTACTTCACAGTTCATCGGTGTTCGCGTGCATCAATCTCTGGGGCTATTCAAAGAAGAGGCGTAGCTAGGTGGACCAGTCGAGTACGAAGGCGGAGCCGTCTTAGTGCTGCTATCAGCACACGACGAAAAGATAGCCTGGCTACTGCAGAAGCCTTCTCTTCTCTGCGGTAAACGAGCTGCATCGGGATACAATGGCCCGGGGTATACCAGCTGCCCTTTTGCACCTTGGTCCCACTGGGCAGATATGTCCTCCACTGAACCAGACGACCTCGTTCTCGTCATTGATCCTGAGGTACGATACAGGCTGAGTGGACGACCCAGAGACGGCCGTCTCTCTATCGTTGGGAGCCAGGCAAGTGATACTAGAGGATCAGTACTCGGGAGACTGGATACAGGACTCAGGAGGATACGTCATGGAGAGTGCTTCTGAGTCGGTTGGAGTCGACGTCGGAGAATCCCGTTTTGATGTCTCCAGGATGGCGCCGGGGAGTGTAGAGGACTCAGAGCAGTGTTGAACAATTCAGATGACCGAGTACGCACGCTGGCCATGGATGATGTGTATCCGTGAGTATGCGCTTCTGGTTGACACGGTCCAAAACGACAGGGCTACCAGCGCAAAAGAAAGCAAGGAGAAGTACCAGCCTGTAAAGGGAAGGATCTTGGCAAGGTAAAGGAATCTGAAGAACCGTGGGTGAAAGAACGGAAAGATAGTGGTTCATGTACGAGATGCGCAAAGAGCTCGGTTTTCAGGTCTTACAGGCCCTACAACAGATAGGAGAAGTAGTAGGGCGTTGATTTGACGGAACAGGAGGAATAGATGAAGGAATAGATATGACCTTTGATGACGCGGGCTGGCTGACCAAGCGTCTCACAATCTCACTTTCACTTTCAACTTTCAAATGCCATGAAACGCACAAGAGAATCGCTCGAAGAAACTCTCGGAAATTTGCCGGTTGGATGGGAGTCTTACACGAATGCGTTGAAGGACTTGGATGCAGACCAGCAGGTCGTGGCGGTCGCTCATCTTTGCCAGCAGCTTGGGGCCACCGAAAACCAGGTCAAGAAAAGTAGACTCTCTCTCCAATCTCCTCTTCCTTCCCCGTCTGCAAAGTGGGCCGCAGTGGCACCGCAGTTGGGCTTCCCGCCTAACGTGAAATACTTGAGACTGGAACGTTTCGCGCCACCAATCTGTTTGCTCCCGCCATCGATGCACAAGGCGATGTTCAAGGAAGGGTGGCGGATGATGGATGTTTTTCAAGAAAGGACTGAACAAGATCGAGAGGCTACTCGGCTCAAATTATTGGAACCAGTGCGCCATGTCCTGATTCCCTCAGCGATATATCATTGACGTCATTGTAGTGGCTTGTTCCTGTAATCGGCCTTTTTGAGGGCAGGGTCATTGATTTGCCAGGAGCCGCCAGGGTTGCGTCGAAGTACTCTTCTGGCGGCGCAGTGGAGCACGAGGTACAGTCCGACCTCTGTCGATCGCGAGGTTTTCCCACTAACAGACGTTCTCAGGTCGTCGTCGTCGGAAATGCAATGTTCTTTGTGGTTGAACTGAGGCTGAATGTAGAGCGCAAAGACGATTTAGCCCAGCTCTTCCTTGAACTCTTGTGTAAGCTCTCGTTTGACCTGAATTGGATCCACTTCTGATCTCGTCCGTAGCAGCTGCCGAAGCGAACAAGAGGAACAACTATACTGGTCTGCGAGTGTATGGTCTCCTAACAGACCTTATATCATTTTACCTCTACTCCTACGATCCCGTTCAGAACGCGTTCTTTAAAGATGACACACTCATCGCCAACATAACCCGTGAACTCTTTTGTTCCGATATGATCCATGGTCAGTCTCGCCTTCACGTTAAACAGAAACATGCTCACATCTCTTTTAAAGTGGCGAACAAGATTTTCAGCATCTTAATGTATGCGTATATCGAATCTCTTGAGGCAGCTGTTGCACTCAGCAAAACAAGGAGCGAGAAACTGGACGTGCGTGTTTCCCCGATTACCGTTTCCTGCTCGCTCAGCCTACGTTAGCTGTCAGACAAAGGTTCCTCTCTGATGCAGCAAATGACGAATAGTCCCTCCATTATACCCCCAACGTCACGGATAGCTGTGAGCAGAATTTCCTCTCAGGTTTTGTTACGATCCTAATGTCATTGGCTGCAGAAGAAACCTGCTAGCCCTTCCCTCACAGCATGGGAACACGGTCTCGCCCTCGCCAAAGAAGCTCAGGAGATGTTCAGCAAGGTTGTTTCTACCGGAAGTATCGAGGGAACGGCAACATCAGCGTTGGAAATTCTCACACAGAGGCAAGTTGTTTCGTTGTCTCTGCGAATGTCCTGACTTCAACAACCCCTTAGTGTCCGTTGCCTTCCTAGATCCTCTAACTATACAGGTCCTTCAGTAGAGCCCGCTACCTTGGAGGATCTCGCTGATGATGCGCTTCAAGCCTGGTACAAGCGGCATCTGGCAACCTTTGGCGATTCTAAATTGGAGTAGTATGCGGCAACTGGATTCACTCTACATGCTTTGGAGCCAAGATGGGAGTTAGGAGATGATCACTGGTGCCGCCGGAAGGCCCAAGGTATGGGTTATGAGAGAGTATGGGTTATGGGAAAAATTACAATAAATAATAGATAATCATAATCAAGTCATTAATTCAAGAATTATTCTAAGTGAGCTATAAGATCTAACTTCGAAGTAACGACAGTCGGTTTCATGGCTTGTTGCTGCATATGAGGGAGGGAACGACTGCTCCAGGCCAAAACAGACTACAGCTTCCGTGCACTACACTCACTCGAGAGGTTGGCGAGGTTATTGCGTACGGCGGTAGCCTGTAAAATATCCTTAAGAGGGGGCGCTGGTCCCTTTTTCTTCGACTCTGAACTTCAAAGTGAGAAAGCGAAATAGCACAAAGCTTGAGGTGTGTGGGCAGTGCCGTGGCGGAGCATGCAGTGGTCGTGCCTGACCGATTCCCAGTCCAGAGCTATAAGCGTTGTTCGAAGTCCTCAGCCATCGAGCAGAGATTAATTCAAGAGGAAGGGAACAAGACACCTAGGGAGATACCAGAGCCAGGGGCCAATCAAGAGAGGAGCTGCGCTGTTAGTAGGTTCATAGTGAAAGGTACGAGAAAGCACTCCAGATCGTTATGCTTGTTCCCAGGTTGAACCCGAACAGGTTCTTGACCCGTATTAGAATGCCAGTGTCAGACGGCGCCTTCGAAAAATCAATGATGAAGAGATTGGATGCGAACAGGTCACTGAACAACAGATGGGTGTGGAGGAATGTATCGGGAATGGATAGCATTTCGAGAAGTGAAGCGATGAGTCAAGGTTGAGAGGAGAATGCACTAGCAGTACAACACCTCGCTGAGCAGCCTCTGTTTTTGAAGATATCAATCAACGCATTCTACCTTTGCAGTCATCCTACATTCATGCGTACAGCATGACCATCTAACGTCCAGCACAAGTAAAAGAGCTTGCTTTACCCCGACAAGCGCAAAGAAGACGCGTAACTAGGCGGACGGGTCTCGTACCCAGGCAGCTCCGTCCTATCGTCAGCCCAAGTTGAATCTGTCCTCTGACTCTGACAAGAGCCCTGTCCTCGCTGCAGAAGTCGAGGCACGCCCCAATCATCCGGGTTCGAGTCCTGATGAGGCAGCAGGGGCGGTTTATCCATGGATGGGGAAGTTTGAGTTCTAGTGATATGGTCTGATCCAGAGAGAGAAGACACGTGCTGTGTCTGTGTGGGAGTTGATGGGCCTTGTGAGGAAGGTTGGTGAGGAGCGGTCGATGCTGTTCGGTGATGACCCTCACTTGGAGGGGTAGGTACGCTGGGTAATGGATGGGTCGGTGACTCCGCGGGTGTCTCTATTGGCAAAGGAGGCTGCGATCCCGCTCCAGTACTCCCGAAAGTTGAAGGAGGGGCTGGGAAGCCGCGGAGGGTATCTATCAAGGAGTGTGACATCACAGAAGCTCCGTCTGTGTCGCTGGGACTGATCGGACTAGGTATTGGTGAGGTGGAAGGGGGTGCTTGGGGGTTAGAGATGGGATGGAGATGGGTATACTGCGCACGGGTTGGCTGAGGCTATGGATATCATGTATGTTAGTATGTTCTGATGGTTAGTGGCAAATGCGAGAAGAACTCGCCGGTAAACCTGCGTCTGAGGAAGAGTTGGCGGTGAGCACTCTACTCATAGGATGAGTATGTGTCTGAACGTCGTGCGGCTGGAAACGTGAATTCGTCAATATGTTCTCTGAAGATGCTGATACTTGAAACACACGTACTAGTGAAGTTGAGCTGGCATCTACACGCTCCTGATCCTCTAGTTTGGACGCAGGAGAGCCATCCTCAGCCGGACTAATTTCCTTCGCCTGCGCCTCTAAATCAAAATTCGACCCTTCGTCCGTGTTCTCCCTCCTCGCTCGAACCCTGATGATGATCCAACGAACAAGCACGATAAGTACTGGTATAGTGGCAAGCGCGGCGCAGACGTAATATGCCGTGGTACTGGTATCTTGGTTGCTGGTTGAAGCTGACATGTTATGTGTGCGCCGCTTCTGATCGTTCTCTTGCGACAGGGACTCAGATTGAGAAGAAGCTGAACCAGGAGGCTGAGGAATAGCGATAGGAATAGATGCGCAGTATGAGTCAAAGGGAAGGTAGAGGAGTGGTGGGTAAAAGAATGAAAGGAGGGTTACTGGGCTACATGATGCTCGGGAGGCTTCCTTTTCTCTGGTTTGATTCAAGAGGAAAGATGGAGAAGCAGATAACCAAAGGGCAGTGGTTTGACGGAACAGCAGTCATCCTGATTGATTCCAGTTGAGCGCTACATACGTGGGGACTGGGAGCAAAGTCTTGGATAGCCTCTGATCAGCCACAAGTGGGATTCCAAAGAGAAAACAAGATGACAAGATTCAAGAACAAGTCGAGTGTTACGCTAGAGTGCTTCACTTCTAGGTTGAATGATCTTTGAAAGTCCACAACTGTATGCAAGCACGGCCAGCAGGACGATGGTTCATGCTGATGACAACACAGAGACTGAAGTTTCCATTCGCAGCAAAAAAGGTGTACATCGTTAGAAACATATGATGGATGGATCTAGAACACGTTCGAGAAGCCTAGAGATGGTGGTTCGAACTCAGGAAATGAGGTGGCTGTGCTTAGTGCAGCGCTGCTCTCCTCGTCGACGTCCTCCTCCTCGTCCTCCAGGAAGAGCGGTACCTAACCTGTACTGCCTGTATTGCGACAATACTACTTGCACTTGATCCTCTATAGCTCCCTTGAGAACCTTCTGCAGTGCCTTGTTTATCCTCCCGAACCATCACTTCAAGGCTGCCGGTCGATTTTCACGCCTTGCAACTAATGCTGCGGTGAGCCAAACCGACATGGTCCCGAGACTATCACTCCAAGACCCTCGACGATCAGCTCGACCCTCCACAACATGTGATTGTTCAACACTGGACACTTAGGTCTGAAAGACTACCGCAATCTCCGTCTGTTGACACCATCATCTTGCCTTGTACCCCGGGAATCTTCTGTACAAGTCACATTTCCTGGACCGGTACCACACGCAGCATGAACTAGCCAGTCTTGCCCTGTCACCGAGACCCGCTCTCTGCGGAGCTAGCACAGCTCGCCCTAGAACCATCATGATCTTGAAGGAGCCAAGGACGACCGTGAGAACCAGCGTCTGGCCTTCTCCCCAAACATTTGACCGTGACGTCGACGGCAGGAAGCACCCAGGGCGTTCTTTTCATAGAAAGTATATCAAGGGCAAGGTTCTCAGCTGTGCATAAGAAAGATCCGCCCCCCTTCCCACCGCCTTGGGACTCCTACACGCCCTTCTCTGAGAGCTCCAGTTCCCGTTCTACTTTTCAGAAGGGAGCAAGGATGATCTCGATACTCGACCCGACGAACAGCTCTCTTGTCGAATTTGTTGAAAGTAGCTCAGGAGGGAGTCAGCCTGCTGCTTTGCCCTCGTATTTGAGGATCGCTGCACTGTCGATTGCTGCTTACGAGTGAGTTGCCTTTCTTCATAACGCACTGTGGGAATTTTACCAAGAACATCCTCTGGTGCTGCAGTTGGATTCGTACGCTACCCATCGTTTTCAGAATATACAACGAACAATGGAGGTCAAGATACGTAACGTACGTCCTTATCTTTCACTTCTTGTGCGTCTGGCTCGGTCTAACTCTATACAACCGCCATCTAGCCTCTCCGCGACGTTCGTGTTTCTCATCCGGTATTTATCTTCCTCCGTCCTATATCTCCATTGTTCTTGCAAAAGGAGACAAAACTCTACTCACGCTCTCAAAATCTTAGAACAGTCAGCATCGCAACTCTTATCGTGAGCAATATCGGCTTTTTCGGAAAGTTCTCGCCCTCGAGATGTCAGATCTATTACTTGACTGCACCCGCCATGAAAGGTGAGCCCCCATTTATCTCATCTATATATATTCCCCATTTTTCGACGGTCCCTCTGATCGATTCACCAATATCTGATACTTGCTACCTTGGCTAGCTATTCAATCAATGATCTCGAACGCCATCCTAGCAGTTCGGTGCGTAAATCATGCCCTTCCTTTCTCACTCCCACGCTTCCGCTAAACTCAAAACCCCTTTCAATACAGGGCATTCAACCTCTCACGAAGATCAATCCCAGTCGGGTTGTTCCTTGCTTGTATTTATATCGCTGCTGCCACTGTGAGTTCACTACTTGCGTTCACCTGGGCTTGATTCGTTGCTGGTCGGGCTGATCACTCCGATGATTGTTCGTGTGCTTATAGCTCGAGGGTATTACTGCGGTTTCAAGTAGAGCAGGTGAGAGGAAATCTAGAGCTTCTCTTCTTAAACTGACTGATGTGATGGATAGCGAGCCTTGATGTGAACTCGGTAAGTCTCTCAGACCTTTCCTTCTATCGGCATCGGAGCCTGAACTAACCATCAGCTCTATGTAGCACAAGTGCGTATCCTCCACTTCATTTCTCACTCTCACGCCGCCTGGCTGACGTCTTGGACAACCCTTCCTCATCACTGTTCATCATGATACAGCTGCCTCCCCCTAAGAACGCCGAACCCTCTCCTCGGCGGTGCATTCAGCTACTACGTCGTCGCCATTCTCTACGACGTGCTCACCACCGGGGTCAGCGTGCATTTCTTGCTCAAGTTCAAGAAATCGATACACAATTCACTGTGAGTGGGGTGCTTGTCTCGTCCTACAGCTTGTACAGCCATGCTGACCGTGGAAGATTATTTGGGATCTGAAGGATGACGAACATCAGTAACATGTCAGTGAGATTCTAGATCTCTTTCGTTGGATGGCACGGGTTTGGTTTGACCTATAATATATGATTTCCTGATTGTTGTTTGCGTTTATAGGATGCTCTATGATGGAATTGGCTACTTCCTTGCTCTCACAAGTGCGTTGTTTTGTCTCACTCTGCAACGCGTTTGTTCATCAATCCTTCCTTCTCACATAGCCGTCAACGTCGTCAACCTTTCGTTTTATGTGCTAAATGCGGACGAGCCAGAACGACAGGTGAGCATCCGGTTAGACTTTCCAAGTACTGGAAATCGCTGATTATTTTGGCGATTAGACAGCTGCGTGAGTGGATCATTCTGATTATGTGTGTGTATTAGGTTTATTCTGAGACGGAAGAACACAGGTCTTCATTAGGCTACGCATCGATTTGGATCATGACACAGCGCCTGTTGCTTCATCTCTACGGTTCGTTACGACATCCCTATCCTCATCCTGCAGACAAGTCATGCTCACCAATTTCACATCTACATAATTATATCCACAGAAATCTCAGCCGAGCGGTCAAAACGACTTCAATCTTCTCGGTCCCTAGGTTCAGTGTCAGATCCCATATTCGCATCCAAGTTCACCACCAGGAGACACAGACGAATCGCTCGTCCAGTAGCGGATGATCCTCCACGGGAAGAGATCTCGGCGAGCCGTTCTTCTGTCGATCACTATGACTCCGGAATAGGTATCAGCGTGAGCTCCTTCGAAGCGCGTACAAGACGTCATGTAGATTCTGGGAGTCTCAACGACTCTGACGCGGCGATACACGTACAACCTCATCCTGTGCTGCCGCCAAGAACCCTCTCATTTGAGCCTACTAATGCTCCTACGTCCAAGAATCACCGTATATCCTCTTCCTCTCGGTTCTCTCGTCTCATCTCTAGCACTCGCTACTTCTTCACCGACAGATCCAATCCAGGGCGTGTTAACGACAGAGGAAGAGCTAGAACATGGAACGGGTACAACGGTGTAGACTGGAGCATCGTCAACTCAGACGTGGGTCACAATGGTCCTCGCTCAGGCCTTTCTCATCTCCCGAGGCCGAGGTACGATGGTGTTCTGAGAAGAGGATCAGATGGTTATATACAGGGTGATAAGCCTAGGAGTGGTGAGACTACTGTGTAGTCATGCTCCGTTTTGTAGCGGGCATTGTTAGATAGAGTGGAATAATAACGTTTGTGCCATTAGACACGTACGTCTCTGGCTTGGAAGTCAATAACAAATGACCGTTGTTATCGATATCGCTAAGCAGAAGACGCGCGTCTTAGAGGACCTCGGTCGTATCCTAGCTTACTGGCATTCCACTGGCAAGAGCTGTCCCGAAAACTGCACACTGGTTTAGTGGCACAAGCTCGACTTCCAAGACTATTATCTAAATACAGGAACGCTCGTCACTCCGCCTGAGCACAACCCTAGACGCGTCCCATGATCAAATTCAAGTCCAAATATACTACGGTTCAGGTGCAAACGGCAAGCCATGGCACGTCCATCGTACTACGCATCGCGGGGAAAGACGACGCGTCGACTCGGCAGGCTGAGTAAACGGTCACGTACAACGGATGAACCGATGGATCGCCACCCGCCCGTTCCTCTTGCCGTCTCTTCACCCACACTAAACATTGCTTCGTGATCGTCCATGGTCAGACAACACGGCTTTCTACGCGTCCATATAGAGAGAAGCATAAAAGGACTGCAAAAGGATGATAGACCTTGTTTCTCTTCCCTCCCACCGCTTCGACTACTACCACAACAAATATCTGAAATATGTTCACTTTCGCTGGGAACAACACCTCTGTTGGTGATATCGGTTATGGCCTGATGGGTGAGTGCCTCTATACTTCTCTATGGTCCACTATATGCGCGTCCTTCACGCGTTTCTCATGATTTTGTACTCATCGTGGATCTGTGTCGCTCTGAAGGTCTTACATGGCACCCACCGAAAGACATGACGGACGAAAAGGCGTTCAAGTGCATGAGAACCGCCCTGGAGCAAGGCTGTAACTTCTGGAACGGCGGAGAGTTCTACGGACCACCCGAGAGCAACTCACTCACGCTGCTGAACAAGTACTTCGCCAAGTACCCAGAAGACGCGGACAAGGTCGTGTTGAGTATCAAAGGTACGTTGTATGCGCTTGGATCTGCCCCTCAAGCCACTCTGACCGACGAAATGATATTTCTATGTCACCTCAGGATGCATCGACGTCACAAAAATGGCACCTGACGCCTCCCCCGCTAACGTCCGCCGCAGCGTCGAGACCTGCGTCTCCATGCTCGGCTCAGCCAAGAAGATCGACTTCTTCGAGCCCGCCCGTATCGACCCCACTGTCCCCGTCGAAGAGACCGTCAAAGCTCTCGCCGAGATGATCAAAGAGGGCAAGATCGGCGGATATATGCTCTCTGAAGCTAGCGGTGCGACGGTCAGAAGGGCGCACAAGGTGCATCCGTGTTCTGGGGTCGAGTTGGAGGTGTCGTTGTGGGCTACGGACCCGTTGACGGACGGGGCTGCGACGGCTTGTGCTGAGCTGGGGATTCCGATTGTTGCGTATTCGCCTGTTGGTATGTGTATCCCCTTACGATTTAAGTCTGAGTGAGAGAGGCTGACACGAGAGAGGATAGGTCGGGGTATGCTCACTGGTCAGATCAAGACCGTGGACGACATCCCAGAAGGCTCATTCATGAAGATGTGTCCTCGATTCCAGGTACGTTCGTCTTTTCTTGCACCAGGCCTTTCATCTTCCAAGTGACTCAGTCTGGCTGACTTTCCTCGTCCTAGCCCGGCGCCTTCGAGATCAACATCAAACTCGTCGACGAGATCCTCAAGATGGCCAAACAGCGCAACGTCTCCCCCGCCCAGCTCGCCATCGCCTGGGTCCAGTCCCGACACCGCGTCGTCCCAGGTCTGAAGGTAATCTCTATCCCCGGCTCTACGAAGGACACGAGGATCGTGGAGAACGCGGGTGCGAAGAACGTGAAGTGGACGGATGAGGACGAGAAGGAGATTCAGGCGATTTTGGACACGTTCGAGGTTGTGGGTGGGAGGTACCCTGAGGCTGTTTCAAAGTATTTGTCGCTTTGAGATAAGTTGGTAGAGGGATTTGAATGTATATGCCCAACATGAGAGATTGTAGTAGAATGTGTTTTCCAACATTGTACAGTTGACTCCCTCCGAAGGCATATATCCCTAGTAGGGCAATAACCTCCCAAAAGGCATAGAATTTTGGCTGGGTGACATCGATGTACCTCTGCTCTCTGAGCTGTTCAGTTGAATAGCAGTTTGTCGTTGACGAGTACATAAGGTGGATCCGGAGATGAAGCTATAACGGGTTTCTTCTACTCAGTTCTGCAGACGTGACAAGAAGCCGTCGGAGGGGAGCGGATTCGAAGTGCCGTATAGTGCACCGAGAAAAAGTCAGACACTCATAGAAGATCCCACCAGAGGAGAGAGAGAAACACAACAAAGGTCTATTGAATTTAGATATATCAAGCCTTCCACAGAGGGAAGAGACGAACACCAAGGAGTCCGCTACCCTTGGAGATGATCATAGTCTAGAAAGAGGTGGACCAGCGGTTGTCCCCGCTGGACTTGATGTGAAGGTCCACCATCATGATCATCAGAGACACCGCCACTGCCATCCCCCTTCACCACGGCCAAATTTCGCTACTTTCGACTCCGAAGTTCGAGGGTTGGCACTGGTCTCCTCCTGCCACATCCATGCCAATACCATGGTCCTAGTCTTCATCAGGAGCCAGGGAAATCTGACACGCTATATCCGCTCCCCAGTCTCTTGAGATGAGCACGGAAACAAGCGCCAAATATCCAACGTCACATCCGACCCTCCCGGTTCTTCACCTTCATTCGCGCACTCTGAGACGTAAAACACGCAGAGAAGAGAGATAATGGCTCAATGAACACGCTACAAGTGCACTAGGACTCTTCCAAGCTCCGACTTTCGTACGAGGAGCGGCTGCTTCTTGGCTTTCCCGCTTGTCATGGTTTATACCGAGAAACGCTGAACGGTAACCCCAAACAAAGGAAGCCGGAACGTTGAGGCCACCTCGTGTGCGGTTGAGTAGCGGGAACGAGGCCGCCTCAAGTATTTTGTCGGAACGGGTTAGTATCATAATCTTAAGCTCCAGGTCTTCTAAGGTTCGAGCGCTGTGTGTACCTAACTTAAAGCACCTGTGTCAACTGACCTACAGGTTCTGCTTCCAGCCGAGACTTCCTCCCTCAGACTTACTCCCCTCTGCGCCAAGGAGCGAACGATATCGAGACAACGTCATCTTCGTCTACGATCCACCTAGGCCAACTAACTGCAACTCAGGCTTGTTGAAGAAAACGATGTCGATCTCCCATCGGACCTCACTGATCTTATGCGCGACGCTGATCACCACGCCTTTCGTGATCCTCCTCTTCCGGATCCTATGGCTCTGGGCCAGAAAACTAGGCTTCGTAGGCAAAACGCGAGAGCAGGAAACGCAGAGTGCGATTGTCAACGAGAAAGCGAGGGCGTGGGAGAGCGACGATAGGGATGTCGAGGCGGGCTATGGTGTCCATGATCGATACCGCAGGGAAGCCGCTAGGGCCTATGCGAATGGCAAGACGCCTACGGTTATAGTGAACCCGCCCAATCCCGTACGTCCTTTTCGCTCCTTCGTCACACTATCACGTACTCATCCTTTGTTATCCTGTAGGGCAAACAGCTTCCCCGTCTCCCTATCCCAGCTCACATCCACCCATCACCGCCAGTCTCATACGGACGAGGCGATTCGAGGCGTTCTCAAGCCGTTCCTAGACCCGTGGAATACCCTGGGAATAGCAGGAGGCATATCAATCAGCTAGGCCCCGATCGGGGTTATTATGGTGCCCGTTATGGTGTTGATGAGCGTGGGCGTGAACGAGTTTATCCAGATGTGGATAGCAGGACCGACGGGTTTACGCAAGGAAGAAGGCGGCTGAAATAAGATGTGATGAACGGAGTGGGTTGTTGTAGCTTTTTCTTTCTGAGATATGGGCTTGGGTTTATAATTTGTACTCTAGGTGATGAGGTGTGTAGGATTACTCGGGTCGTAGTTGAAAGTCCTTGAGGAGAATGCACAGACTGTTAGGTACGAGAAGGCCATGTACTCGAAGTGATGTATAGTATATTTTTATAGAGTTTATGTGTCGTGTGTGGCTTGATATTCCATGAAATCTAACCTTGCCTAGGAAGCTGCATGTATTGCTAGAAACGCAAAGGAGTGCAGAGAGGGAGGAACACCGTCAACTTGCTTTGACTCTGACGGCCCGACCCGCTACAAAAAGTCTGTGTGAGCCTTGTCGTGCTTGCCTTCCTTTCCCCACCGCGATTTCACTGCGACCTCACCTCAGCCTACTTTGGCATGCTTCGCCTTGGAAGGGCGAGTTCCGTCGTCTTCAACAAGCTCAAAGCTCCCATCTCTCCGCGACCGTTCTTCTCTTCATTCTGGAGCTCCATCTCCACAACACGTTCACTGCCACATCGCGCATTGTCCTCCATAACCGAGTCTCAAAACGACCTCTACGACTACACTTCAGGACGTTGGGTGTAAGCATCATAAGCGTTGCTCTAGCGCATAGATATCTGACCTATCTATCATCTCTATCGTCCAGCTACAACGACGCTCTTCGCCACAAGGAGCGGAGGGTCGCTTTCGATGTCGATGGGCTGCGTCGACTTGCAGCCGAGTCTGTGAATCAAAGTCCTACGGATGTTGTCAGTATTTCCAAGCTCGCTGAGGGCGGTTTCAATCGCACCTTCGTCATCGCTCTGCGCGATGGTCAGCAGGTGGTCGCCCGGATTCCCTACCCCATGATGGTCCCTAACTACTATGCCGTCGCCAGCGAGGTGGCTACTATCGAGTACTTGCGATCCTGTGGGATCCCTGTCCCTTCCATATACGGGTATGCAGCCGACTCGGACAACGTCGCTGGGACCCCGTATATTCTTATGGAGTTCGTCCACGGCCCTAAGCTCAGTGAGGTCTGGCCCAGCCTCGGGGACGAGGAAGTCATCTCTGTCGCCCGCCAGCTCACTCAGCTCGAATCGCGGATGATGTCTCGGCCATTCCCCGCTGGCGGAAGCCTGTACTTCACCAAAGACCTCGAGAAGGTCGCCTCAGGGCTTGGCGTGCCTCTGGAGGACGAGCGTTTCTGCGTCGGCCCGGACACGAAGCTGGCGTTGTGGTATGGGAGAAGGGCAGGGCTCGACGTAAATCGAGGACCATGCATGCCGCTCTCCGCCTCTTGATTATTACGCCCTCAAACTAACTGGCATCTATAGATCATAGCGCCGAAGCAGCTCTCGCGGCAGCAGCGCAGAAGGAGATCGCCTATCTGAAGCAGTTCGGACAACCGCTCCTGCCGTTGCGGCGCGAAAGGAGGCCCAGTTATAAGTACCAGCAGCAGTCGCCATCAGACCACATCGAGAACTTGGAGCGGTACCTCGGCATCACGTCGTCACTCGTTCCCAGGGACCCCGCTTTAAGTCGTTTCTACCTCCGCCACCCAGACCTCCAGCCGAACAACATCTTCGTGTCGTGGTCGCCCGGCTCCGACTGCAAAATTGTCAGCCTGTTTGACTGGCAACACACGTCTATCCTGCCCATGTTTCTCCTCGCCGGCATTCCCCAACGCCTCCAGAACCACGCAGACGGCGCGTCGCAGTCCATGACGCCGCCCTCTCGACCGGAGAACCTCGACGAGATGGGCGAAGCTCAGCGAGACGACGTGGAGTATCGCTACCGCTGTCGCCTCGTTCACTATCACTACGTCACCAGCACAATGGAGTGCAACCCGCTCCACTACGCTGCCTTTACGGACCGCCTGTATGCGCTCCGTGGCCGACTCTTCCTGCACGCTGGTGGCCCGTGGGAGGGCGAGACCTCTGACCTGAAGGCTGCGCTTGTTCAAGCCACGAACAGGTGGGAGGAGCTTACGGGCGGAGGCGTGCCATGTCCCCTCGAGTTCGGCGCCAAGGACCTAGACGAGACGGCGGTGCTGGGTAAAGAACTGAGCGAAGCGACCAGGGGCTTCGAGTTCTTACAGTCCATGTGCAGGGTCGGGGAGGAGGGCTGGGTACCGGCTGGGGACTACGAGGGTGCCGTGGCTTTCTTCGCAGGGTACAAGGAGAAGGCGTTGGCGGAGACCCAGTCGGCGAAGGAACGGGAGGAGATTATGGCTCACTGGCCGTGGGACGACATGGACGAGGGGATTTATATGTAACGATCTGTGCTAGATACTATTTCGTCGTGCTGTATCTCATATGTAACTTGTATATATGGGCCGGTTGGCCTCGTTCGTCTAAGTGTAGCTGTACTATCTCCACCCGTCTCTTTTTCAGGATTTTTACCTTGTAGCACTCGGAAATTCATTCTCAAGTTACTCTTATGTGTACGTAGAGTGTTTTACAGTGAACTAAAGGCCTAGGAGCTCAAGTTTGGTGGTTCTTGAATTTATTGATTATTTTTGATCACGCGCAAGGTTTTCGCAAACGTCTGTAAGATGCCAAGATTTTTTGTCAGCGGATGGGAATAGACAATTCAGTTCAGTGTCTTGTAGGCGGGAGAGTCAACATATAGCTAGCAGTGGAGTAACGATGCTGGACTCGTGCGCAACTCGTGTGTTCAATCGGATTCACCATGACTCTTCTTTGTTGAATAGGAGGATAGTAGCGACTTATTCGAAGCAGTCATCTCCTCCAGATCTCTGACTACCATCGTACTGGGATACTCTACCATCGACTGTTTGCACACCACGTACACACCACAATGGGTTCCCAGAGTTCAAGTATTTCTACACAGAAGCGTAAGAGGACCAGTCATGGTACGAAACCGCAGGCGACGCTGGATCCGATGTGGATGATGGCGAGATCTGGGTACTTTGATTCTGAGGTGTGTTGCCGGGAGTCTTTCAACCTTACGGTCCTCGTCTCGCAGAGATGAGAAGGATGTAAATCATGATGCCAGCGTCTTACTTTGGTCACAGGGAGATAGAGCGAGACGGTTTGAAGATGATCCCCCTCCACGACGAAGACGAGCTCCGCCACCTAGCTACAGTGCTAGTGATCCCAGGGTTACGCCAGAAGCAAGATCAGCGAGTGTAGCCAAGATAATGGAGCCCGCGGGGTCAGGATCAATGCCACCAACGCTGGATACGACAAGTCTTCTTAGAGAAGAACTCAGGACGAACAGTCAGTTGAGACGGGAGATCGCTCGAGATCTGAGGGCGGAGATAATGGAGGAGCTGGAGAGAGATCTACTGAGTGGTCGGATGAGAGGAGAACAGGCCTGGGAACGTGCACATTCTGGGGAAGGACGTGGTAGAGAGCTTGGAGATTTGAGGGTTGTACAGTCTGAAGAACGTTTAGTTAGAGATGGTTATGGGCAACAGGATCAGGAGTTCGAGCCCAGAGATGGTGATACCGTGGTTGATGATCCTCCGCCTGATTATACGGCTAGCTGTACTAAGCCCCCTGGTTCATGACTCGAGCTCCTACTAGTACTAGCAAGAACGACTAAATGAACTCAAGCAGACAGCTCGAATTAGAGTTAACCGTGTAAGGTGGACTTGTTTAAAAACGTTTATTCCAGGCCCATCGAGATATACACAGACTATACCTGTAATCATCGCAAAAGAACACATAATATATGGGTACAGTAATCCGAGTAAAGCCTGACGTAGAAGAAGCAGATCCCGTGAGAGCAACTCGAGATGTGCCGCAGTCTGCATTTGTAGGATATATGGTTATCCCAAGGTCAGGTTCGTGAAAGCCAAGCAAAGTCTTGTATTTGTACGTATAAGGACACGCAGCCAGCGCCTTGGACGTTGTGCTGACCGTGGAAGGCGGTGGAAAGTTGTGGAAGGTCAGAGAACGAAGCGTCCCTCAGGTAAAAGGCCCACCAGCCAGCCAGCCCACACAGCCACCTCTAATCTTTTTCGTCTCCTCATCGCTGACCCTTCCTCTTCTCGTTTTTCTTTTCTTCCTACCACATCTTTCGCATCGTCCAACAACCACCTTACGATCCAGAACCTAATACCAACCACAAAATGGCAGTAGTCGGCATTGATTTTGGCAGTCTGCACTCCAAGATCGGTGTAGCAAGACACCGCGGAATCGACATCATCACCAACGAGGTCTCCAACCGTGCTACCCCTTCTCTTGTTGCCTTTGGTCCCAAACAGAGGGCCATCGGTGAATCTGCAAAGACCCAGGAGACGTCCAACTTCAAGAATACCATTGGCTCGTTGAAGAGATTAATTGGTTTATCTCTGAACGACCCTGATGTTCAGGAGGTCGAGAAAAAGTTCATCAACGCTGCTTTGGTGGATGTCGATGGAACTGTTGGTGTCCAGGTGCGTTTTCACTCAGGATTTTTTATTCCTTGCGATTCGATTTCTCATTCATATTTTTGTGATTGATCAGGTAAATTACACTGGCGAACGTCATACCTTCTCATCCACACAACTCGTCGCCTCTTATCTGGGCAAACTGCGCGACATCGCTGCTGCAGAGCTCAAAACCACCGTCTCTGACGTGGTAATTGCCGTTCCCGGATGGTTCACCGATGTCCAGCGACGAGCTCTTCTCGATGCTGCCTCCATCGCTGGTCTGAAGACCCTCAGACTGATCAACGACTCCACCGCTACCGCCCTCGGATACGGCATCACCAAATCCGATCTCCCCGATCCAGAGAAGAGCGAGGACCCTAGGAACATCGTCTTTGTTGACGTCGGCCACTCAGATCTCAGCGTCGCTGTCGTGTCTTTCGTGAAGGGTGCTTTGATGGTCAAGGCCACTGCCTATGATCGTAATCTCGGCGGCCGAGATATCGATTACGCTCTGGTCAAGCACTTTGCGGAAGAGTTCAAGACCAAGTACAAGATCGACGTCATGTCCAACCCCAAAGCTATCTTCCGTCTCACTGCAGGGTGCGAGAAGCTCAAGAAGATCCTTTCTGCCAACACCGAGGCTCCTCTCAACGTCGAGTCTATCATGAACGACGTTGACGCTTCTTCCAAACTCACCCGTGAAGAGCTCGAGCAGCTCATCGCCCCTGTCCTTGACAGGATCCCTGCCGTTGCCTCTCGCGCACTCCAGGAGTCCGGTATCCCTCTTGACCAGATCGACGCCATCGAGCTCGTCGGTGGCTCTACTCGTATTCCTGCCGTCCGTGCCAGAATCTCCGAAGCCTTCCCCAACCGCCCCCTCTCCACCACTCTCAACCAGGACGAGGCCATCGGCAGAGGTGCCACCTTCGCCTGCGCTATGCTCAGCCCTGTCTTCCGTGTCCGCGACTTCACCATCACCGACCTCACCCCTTACTCTATCAAAGTCCAATGGGAGAAGTCGGCCTCCGATCCTGATGAGGACACCGAGCTCGTCGTGTTCCCCAAGGGCAACAACATCCCGTCTACGAAGGTGCTCACCTTCTCCCGCAAGGAGGCGTTCCAGCTGGAGGCTAGGTACGCTGAGCCCGATGCGGAGGGCGTCGTCGTCAATACCTCAGCGGGTGCGAACGGCTGGGTTACCGGGCTGGACGTGAACGGTCTCCCTGCTCAGGCAGATCAGGTCTCCGTACGCGTGAAGACGAGGCTGAACCTCCACGGTATCATGTCTTTCGAGCAGGTGTACACTGAGGAGGTCGAGGAGAAGGAGGTCGATACGCCTATGGAAGTGGACGGCGCCGAGGGCGCACCGAAGGAGGAGAAGCCGAAGAAGAAGAGGGTGGTGAGGAAGAAGGACGTTCCGTTTGTCACTGCTTCGACGAGCTTGAACCCAACCGTGCTGGAGAAGTTCAGGGAGGTTGAGAACCAGATGCATGCTGCTGATAAGCTCGTCATGGATACTGAGGTTCGTCTTTCTCTTTCGTGCTAGAGCCTCTCATGCTGATGATCTCTTCTTTGCTTCCAACAGGACCGTAAGAACGCTCTGGAGGAGTACGTCTACGACATGCGCTCCAAACTTGAGGACCGTCTTGCACCCTACGCCCAAGCGTCCGAGAAATCCACGCTCCTCACCCAGCTGGCCGAGGCTGAAGACTGGCTGTACAGCGAGGAAGGCGAGGACGCCACTAAATCCGCCTACGTCTCCAAACTCGACGCGCTCAAGGTCATCGGCGACCCCATCTCCTTCCGTTACAAGGATACTGACGACCGAAAACGCGCCGGCGCCGCCCTCCGCGAGTCTGTGAACGAGTACATGGCGCGTGCGAGTGCGATCCAGGAGGACAGGGAGAAGTTCGCCCACATCTCGCCTGAGGAGGTGAACGGTGCGATCGAGAAGATCGCGACCACGCAGAAGTGGTTCGAGGATCAGAACATCAGGCAGAGCGAGAAGCCGAAGAACGTCGATCCTGTGCTGACGAGCAAGGAGATCGAGAAGAGGAGGGAGGAGCTGGGATATGCCGTTTTGCCTGTGTTCAACAAGCCGAAACCGAAGATTCCGACCTCGACTCCGGCGAGTGGCACTCAGACTCCTCAGAAGGAGGAGCCGCCGAAGGATAGTGGTGAGCCGAAGGGTCCTCCTGAGATGGACATCGATTAGAACCAGCTTTAGGTGGTTTGGGAGTTAGCGACTCGGTTCTTTCTCTGTTCTTTTCTGTTTCTCATTGCCTGTTGCACGCGCATTATCACCATAACCTTTGTCTTAGAAGATAGCTACGAGAACGTAGAATAATGTATCTCTCATGAAATTGTACTGCTCTTTTGGTATCCAATGGGTGTGCCCTCCTCCTTTGGACCTTTGGACGAGAAGGAGCAAGCCAGAACGATCCCGCTTCAGTCGGACGCGTTTTGGTCCTGTAATGTACACGTGACCGTGATTTTCCATTTTCTTCCCACGAACTGTGGTGAGTTCCTCTTGCCGTGACCCGTCGATCCACTCAGCGGTCCTCCACCAATTCTATGTGGTACTTGCTCCTATGAATTGAGGGGCTTACAGCCAGCCCCCTTTCTATGGCGTTTCCTCTCCATGATTGACAGGCTCTCCGAATACTCAGCCATAGATTTCTATCTGTATCCATCTCAACCGCAACTGCGTCGCTCCTACAAGTTGGTATCCCCAAGAACTCAGGCACGTTCAATGCGGGCATTGCTCTGTTCTAGAGTCTTCAATTTCAGTGGTATCTTGCCTCGGAAGGCAGAGCGGGCAGGCTCGGTCAGCGGCAAGCACCATAGGCCGCCTCGTTGACGCCAGATTATCCGTGCAGAAATTGGGATTACAGCAGCAGAAGCATGAGGGCAACGGACTTACCCTCCCTGACAGAAAATCGTTCAGGAGTCTGAAGAGCGGTCCAACGCAGTTCTTGGTGTAGACGATTTTGCCCACATGCGGTCCTCACAAGGGGCAATACAGTATCATTGAAAGTTTTCCCATCTCTCCATCTCTTGATGAACACTTTTCTGCATGGTCGTCGTGACCAGTACTCTATCACTTTTTGTTTGTATCACTCACACCGCGGGGTTTCCTCAAACCTACTGTATTCGAACATGGAGCTACGTTCCGGTGCTCTGGTGCACCATGCCCAGACTGAACAGCTACTATATCAGTCAAATCTTATTCTAACTAACATAAAACGACCGTAGGTGGGCTGGGGCCCCGCTCCTTTGCTTCTCTTTCCTGCTCTTCCCACGGCGAAGAAGACTGCTCGAAATGTCACAGCGAATGACGAGCACCGATGTCCTGGCGCCAATAGAGCTTGGAACGCTAGTCTCTTCTGTCCTCTATGGTGTGATGTGTACGCAGGCGTATAGTTATACTCAGCGATTCAAGAAGTCGGATCCCATTGGACTCAGGATATTCGTGCGTCTTATTTCTTTTCCATCTTCCACTGTACTTATCTCGTTGTCTTATTGACTCCAGCTAACTGTTGTGATGTGCGTTGTACTCTCTACCATAAAAACCCCTCTCCTTCAATCATCTCATCTTGATGTTGCTTGCCCAGTATTCTCGAGACGCTTCATCTCGTGCTCATATTCGTGCACGTATATACGCTCACGATCACACACTACAACGATCCAAGATCTCTCGATGACGTCTCCTGGTCGTTTGCGGCTACATTCACTGTGACTTCGATCAGTGACTCCATGGTACAGGTTCGTCGACAAGCTACTATCTCTGTCTTCGTCCTCACTCTTGTTGCCGAGGCTGAGCACTAAGGGACTTTCATTCAGGCTTTCTATGCGTACAGGATTCAACGGTTTACAGGGCGGTGGTTCCCCTTGATACCACCGTTTCTGCTCATCCTCGCTCGCTCAACGGATGGTATCTACGTCACCGCGAGGATGATTATCTTAGGCAAAATGAGCACCTTCGCAGCGTCTGATAAGTACATGTGCATAATCAACTTGGCCCTGAAGCTCTCAACGGATCTCTACATCACTGTCGTACTGTGTTGGCTCCTTTCTCGTGGACGGTCTGGCTGGCAAAAGTGAGTCTATCCGCTGATGAAAGGATTCCACGAAGGAAAGGCTCATTAGATGGGACCTAGGGGTACGAGGAGTCTCGTAGATAAACTGATTGTTTGGACGGCTGGTAAGTTGGTGTTGCTCCAATGTCTCTAGCTGCGTTGGATCGGCACTCACTATATTGAACAGAGGTTGGAATGCTGAACAGGTATGCTTCTCGGGCGTACCGGAAAATCGCTCAGATCTCTGACCGAGCTCTGACCTCTAGCATTTGCTCTTTCATCGTGCTTACTTTGGTGAGCATTTCCCGATCCCCGTAGGGTGATGTCACTAGTAATTCATCCACGTCCACGACAGATCCTGGCTCTGGACAACAGTAATCAAAACATCCTTACCTTGACCATGATAGATCTGACTGATTGTATGCCCGACCCCTAGTGATATGGACGTTCTTCGTGGTCATCAGTCCTCGCAGTGAGTCGAATGCATATGGTAGAATCTATCGACGATCTGACAGGAAGACTCTTCACACTTCACAGTCATATCGAACTCTCTCTTCGCCATGTGAGCGTAACGCCCATACAGCAAATCATCCTTCTTTCCTCTAACGATACTTCTGCGATCTTACGAACGCAGGCTCAACGGCAGATCGTCGCTAAGCTCCAACACGAAGTTACATGTCTATTCATCCCACAGCGGCGTCGACTTCGGTACTGAGTTAAGCTCTCCCATGGCGTACGCACCTGTAAGTATGCCCGTCCTATTCCTCCGTGCTCCCTGCTCATTAACCGTGGATAGGCCTCGAGATCAGTTGCTGGTAGCCAGGCACATCATAGTGTTGATATACCTTCGAAACTCAATCTACAGTCTATAACAACGCCGAAGGTTGATCAGGTGTGCTAGTCTGCCATGATGAGCCCTGTTGAACTCAATCTGAATAATCGAAAGTTCGACGTCTAGACGTCCGGTTCTAATCAGCCTAGGCAGATATGATTCGAGAAGACGTTTAGTTCTGTATATGCGGCAGGTCCTCGCTTAGGGGCTATAGTCGTCTTCATCATGGAATCTCATAAACAGCTACCAAGATTTCCAGTCAGAGCCGTGTGTACCACTCCTGTTTATCCCCGGTAGGACTGGCTGTTTGGTGCTGACGCACTTCCATTGGACAAACTGTTGCGAATGTGGTTAGTACTTGCCCATGAGCTAGAATCCCACGATCCCGTCTGCCAAGTTTACCCGTAGACAATGTGCATGACGCGCTTCGCCCACACAGCCCAAGTCGGAGGGCTATCTTCCTTTTATCCAGACTCATTGATGTAACATCCTCCAACTCACAAATTAACTCACCTCGAGGAGTAGACTACTCAGGCGGATCCTCTCTCGATTTATGGCTATGATGAGAGCTTTGAATTCAACCGACGGCTTCTTCTCTTCCATCTTTGATGCATCACTGGTCTTTGACGTTTGGTCTCTCACGCGCACAGGATCTTGGGTCAGTGGCTGGACACTACCGTCCTATCGTATCGCTCCTAGGAGCCGTTTATCATCTCAAGGTTCAACCTAGTATCCATATATACTGAGTGGTACCCAGCCTTGAGATGAAACTCTTGCCACTCACCTTCTTCCTTGACTCCCGCAGAGATCATGGACGCCTCGATGGTCCAGCAATTATCGAGCACAGATGTATTGGCTCCGATCGAACTTGGGACCCTTGTCTCGAGTATCCTTTATGGTGTCATGTGTACGCAGGCGTACAGCTACACACAACGCTTCAAGAGTGTAGATCCATTGGCCATCAGAATCTTCGTATGCTATTTGTTTCGCTCTTTGTTAGCTCTGTTCAACCGTTGATCTCATGGTGTTATCTGTTAGCTAGCGGTAGTGATGTACGCGCAAGCTACTACAGCAGTCCCACTGGTATACTTAAATGCTCTTTCACAGGATCTTGGAAACGTTCCACCTTGGACTGATTTTCCATCATCTATACACGCTTACGATCACGAACTACAACGATCCTCGTTCCCTCGATAAGGTTTCCTGGTCTTTTGCAGCTACTTTTACGCTCACATCTATCAGTGACTCGATGGTCCAGGTTTGTTATCCCGCAGTCATCTAGTCATGGCTTCTCGCTGAACCTCATGATGTGCAACCGCACTTCTCACAGGCATTTTATGCGTACAGAATGCGAAAATTATCAGGGCGATGGATTCTCATCATCCCGCCGTTTCTTCTCATCCTCGCTCGCTCAGTAGACGGTGTCTACGTGACGGCAAGAATGATCATCGTAGGCACGATGAGCTCATTCGCAGCCTCGGACAAGTTCATGTGCGACCTGAATCTCGCTCTCAAGCTCGCTACGGATTTGTACATCACCGTGGGCTTATGCTGGCTACTTTTAAGAGATCGCCCGACTTGGCATACGTGAGTGCAAGCTTCGACTCCGTTCTGTCAACTTTCGTTGAATCTTGTACATGCGAAGATACACAAGGGACGTACTGGATAGGCTCATACTGTGGACAGCCGGTAAGATAATACCTCCTAATGAAATCTGTGCTCGTTTCGCTAATCCACTTTAGAGGTCGGATTGATCAACAGGTATATGATCTCAGACCTTACTTTGGCACCCTGTGAGCTGACACGGAGGACACTCAAATCAGCATCGGCTCTTTGATTGTACTTATCCTGGTAAGCTTATTTTTCCTACTACACACAGAGCAGCGACGAGAATACTCATCCTTTTCAGATATTGACCATGAATAACAGTTAGTAAAAACACTCAAACTTGATCTCATATTGAATCCTTGAGTTGTTCTGATCATACCCCTTTGGCTATAGTGGTTTGGACGTTCTTCGTGGTCATCAATCCTCGCCGTGAGTTTAGCAGAGCTCTTTGTACTTTCGGATATCTACTCACATGAATGATGTCGAAATTAGTCATCTCGAACTCGCTGTTTGCTATGTGAGTCTTCTTCTGTGAGGATTTACACTTAGGTGAGCTGAGAGTACCACTTCAAGGCTGAATGGAAGACCGTCGATGGCTTCTCAGCCAACTTGGCAGGTCTACACGCCCCAGGTGGGAGACAGTGAATCCGGAGGAACGACTTCGTATATGTCATACGCTGCAGTAAGTAACTTTGAAATTCTTGCCTTGGTCTAATTATGCTACTGGCTGAACCCAACTGCACTATAGGCAGAACGAAAGACGTCCATCGGCGAATTCCGTGTGGATATCCGCAGAGAGATTGAGAGCGATCTGTCCTCTCCAGCTGCAAGCCATGTCAGTTTTCCTTTGTAATTTGCTCCTCGCAGAGGCGTGTGATGCTGAGATGCCTCTACAGAGTAATAGTTCTAGGAAATGAGTAGTAGGAAACTAATCATCAACATCGGCACTACTGCAAGCTCTCGGGTATATACGAGTATGTACTGTTAGTGGAGGTGGCATACTAACGCGTAAGCGATGAGATTCCTGTAGTGTATTCATGCTTGTTTATGGGATTTCTGTACTTCTTCATGTATTTATGTACGCTTCGAATCTGGCCTTCTTAAGCCTTCTCGGGTAGTACAATGGTTCCTAATTTAAATTTGTTGCTTGCCATCGAGTCAGTTTCAAAAGGGTATATGCGACACGTGACCGTGTTCACGCTTGCTTGCGCTCACCGACGATGCGGTCGCTCTTGACACTGGTTGGGCCATTCTTCGCCTCTCTCTCCGTTTCTGTCCTCGCAGGACAGGCTCCACTCTCTGCTACTAGCCCATTCTCTCGTGAGAGACCCGGTGCAGGTTCATTCTTGTCCAATCTCCATACAGGCGCATACGACGCTGGCTTGTTCACACCTGTCGAAACGCTTACTGCGCTTTCTGAGAGCTCATTTACGACTCTCAATCATCCAGCTTTTCCTCACCACGGAGTGAGGATCAAGAAGTCAGCCTTTTGTGATGGGACAGTCAAGTATGTGCGGACTCAGTTCCTAGAGATCGGTAGGAACAACCGTAACACGTCTTTGCTAGCTCCTACACAGGTTACATCGATATTGAGGACAGGCATCTGTTTTTCTACTTTTTTGAGTCTAGAAGTAACCCTGATAAGGTTCGCCTACCCTTCGATCATTTTCTCCATACTCTTTGCTGATGAACAACTTGCAGGACGACTTCATCTTCTGGACGAACGGTGGTGAGTAGTAGAAATCCAATTTCTCAGGCCCCAGGGGTTCTCACGAACGATTTGTCAGGCGCCGGAGCATCCTCTGCATTGGGTTTATTTATGGAGCTCGGTACGTCGCCCTACTCTCGTTGGCTCTTAGGCACAAGGCTGACCTGCTTCCTCAGGCCCTTGTAGAGTGCTAGACGAGAAAGGCCCCAAATGGCATCCGGAATCGTGGAATCAGAAGGCAAACCTATTTTTCGTGGACCAACCCATTGGCGTGGGCTTCTCATATGCAGATCATGGCGAAGTCGTAGTATGTTTTTATCCCTTCCGCCGTCTCGCATTCTGGACTGATTCGTCTGCAGGGAACGACTGAAGAGGCGGCCCAGGATATCGCAGCATTCATGGCCATTTTCTTCCAGCATTTCACCAAATACCAGGGTCGTCCATTACACATGGCTGGCGAGTCATACGGGGTATGAAGATGGTCAACGTACCAAGGGCTGCTTGAGTCTTACTGTTGGGTTCACAGGGGAGATACCTACCGCTCTTTGCTTCAGCGGTCTATGACCAGAACCCTAAACTCGTTGAGGCAGGGATGACACCCGTTAATCTATCTAGCGTCATGATAGGTGAGAAGCTCTACCAATTACGTTTTAACTTAATCATGACCATCTTCTCAGGCAACGGCATGACGGACTACTTCAGCATGTTGGATGGTTGGGTGGAGATGCAATGTACCGGCGCTTCTCTTCCTGCTACGCAGAATATTCGGTCAGCTACCAGCCATTTACTAGTTTCGTCCTCGCCGATATACTCATTCTTGACCTTTCATAGAGCATGCGTACGGATGAGACAGGCAGTACGTCTCTCTTATGGATGCTTCTTGAGAAATGAACTCTAAAAACAGCGTGAAGCTCGAGCGGTGCCACAGATGGACTCGCAATTCCTGTATAGAATCTTTCGACGCCATGAACTGCAACGCCGCTGTGGCTTTCTGTGATTCCGAAATTCAAGTTCCCTTCTGGGGGCTCGGTGAGCAGTTCCTCTTCCTTCCGTGTACATTCATCCTCACAATCCTTTGATAAGGCATTAACCCATATGACATGAGTAAGACCTGTGACCCAGAAACGCTGCAGGACACCCTCTGTTATTCAGTCACCCAGTGAGCTCTGAGGCGTTTACTTCCGAAAGGCTGTCACTAAATCATCGATAGGCATATCGTTGACTACTTGAATATCCCCAAGGTTCAACAGCAGATTGGTGTCGACGCACCAGTGAACTACAGCTCCGTCGACTGGAAGACGAATCAATTGTTCACCCAACAACTCGATCTATTACACGGTGAAACATCGCTTTACGTTGCTGCTCTTCTTGAAAGGGGGGTCAACGTCCTGATTTACGTTGGTGAGCCTTCATTCACTCCCGATATGTCGACAAGTCTTGTTCGTGTTCCTCACCCCGTCCTCAGGTTCCTATGATTGGATCTGTAACTGGGTTGGCAACGAGATCTGGACTCTCGCTCTCGAGTGGAGCGGTCACGACGAGTTCAATTCACAACCACTCAGGACCTGGAATATTACTGATGAGACCGGGAAGCAACACGTAGCGGGTCAGACTAGGGCGGCGAAGGGATTGACTTTCGCTACGATCTATGATGCTGGGCATATGGTTCCTTATGACAAGCCGAAGGAATCTTTGGAGATGGTCAACCGATGGCTAGCTGATGAGCGGCTATGAGGCTGCTGTTAGTGGGATATACGAAATTTTGATTAGCATGGAAGGCGGTCTGTACTGATGTCATCGCAGCGAAGATTTGGAGAGTCAGTTGCAAGAAGCTTTTACTATATCTATCTCCATTCATTCCTCCATCTCTTCCTCAGGTTTATGGGGTTTCCCATCGCCTCCTTTCGTTCTTCCTCCTCGAGCCCGTAACTTTTCTCTCCTACCACTGAGGTTTCCATGGTTATGTACGACTCTATCGTCTGCTCGCCCGAATAAACCGGACAGCGGGCTCTGAGATGATGGCTCGGAGTTTTTGAAATATCAGGAGGTTGACATGATCATAAGATGACCCTGTCCATCAGGAGTTAGCACGCGGGATCTTATATTAGCAGCAGATCCTAAGCGCTGGAGGCCCAAAAATCCTCTTTCCCCACTTCGAATTCGTCTCTCCTACTTTACCATGGCTCAGCCTGGAATGCCGTCGATGGCCATCAGCGACATTCTGGCACCTATTGAGCTAGGAACGCTGGTGTCGTGTATCCTGTTTGGTGTAATGTGCACGCAAGGGTACGCCTATGTGCGCTACCAGTTCAATGACTCTCCAATCCTCAAATCTCTGGTATGTGCTACCGCTTTCTTCGACGCTGGCGAGTTCCATTTGCTGATATAACATTGTGTTCAGCTGGCCGCAGTCATGTACGCCATTATCCTTCCGGGCTGGAACTGAAGAAACCTCTCAAGTCCTATCTCTTTCAGCTGCATTGAGACCGTCCACATGGCGTTTCTCTTCGTACATCTCTACTGGCTCACGGTCGTGAACTTTGGGGAGCAGAGGAATCTCGACAACGTCTCCTGGTCTTTCGCAATAACGTTCTCGCTTACTTCACTGAGCGACTCGCTAGTCCAGGTGCGCAATTTTCCCAGCTCCGTACAGATTCATTCCCTCCATTCCACTAATGAGAGATGCTTCCGGATCACAGGGGTACTACGCCTACAGAATTAACGGGTTCTCCAAGCGCTGGATATTACTACTATTCCCTTTCCTGCTCATCCTCACTCGATTGACGGAAGGCGTTTACGTGTCCGCGAGGATGATCATAGTGGGGAGGATGAGCGAGTTTGGGATGAACGACAAGTATCTGTGCAGTCTCAATCTTTCGCTCAAGCTGGCCATCGACTCCTATATCACCATATGCATGTGCTGGCTCCTGTTCCGTGCGAGGACTGTGTCCCCCAGGTATGTTCTCTGCCTCCGCCGGACTCTTCTTGCTAGGGGTAGCTGGGCTGACGATCTGGATCGTACTGTGTCCACAGGACTAGGAGTCTGGTGGATAGGTTAATTGTCTGGACCGCCGGTGAGTAGTGCGCCTTCTACGACTATCAAGGACGAAATGTCGATGGCTGATCGTGTCGCAGAGGTGGGGTTCTTGAGCAGGTAACCGTTTTTTCGTGTTTCGGCGCTGGTCATCTGCTGCAACTCAATCGCTGGATATCCTAGCATCTGCTCCCTGATCATGCTGGTCCTGGTGAGCTCTTCCTCACCTTGCCCTACCGAGGAGCCGCGTTGCTTATCATATTTTGCATCCGCTAGATCTTGACGCTGGATAATCGTAAATCATATCCGCTTATCTACCTGGTAGACCTCTCGCTCATTCGCACTCTCTATAGAAATATGGATGTTCTTTGTGGTGATAAGCCCCAGAAGTGAGATTTCGATCTTGTCTTGAGTCTAGGACTTGAACTAAGGGAACCGTTCTGCAGTAATAATCAACTCCCTCTTCGCCATGTATGTTTCTCTGTCTCAACCATGTAAATTGCTGCGTCTGACATAATTCAACAGGCTCAACGCTCGTGCGTCGATACATGGTGTAGACGGTAACAAAAGCCGGGTCGTGTTTGGTACTCTATCGGCTATGGCCTACGCAACGGTATGTTTCATAACGCTAGCTCTAGGTTCCATCCTGCCTGATACTGACTTTGGTTTATATCCACTCTAGTCGCCTACTGCTACAAGTGATTTCCGACTTGCCGAGAGTACAGCAGGAGGTATGGGGCAAAGTACGATACACGATGGGAATTACGAGGTTCGTTCTCCTTCCAACTCCCCAGAATAGTAGTTGCCAAGACTGATTGTTGCATTTTTGGTTCACAGACCGAAGTGAAGTACGCTGCGTCTTCTCCAACAGCCTGTTGAGGAGTCCTGTGAGATGCACGAGTTCGAAGAGCTCGAACTCGCCCTCGATCAAATACACCCGGATGTATAGTTATCTGTATACTAACGTCTTATGCTTCTAACCTGTAACAGTATACAAGCTTCTACGCTATGCACGGTACTGACCTGTTCTGCCTTCTATGATACTTGGATCGGACGAGATGAACCTCCGGTGCGCCTCGTGCAGTCGAAAAGCTAATCGGTGACTCCTTGGTTCAGCCTAGACAAGAAGACCAGCTTGTTGAACGGCGATCGTAATTCAACTGGGCAGTGTCGGCTCATCTATAGTCTAAGAGAACAGGAATAGACAGCACCAGGCGGAGTCTAGCAGGGGCCCTATATAACTGGCACTGATGCTGGTCCTCCACAGGATATACTGGCAACTTCCTAAATTCTAGCGTCGAGCTGGACCTAAGCTAGAAGATCTACCCTCTTAAACACAGACATCGCCTCCGACTTGTAATCTCTAAGTTTACAGCTCGGAGAGGTTCTTCAGATCTTGCAGTTCCTGAATCCACTCACAGCTTACAGCTTGCGATACCACTCCAACTCCTCTGATGAAATCAATCTCGGTGAGATTGATCTTGCCTGCAATGTCAGTTCATAGTATGACACACCGACTCTTATCTGTAGAAATGATTTTGCGCTTGGAGATTTGTCTCTAGATTTTAAGATGGGCCACTGGCCGTACACGCCTTACACAGACCATGTGAGGCTGCTATGTTTCTCTGTGATAACTGAGTTGATGTTTTCGATGATGATCAGCCGCATCAAAAACATTCATTTCCCTCCATCTCCACGTGCCCCACCTTTTTTGTTCAAGCACCAACTCATGCATGAGTGTTTCCCCATTCAAATGTCCTGTTCTACGGCACTAGCTTGTTTTCTGTACATATTCGGGCTGAAAGCCAATGCGACCTGATCTCACACGTTCACGGGCTCTCGAACTGGTACATAAGGATAACTTCGCTTCTTCTAGCGCCCGATCCACCAACGCAAGCTCGTATCACTGCTTCAGGCAAGAGCCTGAGGGTGAGAGAGAGAGAGATCTACTATGTCGTCTACTGTCAGCGGGAGCGCCGTCATAGTGGTGGACAGCGGGACGAGTTCGGGTTTTGTATACGGACCTGGGTGGACGCAAATTGGAGGGTCACAGTTCTACGGGAACTCTGCTGCTTGGGCTCAAAACGTGGATCAATCGTGGGTTTCCTATACTTTCGAAGGTGAGGCCACCTTTTCGTCGTTCGTTCTAGTAAGTTGGTCTCTGATTGTCCGGGATCTTTGCAGGATTATCTATCAGCTTCTACGGAAACACTGCCGACAACGGCAGAGCGTTCTCTTTCACCTCCTCCATCAACGCTTCACGACCGGTGAACAACTCGTTTCCAGAGGACACGGAGAACTTTGAGCTCACTCTCCCATGGTACACATCGCCTCAGCTTGATCCCACTGTCCCACACACGATCAACTTGACCAATATAACACAAGGGCTCTCTTTCGACTACGTCACTATCCAGCCAGATAGCGAGCAGACCTCTGTACGAGGCAAGACTCTCTTGGTGGACGACTCCGACGAACTCGTTCGATACGCAGGCAACTGGGAATCAGGACAGGATAGCTATGATGTCGCCAACAGGCACCCGGTTTTCGCGCATATGAATACGACCCATGTTAGTCGAACAGCAGGCGATGTGCTGCTGTTTCCTTTCACAGGTACGTTTCTTCTCTAAATAAATTTTTCGATCGATCATGAGCCGTACGCAGCGCCTTCTTTTCCTTTTACCTTCCCTCGATCTGTGTAACATGAACTCTCAAGCGCTGACAAACTTATCCTGCCCCTGGTCTAATTTTTTGACAGGTTCATCGATAACAGTTCTTGGTTTCTACGAATGGCGAAACTCTGGCAGTCTCACTCTCGGTTTCGCCATCGACGGCGCTAGACTGGACAACAGGACGTACGAAACCCAAGGTGTCACTGGCATGATCCCAGGCAGCGACATCATCACTCAGTCTAATTTCGTGTTCTACCAGACGGATGTGGCGCTTGGGGACCATGTCCTTTTGGTTCAGGTATTGGACATTTCTGGCGCGCAGTCTTTCATTCTGGATGGTTTCGTGTACGAGGCGGGGTTTGAGAGGATGAAGGATATGCCGATTGTTGATGTGCCACCTTTTCCCTCCCAATCGTCCGGTGGATCTTCTAGAGGGGACGGCAGCCCGAGAAACGGCTCTGAGAACTCCAGCAGCTCCAAACCGAACGTCGGTGCGATCGTGGGTGGAGTCATCGGTGCCGTCATCCTTCTTACCTCGTTCTGCCTCTTGCTGTTTTTCTACCTGCGCCGCAAGCGGCATACGAGGAGATTCCTACAAGGAGATATGACGAATTCACCTGGTATGTATAGCCCGAGACGACTTCCTTTCGAGTGCTCTCTGATTTATTCCACGGGGCTTAGAAAAACTGATCCCTACACCATTCGACCTCTTGGTTACGGAAGCACTGCAGTATAACCCCGCCGAAGCAAGTCGAGGCAGTTATACCCCCTCCCCACATCCCAAGTCCGCTTCAAGTCCATCGCCAGTCATTCCATCTCCAGCCTATAGCGCGATGAGAAGAACGCCCAGCCTACCTACTGCTCCTACTCCTCTACCACTCTCTCGTGACGATCAACAGCGAGGCCAGAGCTCGATCACCGAACCACAGCACGAGGAGCAACTACCATCACCTGCACATCAGACTAGTCATCATGCTCATGCCACTAGTGGTGACGATCTCGTCGGGGTGGATCAAAGAGAGCTAGCACTGGAGCAGCTAGAGCGGAGAGTAGAAAGACTGACGCAAGAGACGATGCAGTCGAGGATCAGGATCGAAGGTGCCAATAGAGCTACCATCTCAGACGGAGCTCAGGACGATGTGTTTCCGCCGCCCTATTTGTCGCAGATGGGGTCTCAGGCTGGTGAGCTGTAGTTTGGGTAATGGATAATGGATAGTCGTCTCTTTCTATTGGGTTTTAGGTAGTTTTATGTGGTTTCACTTTCACAACTTCATTTATTCTCATGATACGTGTTCTGCCCTCCTTCCCTGTTACAAAGCGCGGCACGAGAGCCTCTGAGGGTACTAATACGACTGATCTCCAGACATCGCTTTTGATTGGGCGCTAACTCTTCGCAAATTCCCAAATCCAGCCCAATCACTCAGGTGACAAAACCCCTGGTCCGTGCGCTCAGTTCTTCTCCTATATAAACCTCGCCTCCTTCGTCCTGAAATCCTTACCACTCTGGCCTTTTGGCTTAGATCAAGTGTAGTATCTGTTCTTAATAGTTTAACCACTATTATGGGGGCACCGCCCCCATTCTTTGGTTATCTTATTTTTGCCGCCCTGGTCTTCTGAGCTCTGCTTGCACCTCAATTGACGCGATGACCTTGCTACTGCACTACCGGCTTGTGTCGTCGGGGGATCCTCCCTTTTACTTTTTCTTCCCTTTATTGTGTTCTCGATCCTCTTCGTTTGAAGTTGGAGAAAGTCTCAGTAAATGGTTGATTCAGTAATTTCTTCCCAATTTTCTCCGACCATGATTCTTCGTGAATCATTCTTATGAACTCGGCTCTAGTTTGCCAGAGGATTTTGGGGTTGTTATACAGAAGAGTGGAAAGATTTTGTATTCAACAGGTAAGAATCTGATTAGGGCCTTTGTGTGGTAGTTACAGTATCTTTGAAACTCGAATCGTCTGAGTTGGTATGGTACATTGGTAGTAAGAAAAACCCGTCGAACATCTTGTGAAAAGCCAGACTTTTTGAATGCCCTTTGTAAGACCCGAAAGCCCATCGTGACGTCCGCGTCTTTACGAATGTGGTCGAGGATTAGACGAACCTACAGCTGAATCGAGCTACCGACCTTGTTCCTGTAGGCAGATCATGACCGCTTGTTAAGAAATGATGGGTGGAAGCAGAATAATCGGATCGGCTGGAAGCTGAGTGAACGATATTACGTTGGCTTGAAGTTCGACACCGAGTTCGCTCCGAACCTTCACACAAGTTGGCTAGCTAGCTCAGCGGATCGTCGCGATCACCTCATCAAACGGAGTCCTGGGAAATGACTCTTTCCCGTGTAGTCATGAAAGCAGTGTACTCAAAAGCTCTAGACAGACCCGAACCTTGAGCAGCAGATAGATAGAACGTTCGTATGATAGGATTAGATCCACAAACAAGATACATATGCGCTTGTTCAAGCTCAAGAGCCGCCCGAGATTACCTATATACCGTACAAGAGGGTAAAGGAGTAGGTAGAAAGGTAGATATGTACTTAGTTGTAAGCGGCGATGGCAGTCTGGAATGCTGCGGATAGATAACAGTTAGATCTAACTGCGGATTTCTGCTGATAACACAAAAACTTACCAGCGTCGACCTCAGTCCTGACTTGAGTGGCCTCATCGAGGATGGAAGCCTAGTTGTGCCAAATGGTTAGTATGAGAGAGAAAGGGACCTGAAAGCTGCCAGAAACGCACAGGAGACTTGGCGATCAGACCGTCCTCGAAGTCAGAAGTAGCAGAAGCCAGGCTGTTGAGATCACCAGCGACGATGGTGCTGACACCACCGGCTGGAAGCGCGTCGAAAGCGGGTTTCTTGGCGACGATGCCAGTGAGAGCGTGCTCGATGATTGGCTGCAGTGTCTCGACGCTGTCGAGGATGTCACGGCCGTCAGCATCACTGACAGGGTCGGTGGCCTGTTCATACGGGGTGATCAGCCTCTCATGTGCGTTAGAGCATGTCTGGTCAAAAAACTCACTCCGATGTCAGAGGTGGCCTGGTTGAGGGTGCTGATCACCGTAGTCGCGCTGCTGTGGATCGCCTATGCCCAATACGCCATAAGTACGATACAAAACTAGAGGTAGAACGAGAAATAAACACACCAGGGCACCAGCGAGAGTGCCTCCACTCGCGGGGTAGCTGTCGATAAGAGAGTCCAACTGGGTGACTTGGGTGGTGAGGGTGACGAGGTCCTCTTTAACGGCGGCGACATCGCGAATCACCAAAGGACTGGCGAAAGACGAGACGGCGAAAGCAGCTGTGAGCAAAAGGCTGGTGAATCGGACCATTCTGGTGCAAGGTGATGACGAAAGGTGGGGGTGCTTTTGTGAGTGCAAAAAAGGTGACGATGCCTGCGAAGAGGAGTGAGGAACCTCCTGAGTTCAGGGGACCTCTCCCTTTTATACACGAGCGCCAAACAATACAAAAAGGTGGTGGGAATCGCAGAAATGCACCATGACTACGCCCGGTAGAGCAAGATGCCGTTCCAGCGCATCGTCAAAAGAAAAGAATAGACTAAAATCAGAAGCTCAATGGTGCGATGGGATGTGTGAAAAACAAGGTAGAACGCTTGGCTACATGCCAATCAAAAGAAAACGGCAGATCGAGGGTATACAAACTCACCCCATTTCTTGAACATCGTTAGGTATCTTTGCAGGTCTCGAGGACACGTGAAGGGATTTTAAAGGTGGTCGTTTGGACAAACCGACTCCTGTCTGCAGGTCCTCCGCTCGACCTCCGCGTCAGCTGAGTTCATCAACGCTGATCACCAGGCAAATGAATCCATGCGGGTCAACGAGCTCAGGGTATGTAACGCCATGGGAAGTAGTAGCATGCGTTTGAGGTTGGTTCTCGCTCCTCGTCGTGGGATTTACTGGGTGCTATAACTCGGGAGCTTGTGCCCCGGCAACAGAGCCAAAGGACTGGGTTTACCACTGGATGCTTGCGAGGATTTGAAGGTAGCGAATGCGGGGTAATATGAAATCACAAATGCGGGGAAGGGTAAGAGGGCAGGGAGGAACACCTGAGCAGTTGAAGTGATAGCGTCATCTGGAATACAGTGGTCGTGGTCAAAGAGGTGGCAAGGGTGCGCGTGCCGGAAGTGCAGGGATCAACGGTTTGATCTCCATTGAATTCCTCAGGATCCTGGTTACTTCCTCCCAGGTCAGCTGCGTTCACCTTGTTTGTCTAGTACTAGTTTGGTCCAATGGAATGCTATTGACAACGTATGGCGTCGTATGCATCATGGGTAAATGGCTGAAGCTCAGGGTTTCCGCCCGAGGAGACAGAATCACGGATTGTACTCTTGAGATCTCTCACGCTACAAGGGGGAAAACCTCTAGCAATGTATTGAGAATCAAACGACGTCTGAGTACTCAAATAAAGAGGCTGTGAGAGTAGAGGACGAGACGTTGTCAGCCTCCTAGCGAGGTCATAGTCACAGAAAATCAGTGGGGCTTAATCGCCTTGCCTGCCCCCTCGTAAAACTCAAATCAATAGCCTTTCCCTCATACCGCACCCGGGCAAACGTTCCGACGGTGCTCGTAATTTCAGCTGAAAGAAGCTTGCCCTCTGACCATCGGATCTTCAGCTCAAATCCACCTCTCGCACGGAAGCCCTTAACGCTCCCTTCAGCCCATGAAGCAGGGACAGCAGGTAGCAAGTGAATCTCGCCGTTATGACTCTGAAGGATCATCTCGGCGATTGCGTTGGTACCCCCTAATGAAGAAGTCTTCGTCAGGAACTTGCCGTATACTTTAGAGACTTGGCGTGGAGAAGAAGCAGAGGAAAGAGAGCAGGTGACCGTACCGAAATTGCCATCGATCTGGAATATACTGTTTCTGGACCAGAGGTTATCGTACGAGTAGATGCTGAGCAACCTGTTGAGGTAATAAAGGGCCTTTTCACCATCCAGTAGTCGTGCGAAGCAGTTGGCTCGCCATGCTGTCGGCCAGCCATTCGAGGCGTCACCGCGGATGGTCAAAGAGGTATTGGCGGCGGTGGCTAATGTTTGGTTGAACCTCGGGTCGATCTGTGCACCCGGGAAAAGGGGGTACATATGACTGATATGCGTGAACGCGCTGTGTCAAGCAAGAGTAGCATATGATGAGTGATGACAACAAGGTCGTGAAAAACCTTCCGCCATACCCGCCGGTTGGATAGTCCCTCGCCCACTCTTGTATTTGACCCATGGATCCGATACGAAGAGGCATTAGTCTGTCCATTGTCTTGGTCACATTGGTTGCGAAATCAGAATCCACTCCTAGCATAGTTGCGAATTCAGCAGTATGGTTGAATAAATCACGCAATACACTGGCAATATGGACCAGTCAGCGCGAAAATGAGGAGGTGGAAATAGGCCCGAGCTTGAGAAGGTGACCCTCACTCACGTATTGTCGATAGTGGAACCTGTTGGGTGAAAGTGATGAGTTGAGGAACGAGCGGGATTCTAGACAAAAGGACCTACCGAATGTCAAAGAGACATTCTCCCCGTCGTAATCTCCAATACCTTTCTCTGGGCTCATACTCGGGTTCGCAACAAGATACTCCAGCCCATCCACAGGCTCCTTCACCAAAAAGTCCAAGAAGAACTCCGTCAAACCTTTCATCATTGGATACGCAACGTCTCTGACAAACGGAGATGACGGATCCGGATGGAACGCGAAATGCTCCCAGAGATGCTTCATCATCCACGCCGGAGCTACAGGCCAAAATCCATAGAAAGCCGCGTCGATAGGGGCCGAGTCTCTCCAGATTCCGGTGTTGTGGTGAGCAACCCAGCCTCGGTTGATGTTGTATATCGTCCTGGCAACGTCCTGACCTCGTTCTGCGAGTTCTTGGAGGAGAGTCCAGAGCGGGTCGAGGGTTTCCGCAAGGTTAAGAGGCTCAGCGAACCAGCTGTTCATCTGCAATGGTGACCTAGGTCATTGAGGTGCTGGTAGAGGGAAAGGTGGCAGTCTGCAATACGCACCTGCTGGTTAATATTGATTGTATGCTTGCTGTATGCAATAGCCCAGTCAGTCGGAAACGAACGCTAGTGAAACAGAACACATACCTCCCCCAGTTAGGGTTCGTTTCCTGATTCCACAGCCCTTGTAGATTCGAGGGCTCAGTCTTGCGAGAAGAGGCAGTCCCCATGTAGCGTCCAAACTGAGCGTAAGTGGCGAATATATCTGGGTCGGGTCCGTTCTTCAGGAGTCTCCTAATATTGGTTGGGAGATAAGTTGCCTCCGTTGGAGAACCTGGAGCCAACATGCGTTAGCGCATGTAGACGGGACTACAGGGAGTACATACCCAAGGAAATGTCAACTCGTCCAAACAGCGACGAATAATCCTTGATATGAGCGTCGAGGAGATCGTCGAAACTCTTCCCTTCCACAGCTGCCATAGTCTGGGCCACCAATCCGTCTGGATCCCCACTAATATCATCATAACGTAGGTAATTCGTGTGGATCGCAATCAGTATCGTGGCCTCCTCAGCGCCGTTAACAGAAATCTGAGAGCTTTCCAGCGAGTCTAAGACTGAGATGCTCCCTCCCTCGGTTGATATATGAGCAGTGGCGTTGTAACGGATAGATCCAGGGAGGGTGTACATCGTGGTGCCGTTGGCCGAGACAGAGAGTGAGGCTCCAGAGACCGCGAATGCCTATTGAGCAGTAAGTGCACCGGTCTAAGTTGATAATATAGGAAGGAGAGCCCACCGGACTGGCCATGGGTGTGCTGAAGGAAGCGTTGAACGAGATGGCTTCTGAAGCGTTTGCACTGAGACGAATGACAATAACATTGTCTGGATGACTGGCAAATGCAGTTCGAGTATATTGTACCCCGCCATGAGCGTATGTTGTGGTAGAAACTGCAGTAGAGAGATCGAGGCTGTGGTTGAACTGCGACACACCGTCGACGTGGTTTGTGATGATGGATAGGTTGCCAGCAGCTGGGATGAAAAGGATTAGCTCGGGGTTTATTGTGATAGGAAGGTTGCGGCACGTACTTTGAAAGACCTGTTGCTTTAGAGGATTTGCCATACAGTTCGCGTCGAGCATACGTTGTGCAGTCGCAAGGTCATCCTTCCTAATCAATCGCAAAATGCGTTGGATCACTACTGTGGAAGCATTTGGGGCTAGGTTCTCACCAGATCAAATCTCTGACGGTTGGCAAGACTGGCGCACACTCGGTAGGATTTGGGTCGTTCATATGTCCGGACCAGATACGATCCTGTATGTAAAGAATTCAAATTGGTCAAGCTTCCGGGAGAAACGCGTAAGGGGAAGAATACCTCGTTCAGAACAATCTCCTCAACAGGAAGTTGGCCTCGCATCATAGCTCCTAGTCTCCCGTTTCCGATAGGAACAACTGTGGAAGAGAGATATTCAGCACTACTGTACGAATGGATAGTGTGGGGCGTACTATTGGTACTATTGAACCACATCATCGTTGACTAACAGTGCAGCAGTCTCCTTTCAGCACGATGGCCCAGGCAAAAAAAGAAGAGGGTACTCACTGCGTGGCTCTGTAGACATGCAGCAAGAGCAAGGAGGAAACGCATAAACCAGATATTGGCGAACCCCATCCTGACGATTAAATGGTGAGCACAGGTTGCATGGTCGTCATTCTTCCCCCAAGGTTTATATCCCCCCTACTGGTGACCCCTTGGTGTAGCTGTGAGTCTCTTGTTGATAGAATTGTTTCTGAGTATGAATTAACGGCTCAGGTGCTACAACTTGATGACCCCGTGAACAGAGTCAACAGGCTCCAGTCGGGGCGAGAGAAAAAGGCTGAAGTCCGAGAAACCTGCGTGAGCTGCATGAGCTGCATAATTTCCCGCGATTGCAGGCCGTCATCAAGAAGCACGAGCACCACTGGAGCTACGTGTTGAGTTGGTTGCAGATTGACTCGCACTCTTATTCATTGACTAGCGTACAAGGGCCGAACGGTCAACCTATCGGATGTTCTTGAGCGTGTTTGATTAAGAACAGTACGCATAGACTCACTATATGAGCATATGTCGCTCAGCGTAGGGGAGAGAGTACAGTCTCCATAGGATAAAACGCAGGTCGCAGGTCCGCATACCCAAACCGCAGTGTTACGGATTGTTGTATCAGTTCAAGTTCTTCCCAACCGACAAGATGGAGACACGCGGACAAGTAGGAAAATCGAAGAAAATGATATATATTCAGATCTATGTTTGAATGTATGAGCATGAAGAAATATTGCTGCGTGGACGATGTTGGGACCGCTCAAGGAGGTAGGCCGGTGACCGGACCGCTCTATGAGCCCTCTGAGTGTGATGACCTGGGCTCGATAGAGCGGCCGGTGCAAAATGGCCACCCCCTCGCAGGATACCCAAGCTGCCGACTCGGACTTGCCAAAAAGAAACAGCACTACCAAGTTAGGACGGTCCAAAAACCGAGCAGCCAATCAGAGCCATCCAGACTTTGACATCCTGTCAGCAGCATGACATCAACAGAATACTTCTACGCTGTCTTCACGTCCTCGCTCAAGTAGATAGGAAAATATACATCGTTTTTCTCTCTTCTCCCTTCGTGTACTCTCGACTGAGCTCTCTACATGGCTGGCGAAGACATATCTGGCACTGGCTTCTTCTACGCTGCTCCTCCCTCGGACTATCGGGCAGCAAATCAGCCTGGAGATGGTCCTATCTTGGCGACTCGACCGGTTACTCTGGGTACACATACTTTCTCTGTTGAACCAGCCTCTCCGCGTAAGCGTCGAAGGCGAAACTTTACTGACTCTGCGCCCTCCTATATCCACCAGGAACGCGTTCTTGACTTCTCGTGCGCGGAAAACACGATGGGTAGGAGCACAGGACATAATATGGAGCCGCCTGCTGCTCCTGCTGCCATTCCTGCTGCTGCACAGATGAGTCAGATATGTTTTGTGATCAAGTCGCGAACATGACATCATTCGTAATACACGCTGTGTCATCAGCGATTTCGAGCGACCAAATTTAGTAGTGACAGTTTTTTTTGGTATCTCCGAGTCCCCGAGTCAACTCTCCTGCCAACCCCCGACCATTTTTCTCCAGACGCTCCCAGCTTGCTGGGAGCAGGCTTTAGCGAAAAGCAGACAGTTTCTGCGATCACGTGTTGAAATTGTGTCACACTCGTAATTTTTATCAGAATATCTTTCTTTGAATAT